>UELW01000378.1:4585035-5185035 GCA_900490495.1 Danionella dracula | reverse complement strand
GCGGCGCGCAGGTTAGGCCGGTTTTCCCGCTCAAAGAATGCCGTCGAACAATGAACTTTTAGATGCGCTCTGGAAAGCGTTTCTTGAGACGCACAGACGCTTATTTTTTTCGGGTTAATCTTCGTTAATTTGGTCAAAGATGTCGCGGAGGCTCGAGGTGGTGATCGGGCCTCCGGGAGCCGACCCTTCTGCGGCTCCGGTGATCATCACGGAGAGTAAACCAGGGGATCCTCCGGGAGTCACCGGATTCCTCAAGATCAACCCGGCGGCGCTGGGGGTAACGATGCGACTGTGGTGTTTGTGTGAGAGACTGATCATTCGGATTTTTCTTGCTGAAATTAGAGCTCTGTGATAAATTATGCTTTCTTCCAGTCAAATTATTTTGGGAGTTTTCTTTAGTTACCAAAAAGGCAAAGAAGCGAGTCCTTCGATACCTTCCTATCTTACCTTTCTTCCCTTCAGGCCTAATTGTCAATTTAGATTTTTATTGCAGCAAATCCTAATACCTTCTAAACCAATTAAGATAGCAAGTTGATGGTGTAAAAAAAGTATTTTAATTGTCATTGCCCATTTTTGCCATTTTAATTAATATATCAGATATTGTTGGTATGATAAATTGTTGTTTTGTAACAGATGTTACAATTTAAAATGAGTTCAACTTTTTTTTTCAAAATGTATTTAAGATCGTATATAGTTTTATGTGTGCTCAGACCACTTGAAAAGTCTGTTTATTTAAAGGATGTTCCGAAACACATGGTTTGCATTTAAAATGAAGAACCTGACCCAGAGGTATCAAACAGAATCTTCACTGGCCAATTAATACCCTTGATTTTAACCCAATAAAAATACCCAAAAGATTTGAAATTAACAAAGGTTTAAAAAATGCTGTATGCAATCAAGTGGCAAGTGCTTTCCTTTTTGGTACAATAGGAAGTACTGAAATGCAGTTCCTCTACCTGCCGCTTGAGACTGACTCCAAAAGTGAGCAGGTTTTGAGCAACAACAAAACATGTTTTTACCCCTGGCTCCATTAGCCTTGTTGATTCAGATTGCTAGTGTTTGACCATCATGAACACTCTGCAGGGGTGAATTATAAATATATAATTTTTAAAAATCTATTAAAATTGAAACCTTCAGCCAAACAAATGCTTTCCCTACGGCCATGTCTCGCCTCGGTGGATGTTTTTAGATTACTGGTTACTCCCTCTTTTAACTTTGCCAGAAACCCATGGGTGACATCATGAACACTATATCCATGTTATTTTCAGTCAATGTATGCAATCTTTTGAAGCCACTGTTGACATTTGAAATGAACAAAAACAAACACCTCTGGACCACATATCTTATCTATGCTGAGTGCAGAATCTACTCTAAAAACCACACTGCACCTTTACTTCTATCGCAGTAATGTTTGATGTCTACTCATGTGTCATCTAATCAATGACTAATGTCTTAGTAACTTGTACCACCATATTCAGCACTGAAGAGTAAGAGAATTTGTACCATATAGTTTGTTTAAGTAATAATTGGATGCTACATCCACTTGTGATCATCCTGCCTTAGTTGCGCCTCATCTTGATATCTTAGACGTTTTCCTTGCATCATGGGATTGAGGAGATAGTTTGGTGAGGACATTTTAAACTTTAATCGGAAGAACATGGGGTGAGACCTCTCTTACTTCCTGCTATTCTCTAATTTAGAATTTAGGCAAATTTTTTGTCTAGCATAAAGTGTTTCACTTTGAAGAAGATAAATGCTTTTCTGAGGTTATTGAATTGACTGGTTTTAGTGGAATTCATGAGTATGGGAAGTGTTCAGTTCATCAAACCAATTGGTTCCCAGGTTTGATAACAATTATCTCTCTTTGTTGAGAGAATTGTAGTATGTTCCTTGTTTACATGATAAATCAAAACATTTTGTTTGTGCATTTTTTGGTCAGTGGCTGGAGATCTTTATTGGTGCCAGCATCTTTGGGCTTGTCTTTTGGAACTATGAGCGCATGTTTCTCCTCCCCGCATGCTTCGTAAGTGTATATATTTATTCTTATATTTAAAAATGATTTCTATAAAAAACTATTATTTTCCTTGTAAAGGCATGGAAATATTTTTTTTATTCTTTCTTTCTTTTTTTTGTATAACTTTTAGGTTGTTTTGGTCGGAGTTGTAACGGCTACAGCTGCTTGTACAAGAAATCCCTGTTTGGTCTGTTTCTTAATTAAATATGCTTAAAATGATCATATCTGCATATAATAAAATGTTAACAATAGTGTTGTGAGTAGAATGATCACATGCATCACTTTTGTTTATCGCAGCATGAGGAAGCACTAAAGAATCAAATAATAATGGAGTTGATGAGATTATTTATATGATGTTGATGTCAGGTGGTGACGGCTCAAGCTCTGAATCTTCTCAACATCTTCAGCTCCTTCGTCGTGCTCATTGTCTTCTTTATTGTCTTCTATGTGGCTTTTTCCTTGCGTGTGGTAAGTTTACTTCTCAACAATGTACAAAATAAGAAGTTTGTAACTCTTTGATTTCTGTTTCTCAAGACACAAAATGAAATTTATAATGTCTAAAACCAAGTTAAGTCTTAAGTTTAAGTTTGAGTAGCCCAACACTATGCTATGCTGCAAGCGGCTTTTCTCCCACTAACATTGATGTATTGCTCTCTGATTTTAGTTTTTGTCGGTTCCCATGACCTCGATTGATATAGCGTTTGTGGTCATGAATCTGCTGGCAGTCGTCTTCTCTCTCATAGTGTTTGCCACCTCCTGCTGCTGGTGTAAATCGGTAACATTCAATTTATATTCTAATAATCATCAGGTACATTTTAAGCATTGCTGACAGCTACAGATGTTAAAACTCTAGACTGTGCTACATGGTCTTTCGGGAATAGATAATCACTGGATTTGACCTGTGTTTCAGAGGAAGCGTCTAATGGTCATCCATATGAGCTCAGGTTCTCCTCTGCTCTCGGATGCTGTGGATCAGCCCTGTGTGGCGGCTCCGGATGCTCCACAGCCCTCTGACGCCATAGATCATCCATGTTCAGTTTCTTTTCCTCCAGCATACAGTCCAGTTCCCAGTTCAGAGCCACCAGCTTATGAGGTCAGCATCTGAATGACATTCATTTCTTCCATAGGATTCAGTGTTGTGCATGTTACAGAAATGTAACTTCTCACTTTAGAATGCACATTTGGAAAGAACAAGCAAATTGTCAAAAAAGTCCACAACCAATCAGAATTAAGTATATCATAGACTGATTCTGAATCAGACTGTTAGAGATGAAAGCTCAGCCAACAAAATCAAGCATATATTGCATAGACAATATTTAAAGTTTAAACTGTCATTTGTTTTAAGTTAACACTATGTAATTGATTTTTTTCGATGAAACAATTCTATTAAAAAAGCACTGAATGTGTAGTGAGCGATGGTCAGGGTAAGCGTCCCGGAGGTTAGAGACTTTTAGAGACTGGGTGGTCATGATAAGTTAAAACCCAATAAAGGAGGTTGAGTACTATAATAAATCTTTAAAAAAAATTTTTTATTACATTTACATTTATGCATTTGGCAGACGCTTTTGTCCAAAGCGATTTACAGAAGGAGAAATCACCTATGCCCCTGAGATGCTGGGGATGCTGATCCCAGGACCTCTTACATGCAAAGCATGCGCTCTACCACTGAGCTACAACCCTCCCCTGGGTTTATAAAAACACGTTTGGCAAAAGCAAGTTCCTAAAGGTAGCAAAACCAAACCAAAGAAAATAGGAGTTTTCCCATAATGCTTAAACGTGTTTCCAGAGGAAGCGATCTTTCACAAAGTGAATAATGTCGATAACTGAGCAACTCACGAGGGAAAAGACTTGAGCACACGAGGAAACTAGACCAACCGGGGAGAAAAGAACAGTTCAGTTGTTAGGAATGAACGCGAGGCAAAATGGAGACATCTTGTGGGTAAACTAGAGACAATCTGTCCAAAACCTGACAATATTCACTTTTAACCCCAAAAAGTAGACTAGACTCAACTTGAAAATTGCATTGAAACCCATTGGGCTTTTAGTTTTTGCACATGATAAAATGTAAACTTGTGTTTACAAAGAACTTTAAATGTGTGTAGCAGAAAAGTCATGTTTTTAGTTCATCATATCACATGATTTTTTTAGTTCTCTAATCCCTAGGCTACCTGATACGTTGAGAATTCAACAATTTGTTATATCCATAAATGACTGTAAAACTGGGTACGAATTAAAGATGCAATCTTTAACACAAGCAAAGATAAATGTTATGAAATATTAAAGCATACTGTTTATTTCAAGCTCTGATATCACTGAGTGTTTCAGGCAGAATATTGTGAAACAAATTACAATCCGGCGTCACGGTGGCGCAGTGGGTAGCACGGTCGTCTCACAGCAAGAAGGTCGCTGGTTCTAGGCTCGGCTGGGACAGGTGGCATTTCTGTGTGGAGTTTGCATGTTCTCCCCGTGATCGCGTGGGTTTTCTCCGGGTGCTCCGGTTTCCCCACAAGTCCAAAGACATGCGGAATAAGTGAATTGAGTAAGAACAATTGCCCATAGTGTTAAAGTGTGAATGTGTGTGTGAATGTTTCCCAATGATGGGTTGCAGCAGGGAAGGGCATCCGCTGCGTAAAACATATGCCAGTGAGTTGGTGGTTCATTCCGCTGTGGCGACCCCGAAAGGGAATAAAGCCGACATGAAGATGAATGAATGAATGAAATTACAATCCGACTTACAGCCCTGAAATTATATTTATGTTTACATTTTGTGTTTTGGTGTGATGTTTTGTCAGAAAAAAGATGTACTTCTCTGATTACTGATCAAACTTATAGAAAGATGGATTACGTTCCATAATTTAGTTGTTTATTTAAGGTTAGCCACGGAATAAAAACTGTACTTTTGGCTTGGTGCTCCTCATTTGCACACAGAACAGTTGGCAATGCATCTGTTTTCAAAGTTAGCCTTGTTATAATTATTTTATTGAATACTGCTTCATTTACAAACCACTGCAAAGTGAAGTGCCACTAACAAATAAAATAATTTATTCAAGTTTTTGCTTGTTCCCAAACAAAATCTACCCATTTCTAGTGAGTACGTTCAACCAACAACAAACTTTCTCTGCATTGTTGTCCTGTCTCTGCAAACCCTTGCTGTTAGACAGGACCCCCATTCTGCATTGAGATGAGATGCATTAGCGGATCCTCTGATTGGTCAGCAGACGGCGCTACAACAATCGTGCTTTGATCATTGAGCTGTTTTGAGATTATATAAGCATGCATGAGCAATTCTGAATGCAACACTAAAATATGCTAGAAATTTCAGAAAAGTGGAGTTTATATAATATGGCACATTTAGAGACTTGACAGATGAGAGCACAGAAATTCCTGCCATTTTTTATTTCCCACTTCCAGGTGAAAAAAATGTGTCCGGGAATCAAAATTCAAATTTTATAACAAGTATCTCATTCCAGAACGGGAATTGATTTTCGATTATTCAAGTCCAAAAGCTATAAAGACTGTCATATTAAACATTAAAAAGTTCTTTTATAATTTTAGAAAGAACAATTTGTAATAACTACTTTAAATGTGTCAGAATTTAGAGATCTGACTCTGCTGCGTGCTAGCGTAATGAAATACTTTACAAAAAATGTAATTTTGAAAACGTTATTTCAACAGTTTGAGTTCTTCACTAACAATCACTATCTGTCGAGGAACTTAGTGTATATTTTGTTTTGGAAATAGAGAAAGTTTTTTACAGCTTTTATGTTATGTTCCTGCAGGAAGAACGTCGCTCAGTGCTCTCAAGAGCTTCTGCTCCACGGTGGGACAAGAGACGCTGGATAGATGAACTGCAGCAAACCAGAGAACCCTTACAAGTCTAACACACGCAGTAATTCATTCCTACACAATGACGTCCTCAGATCTCAGTGTACTTGTATATCCATTTTCCCAACAAACATATACCAGTCAGATGTGTTCTCAAGTCTTTGTGAATAGCTCACCACTGTTATCCATCACTCCTTACTGTTACCTCTATCACGCAAGCTGAACTGACTCACAATCAGTGTTTTTGGCTCATCGTTTTCCTTTGCAATCAAATTATTTATTGTATTTACTTTTTATGTGGATTTATGAAAAGTACTTTAAAATGTAAAAAGTGAAAAATAAACATTATCTGTTTACTCATTTTTTAGCTTCTGATTCAAAAACATAAGTGATGGTATACCTAAAAGAGAAAACCACCATTTTAAAACAAGTTTTCTTTTGAAAGACCAGTCTCAAAACAACAGTCTTTTAATTCACACACCAGCATCTTCAAAACGACATGTTACTTTGAACATGCACAGAAACAAGTCACCTTTCAATAACACTTAAATAAACAATTAAATCACAGTCTGATGAACTGAAACATTAGCATGTCCTTCATTTTGTCTTTTCTTATCGGCTGGTCAAACTGGTTTTTCAGAGATTGGATGGTCTCTGCATGGTTGTGCAGCAGCTAAGCCCTTGCCCAAAAAGCCACTTGTTTAAAAAAAAATACAGTTAAAAATACAAAACTCAAACTAAAAATCATTCAAACAGCACACTAATCTCTCAATGCTGAACTCATAAAAAGTAACTTCCTTTAAAACTAGATTTTGGTAAGCTCATGCTCTCACCTTTCCAATCCGGTGATTTTTGTCACATCACTTGATGTGATATCACAAGTCAAAGTGCAATCCTGCCCAACTTTCCATTGGAGCGGACTCTGGAATCACAGCTTGTTAATTCCAGCTTTGCATTGTTGCATGTGAAACAATGGGGAACCTCCTGCTTTCCCTCTCTATTCGCAATAGGTACTTTGCAATAGGTACTGACTTCTGAGCACTTAAAACTGAATTCAGAAGTAAAGAGGTTCTCGTTTTACAGCTAAAACGAACAGGTTTACACCACTGACTTGTTTAGGTTTTTTGAGGATTGTTGCTCGAAATGACTTTTTTGTGGCGAAGTTTTGGAAGTGATATCATTTTAAGTTTTGCATAATTAAGGGTGGTATTACTCAAATGAGAGCTACTCATCAAGTGCAGAGGTTTTGTTCTGATTATTTCCTACATTTCCTATCAATAAAATAAGGTCTTTTTGCCAATTTTTGACTCACCGGTTGAGATGCTTTGTCAAGGAGGCCTCTTTTAATAATCTGTGGGTGACATCACATTTAATATGCACATGTTATTTAAAGTAAATCATTCAACCTCTGAACTAAACAAACTTTTTTTTTGCATACGGTGACCGGCCTTATACAATAAGGTGCACTTTTTGACTTTTAAACCTGGCTTTAACAAATTGCTAAAAAATCAAGTGAAATTCCCTCTATTATGTGCTGCAATGATTAGTCTGTTCCTTTGGTATGTGATTGTTGCACACAAAGTGTGTTGGAAAAGGTATTACAGTGTTTATTGCAGGATGTTTAAAGATTCAGTTTGAGATCTTTGAAATCCATTTTAACTTTTGAGATTCCCAATGCAATGGCCTTGTAAAAATGTTGATTGGGCCTTTTTTGAGTAATTTTGATAGTTGCATTTTCGAGAAATCTCACGATGCAATTTTTATGCACATAATGGAGGTTTTTCAGGGTCTGCAAACAGTAGATTAGATGGAGCGGGGCATTTTGATTCATTTTAATATAGTGATTCAGCTTACTAATGTCAATTCAACTCAAAGTGGGCTTTTTTTATTGTGGTTTCTCTAAAAATCTTCAGATATCTTCAGATCTTCCCTTGATTCTGAAGCCTTGCTTATCTCTTTTACCTGTTTAACACAGGTATGTCAGATATAAGCTTTCAGATATGAGGGGTTGGCTCTGATTCTTACTCTATAGGTTTTAAATATCCACTGGATCCACAAGCTTTTATTGCAATATAGCTCTGAAAGAGGAACATCATGTAGGCACCGTTTTTATTTGCATATTTATAGGTTTTGAGCTTTTAAACAACAAGATTTGTTTATTTGTTGATTGTGTTTAGCAAATAAGGTTTTTTTTTGTAGTTATTGGCCAATAAATCAGTGTTTACTTCCAATAAGTCATCGTTTTCACGCAATTTGTCCTCATTTGAAATGGCTTTATAATGTATTCTAATATTTAAGAGGAAAATGAACATGAGGATTGGAGTTATGAATATTCATTAAAGTTGGAATAAATCAGTCTATATCTTCAAAATATCGAATTATTTTTTAAAATAGATGTTTGAAACTTGTTTAGAAGCTGTTACATATTCAACTGCGCTTGTTTGCATTTTGATACTGTGACCAATGTTGATTATCCATATATAAAGATTTCTCTGCCATGTTTTCTGTCATTTTATGTTTTCATTTTTGCATTTTTGTTTGCATTTACTTTTGATTGAGAATTATTTACTGAAATGTGGTATTAATCTTTATCCATTCATAGTGGGCACTTCTAACTTCCACTGGGATAGAAAGCATAAGAGCTGTTTATTTTGGATGAAGCGTCTTTGTTGAAATCGTCTGAAACACTCAAATCTTGGCCGTCTTTAGAAATCCTCCGTCTCTTGTATACTAGAGAGTACACACTCGGATCAGTGTCTGAAGGCTTATCAGATGCACTGCTCTCCATCCAAACTGAACTGAATGAGCTCTCCTCTCTGGATTTCTCTTTATTGTCCTCTTCCATCAAACCAGTGGGACTGGGTCGGGGTGACCAGGGCAGTCCAGAAGTGATGCTCCTTGGGTTCGAACCACGGGGTGTCCACGCAAAGGTGTCAGGGTAATACCCTAGAGAGTGCGCACCCTGCAGAGGGAGGGATTTGAAGCTGTAGGGCAGTATAGAGCTGGAGTATTCTCCCTCATTGCTCTGAGGGACAGATGTCAGTACCCAACGCTGAGTATGTTCTTCCGCTGGGATGGTGTGCGAGTGTGCAATGGTTCGCTCGCTGTTGTAGAGTCGACTCGGCCCAAGGTTATTGACAAACTGGTCCTGAAGGAAGGGTTGAACAGAGTATCGAGGGTTTGGGATGATTTGAGGTGCTCGTGGAGAGTCTGATGGGGACGGAGTAAACCGGTCGGGGAGCGAATACATCCTAAAAATAAATGTATAGCATGAGGGCAGGTATGAAAGGATAGAGTACAATCTTGAACCTATAACCTTAAACTGTATTTAAGGGTCTTTACCAAAAGGAACAGCTTGTTAAGTGAGGAATGAAGTTTGGGATAAATCTTTTTCTCAGTAGCCGCGTGCCCAAGACAAGGTATGCTGAGGCTTAGGCAAGGCAAGGCAAGTTTATTTGTATAGCACATTTTGTACACAGGGTAATTCAAAGTGCTTTACATTGAAAATATAGAATAAAAAGAAAGTACATTTAATAAATTCAAGCATAAAAAAGTCATATAAAATCAAACTGATTAAAAAAAAAAGAAATTTAAAACATCGATTAAAACGAAGATTAAGATTTTAAGTGCAGAGGTAAAATAGTTGTTCAGACGTTAGTGCTCAGTCGACAAAAGCGCAACTAAACAGGTGTGTCTTTTGCCTGGATTTAAACATGACTAAAGTGTTGGCACCCTTGTTCTCCTCTGGAAGTTGGTTCCATCTGTAGGCTAAAGGAGTATTTGGTAACTAAAGGAGTATTTTCTTAGAGTGTTCCAAGAGTCCCTTCCGGGAGTGAACTCATCGGGCCATAATAGATTTAGCCTTACAAAACAGTTGTCGGGTGTTCCACTTTGGGGTGGGAATTCGTCTAACTCAGTTTAGAGGCTCAATCATTACACACACATTAGAACCATTTAAGTACAATACAAAATAAGTAAATTTCATTAAAGTGACAACACTGTAAAAAGATCCCGAATATGGGTCTATGAATGACTCCCGAGTTCTCCTGAACATCTGAGCAGAGGATTACATTCAGCAGTAGATTGACAGCATCTGCCACAGCAAGATGTTATTTGGTAGTAGCTGAGCTAGGCATATTATGTGCATATAATGGAGTACACATAATAAATTCTGTACTAGGTCATCGTCCTTTATTATCAGATCAAAAGGAGCAAGCTGAGGTGGCTCAGGCATCAATGTTAGAACCATCCTTCTGAGTGCATTCTGTGCACTCCTGATTATACAACCACAAGGTCTGAGGTAAGCAGATGAGATAAAAACTTTGAAAAGGAGCTGTGCAAATTATATGTATAATAAATTTCATTTCAATTTATCTTAGGGTTTCGATGAAAACCCTGCTTTATCTTAGTCTACAATAAACCTAAGGGTAACATACTCTGAAGATGAGATTGATCTACTCACGAATCATAGTTGTCTCTGAAGCCCTTGGCGAATGGATTGTGGTCAATCTTCAGCTGAGTGATCTGGCAAAACAACAAAGGCTATGTTTGACAAATAAATTGTTATTCATTCATGATATTCACATTATGTTTTTAAAAATGCCCTTTAAAAAAAATCTTGTATAGAAAGAGGGAAACATTGATGATAAAAAAAACAGCAGTCAAGGAATCTGAAAGTGGCCGTACATCCGTGTTCTGGTAGGCAGTCACTGCTATGAATTGGTTCTCTGGAAAGTTGAAGATCTGAGTCTTTGTGTTTTCTGTTCCAGCATCCGAGACCTCAACGATGTGCAGCCTTGGCTGGTACTTGTGCAAAGACTGAAGGACTATCATCTGAAAAAGAGAACGATGCAATGTCTCAGCTAAAGCTGAATTTTCCCATGTAAAATTTTTTTTTTGCAAATTCAAAGGGGTTAAGGAAAATTTTAAACAATGGTTTCTTTGGTTGATTGTGTTTATTTGGATGGAACACTAAATGAAAAGACGGCTAGAAGACAGATGGATGGATAATGAACATGTACATGTACAGTATTGATAGAGCAATAAATGGCCTAGCTGAATGGATGTATATGTTGATGTACACATACTGAACTGAATGTATATGTTGATGTACACATACTGAACTGAATGTATGTTGGTGGATGGACACAAGCACGAATCTCATGAATGTTTGGTTAGATGGAGTGATTGAATAGGCATACAGACTAACTGGTAAATGGATGTGTTGATGAAGAAGAGCAGACGTGCTGACAGACTGAATCACCTGTGAATTGTTGGTGTTGGCACCCTTATTGTTGGTCAGCTTCAGTTTACCAAAGGACACTTCCTGTCTCATCCAGTGAGCTCCTGTGTTTGGAGACTCCGGGTGCACATAAACCTTATTGCCTGAATTCATAATTGAAAGTTCATCATTAAATTCAGCGGTTACATTTGGTTTTCAGTGTTTTTTTACCTTGCATGTTGCTGTCGGCTTTCCCGCAGGTGACCCATTTCCCTCCCTGAAAGCGCCAGTGGTTTGGATCAGCCAGAACCAGCTCCACGAACACATGATAATGTGCAGAGAGACTCAGACCGGAAACACTGAAGCTGAGGAAGGGGAACATCCGGCTGCAAGCCATACAGAAGGTATGAAAAGCATGGAAAACTCTTTAAATATTGGAGGAAATCCTTTTAAAAAATGAACCTATATTAAAAATTATTTTTGGAATTTCTAGAAATGTTCAAAATCGTGTGGGTTAATTAAATTAAGGAAAGTATAGGCATAGAAAATGACTCAACTGAATACAAACTTATGTTGTGATGAGAAAGTGTCTGGGGACTGAACTTGTTTTTTTCACTTCCAAACATTTGGTAGTTGTGTAAAATAGAATATGCTTGTTAAGTTATTATAGCTTGAGAATAAGCCAGCTATGGTCATAAAATGCTGTTCAGGTTAAAATGTGAATTCAAATAGTTTTTGTTTATTTGGACGATTTTCAAAAAAACAAATGTAGATTGGAACATTAATGAACACAAAGGCTGAATAAATAGTGTTTAAAATGATTTCAGTATAAATACAATGTAAAAATTGTATACAAAATGTGTGTGTATACTTTTTCGTAATAATATAGCAATTTAAAAGTTATTAAAGAGACAACCTTTCACGTAATGTATGAAACGGAACGGCCTTTTAATACCCATAGAATTTTCAATTAGTTCACTTTTATTGGTTTTTAAAACAGGAAAAGTTATTCTTACATTGATTTAAAATCACATTACAGTCATGGCAGATAATGCATTTTTTATAAACCTCTTAACAAAACTTAAATTCACAAACGTTTACACACAAACTTTTAAAATATTTTAAACAGGAATAATAATTAACAAACTCAATCTTCAACTTATTGTTGTTCGGTCTATTGTTTTCTGATCAATTGTAGAAGCCCTTAATTATGTTGCAGCATTTCAAAATCCTTTATAAACATAAAGAAAGTAAAATATTTCCCAGTTTGCGAATAAGAATAAGATTCACAGTAGACAAAAATGGTTTTATATTTATACTAATACTCCTAGAATATTATAATACAATTTTGAACACAAAAAAAATCACTTGTGATAAACAATAATGTAGCGTCATAATCGGCATGGCAGGTTTTGTAAATAAAATTGACGTGATGCTAATTCACGGCATGCTAAAAATGATTATTTTGGGTTTCTTGTATTTTTTTTACAAAACATTAATGTGCCATTTTTTTCATGCTACCCTTTAATTTAAAGAATTATTATTATAGAATCATTTTAGTTTTGGTTCAATTGTGAAGCTTTATTCTATTAGTAAAGCACCATAAAATCATCGCTCCCAATCGTCAGCTTTAAATTCACTTATTTGACAAACGCAAGTATACTTTTAATGCACAAACGTTACTTGAATTAAATGTCAATAATATTTTTAAAAAAAAACTGATTTCTGGGGGAACCCCCGCGGACTCACCGGCCCTGTTTGGTGATGATCATCTCGGTCTGGTGCCGGTGGAACTTGAGCCACAGCGGCCGGTTGCAGAGGTACACCTGCGCGCGAGCACCGGAGCCGGAGAACGCAATCGAGCCCAAACTCGAGCCGGAACTCGGACCTGAGCCCTGATATGAGTGAAACGCGTTTCCCGGGCCGTTTCCGAGCGGATAGCTGGAGCTCAACCGCGGAGACTGGCAGAAACTCGCGGCGGGAAGCACTGCGCTGTAGTACCGGGAGCCGTCCGCGCCTCCGTACACGGCTCCGCTCTGACTCGGGTAGGGGAACAAGGAACTCGAGCTGTCCGATGTCGTCTGGGTCGAGCCCATCATGAAGTACCGGCTGGAACCGAAGCCGTCCAGGATGCACCGGGAATGCTCTTCGTCACAGGCCACCGGGGAAACTTTGTCGAGCTCTGCCTCCGCGGAGCTGGAGTCTTCACCGGGCATCGTGAAGCAGCTCGATTCGGATCCGCGTCAGATGAGAACCGAGCCTCCGGGGCTCAGCATCACTGCGGAAGCAGCGCAGCAAAAACAGATCACTGCAAGTTCTAAAGAACCCCAAATAAAATGCGCCACACCGTCAGGAAACAAGTACAGCGGAAGAACAATTCTGTACAAAACATTTAATGGTACCTAAAATAGTCCACAACAGGTCCTTAAGGTACAACATTGCCCCTTTAATGGTACAAAAGTCTAAATATAGGAACAAAATTGAACCCTTCGGGGTAGCACCCGAGTGATGGCTATTGCACCTTAAAAGATACAGTTTCATACCTTTTTTTTGAGAGTGTACCTAAACAAAAGAAAGTCTGCAATAGCACGTGTCTGCTTTAGCTCAAGACAGACTAACCCAAATTTAAATAAATTATCTATCAGTTATCTTTCTGTTGATCAGCAGGTTTTCGACTGAGATTAATGGTTATGATCTAATTTTATTTTTATCAAATTAAACATTTTCGTTGGAAAGTTATTTACAATTACACAATCCCTGTTTTTTTTTTTAGAAATTCTAAAAAAAATGTGCACACTTTTTCGATGATCTCAATCCGTGTATTTAACTCGCAGTGCTATTGTTTTTTCATTCTCTCTAAACGGGTTTCTTGTCGTTTTTCGCCAAAGATTAACCAAATATTATTCAATATTAATATTAATTCTCGATCAACGTCGCCAATACTCGATAAGAAAAATTACAATCTCAAATGACAATTACAATCAATTTGGTCTTTGTTTTTGTTTCGTAGAAATGCACAATTTAAACAAGTTTTAGAATTGCTATCCTTTAAAAATGTGTTCGTATACCGCTAGATTTAATTGCGAAACATTCGAACTATTCGTTTTTTCAGTGACGGTCCTCACCTTTTTTTTCTCCAAATATTACAACTTCACCCTTTTCATTGCAAAAAAAAAAACAAAAAAAAAACAATTCCTTCAATGCAAAAGGAAAGCAAAAGGATAGAAACATGGTTTGAAAGCGTTAAATGAGATTAAATAAATGATATAACTATACGATTTTGAAACACATTTCTGGCTATATAAATATAACATGTCCTGTAACATATATTCATTTTCTCAGATGACTAACGAATTTTTGATTTGGGCTTCTTCAAGCGACCAATTCTTATTATTTCTGCATCAAATGTGCTTTAAAAATTAATATTGTGTTTTGGTTTGTTTACACTTTTAAATGTGTGTGTATTTATTTAAATATGCATATATAAAAAACCTTTTAAAGACAATCTGCATTAAATTATATCTGATGTTGCTGTAATTGTTGTTTTCCAAGAGCATGTTGCTAACCTAAACGAATGGAGTAAAATAATTAAAAATGTTTTGAGATTATTTCATCTTCAATTATGCTTCTTTCACTTGTCTTTCTTATTGTCAGACAAAAAAAACAGTTGTCTAAAAGAAACATTTTTCTTCTCTAAATGGAAAGAAACAAGTAAGACTAAACTAAAATCGGGTAAATAAATGTTTCTATAGTAGGGGACACTTAAATAAAACGTCCATCCTTATAGGTGAGTTCATGATGAATATTAAAACATTAAAATAATACAATATTTAAGACAATTCAAAAGATGCGTTGAAAAGCTTCGTTGGCGTTTTTTCTTGCCGTGTTTTCATCTTAAATCATGAATAGTGACCTTTACAACAGCACAATAACCAGATCAGATCTGTTAATGTTAGTTAAAATCAGATCTCTCAAAGGTTTGTAAACGATACAAGAAAACAATTCCCTTCATCTACTGCGTGTCTTTTTGCTATCACCAACAATTCTGTTTTTGCTCTTGCAATATATTCTTTTAAACTTTAATAACATACCGATATAAATAAACAAAGCTAGGTTTGAGAGTAACTCACCAGTGTCCTCCACGTGTCTGCAGTGGACTTCTTGGTTTCACGCAGAGAGAAGAAGATGCTGAGGATGCTGATGGCGTGTGGAAGTCAGAGCGGGCGAGTACTCTTCTCTTCTCTTCCCTAAACTTCTAATAGGAACCATTGACTTCAGGAGTGAGCAAGCGAAGCACCGAATGCTGGCCTGAAGGCTGAAGGCACCTGTCGTGGGTTTGGCTTTATATAGAGGCTGCTCTCTGGCGCCTCTGCTGGTGGGTTTGGGCACACTGACTCGGAGAAAGACCTTTTGCATTCGCATCAGGTACACCTGTTTATTTCCACCGTATTCCCAGCACAGACACCAAACTAAATCAGCTACTAATCAATTTTCATCTTTGTTTTTCTATCAGTTTTCTATCACCTTCTCATTTTACTCAGATAAAACACATTTTCCTGAGTAACATCTGAAGGTTGCTGACAAAATTTGAAAAAGTTTGCATGTGTATAAACATACAGTTTTAAGTCTCTAGAATGAACACTATTTTCTTGTTGTTATCATGACAGTAGCATTGTGCAACTGCCATTTTGATTATGAAACATACATTTTTGTACTCAATCATCAACAGTTCCTGTCATGTGGCAAAAAATAACAAGTACATTCAATATCAGTTAGGTTTCATGCTTCTAAATGAGAAGATTACTGCTATGTTATTCTGATCTTTTTATTGCTTCATAGAATAACGATGGATTGGTGGTGACCAAACCGATTCAAGTATTCATATTGAGGATCTCTCACCAGATCAAACCTTTAACACAAGAATGCTTCTGCATATTCACCTCACCTGCTCTGCTGTAGTCAGACAGCATCTCCTCTGAAGCCCCAAACAATATAAAATAGCACTCAAGACCTAATGGTCATAGTTTCTTTCATTGTGTGGAGTGTGCGTGCGTGAGTGAGTATCAGACTGTCACCTCTCCTGCTCAGACACAGGGCTGGTGTTCCTCAGGTGTTGTTGACCATGCTGCATCTGTGGTGTGCGTTTCCTTTCTGTGCTCTCAGACATCTTTGAACATGCAGCTGTTTGGGTGAGAGAGTCTGAGAGCAGCTGATGTTGGTTCTGATCGTCTCACACAGTCGTCTACCTTTTTTTTCTCACCCTCCATTCCAAAACTGCATGGTTTAGCATCTCTCTTCTGCTGAACACAAAAGAAGACATTCTGAAGAATACTGGAAACAGCATACCATTGAGTATGAGTTTTTTTGCATATCTTTGAGTTTGAGAACACAGCTCACTGATTTCATGCCAAAGCAACACATTCTCAACTGTTTTCACAATCTTGGGCACCTAATGGGTTCAGTTTACTTCACAGAACAAACTGATGAGATTCTGATGGAGGCTGTCATGTCCTCAGGAGTGTGTCTTGTGTTGCCCTTTCCTTATCTTTGGCTCAATATGATAAATCAGTTTGATAACATAAACAAGTGTGTTCACATATATGTTTCAATATGATCTACACAATCAAATTTGTTTTGGCAAAATATTTTATAATGATTTAAAAAATCTAAAATAAGCAAAATGGAAACAAAACATAAATCAGCACTCCAAAGAAATAACGACGTTTCATGCTAAAAAATGCGATTGAGTTATTGTTCAATTACATTTCAACTAAATTGTTAATTGTTTGGAATCACATTGGCATCATATATGCGATGCCATATGTATTTTTATCGCAAATTTACTTATTAAGTAAATTTAAAGTATTAAATATAGCTAAAGAAAGAATACAACTTTTTGTGTTTGTTTAATGGAAAAAGTTTTCTTAAAAGAAAACCCATATACTTCCTCTTTGCAACAATTTCTTTCTGCTAGATCTACAACGTACTTGTTCTCAGATACTTGAGCAAATTCTCTATGGGTTTAGCATCCAGAGAGATTAATCTACACTAAACTGAAACTCTGAGAATCCCACACTCAAATATTTTGATGTTTTTTGGGTTATTAGGCTGAAATAAGAAAAAATGTAAAATTGTTTTTTTTTTTGACAAAGTGTTTTTTTTCCTGCAGTATTAGCCATAGCAGTATTCTTGAAATAGAGAATATTGAATCTAACCATTAAACATTAGTACAAATTTTATTAAATGACTATTAAAACATTTAATAGTAACATTCAATTCATGAAGGATTTTCCTAATGAATCCAGCTTCTTCATGGCACAACTGGATCAGTCTAAAATCCAAACTCGCCTCACTTTTTCACACTTTTTTATCTCAAATAATCTATAATCACACCTATCAATGTACTTAACCAATAAAAAGTGTAGGTGCAAATGTTACTGGTTTGATGCGCAGTGTTTAAAATAGATTGTTTATAATATTATTAATAATTGATCTTTCCACTCTCAGCAGCACACTTGTTTAGAGTTTTTTACTCTGTTCAGTGTATTGGCCATTTCTATGATCGCAATGTTTAGTTTAATTCATTTTTTAAAGCGACTTTCACTATGGTGTTCTGATAAAGGCAGCAGCAGTACTATGTTTTACTTTAGTAAAAAATCATCATAAAATACAATGTAAAAACAAATTAAATTAGTAGAAAAAGTGTAATCCACGTTATTCCTTAATATAGATATGAAAGAAAAGTCCATTCAACGATTAAAACAAATGAGAGGAATTTATTTTAACTGTTGAGAGAATCAAACATACTCTGAGCTGTGTGCTTGAGTGTTTGCTTGAGTGTTGCCAAAAGCACAAGTTATTGTATTAAGGTATTATTTTTCTGTTTGGTAACAAATGCAATTTAATTCCAATGAAATGAGTGTGGAGGAACTCTGTTTTTATGAATCTTTTTATTTGTAAAAAAAAAAAAAAACAACAACTTTATTTTAAGTTGCAAAAATGGTATTGAAAAATATTGAAAATCAACATTACTCTGGAAAAAATCTTTCAGACATATTGTATATTAATGAGAATATATTAAATATTTTTGTTTAAGCTGAATCATACAAGCATGCTGTAGGTTAAAGGGTTAAATAGCACATGTAAAATCCATCTGTTCCCACTAGCCCTTGAGACCATTTAAAGCATACACAAGTGAGTCTCCAGTGTGTCTAGGAACAATCAGTGTTCTTGTTAAATTCATGTTTATCATCCACAAATATACACAATTCTTCCCCCATGTAATCAAACGAGGAGAAGTACATCCTAGTATGTCTCTCTGCTATGTGTGTGAATGGCTGGTGAGTCGGTGGGGTGTGTTAACAAACACTCGCTTCCCCTGCGTTTCTTTTTGACACGTTTAAAGTGTTCGTTCTGTCCGTGGCCACTGATCTGAGTGAGTGAAACACACAGCTCTCCTGGCAGTGTGTTACTCTAGAGCAGAAGGACTGTGTGCAGGGCTGTGCCAGAATACACAGACACTCTCACCAGTTTGTACACATCTGATGCTCCTAAAGCTAGAAAACCTCGATTACCATGAATTTAAGGTTAAACTATTTGTTACATAATTGATTTAGTCAACATTTTACGTGACGTTAAATCTCATGAAGCAGGAAATCTTCAGCTGACATCGGATGCTAAAAAGCTGTTTCTGTGCAATGAAAAATGGTTGAACCAAACATTTTAGGGTTCTTTCAGAAAATCTGAAACCTTGCTTAGAGACTTGGGAGAGTTTTTACACGCCAGAAGGTCAAGCCCCTCATTGACCCTCCCTCCTCACCCCCTGTGTCTCTATTTATGGTCTGCTCTGCTCTCATGTACCAGCTGACAGCAGGAGTGGACCATCACATTTGGTGCTCAGCGTGGGGGCCGCAGGGAGAGTCCAATCCTTCCAGATTTCCCGCCGGGCTCAGAATCTGCTGCTTGTGAATATTCACGCTCTCCTCATTTGCATGTGCTAATTAGTTCCTGTTAGCACCGATTTGTAATGGCGTCCCTCTCTAAAGCTCACACGATAAACATGCTCTTAGAAGAAATACACCAGTGGAAGGTTTGTTTATGATATGATTCGTTTATTCCAGAGTGCTTTGCTTAATCAGATGTGGACTCGATGAAGGTGCTGTATTTAGCAGTTGCTCTTGACCAAACATTATATCATAAGAGACTTTCACACACTCAGTTCTTTTCCACACACTGTTTCCTTTACATGGGTGTCCCTCAGGGCTCAGTTTTTGGTACACTCTGATTTTGTTTTGCTGTTCCTGTAAATTCTTTGTTGGATAAAACAGGTCTAGTCAAGATCTAGTCAAAAAAATTTTATTCTAGTCTTTCAAAATTCAATCAATCATTTATTGAACAAGATATTGGCCCAGTCTTCATTTTTAAGTCACATTTCACTTGAAATAAATATTTTTCTGCAGTTTTTTTATGTACTCTGGAATCACATTTTCATAATTTTGTAATAAACTTAAAATGTGCAGAAAGTTTATTTTTATTTGTGGTGTTCTGCCAAGTCAATGAAAATGCATTTAGTACCTGAACTTTGGACAGGTTGTTGGTTTGCTGGTTGTATGTTTTTTTGTGTGTGGTTGTTTGTTGATTGATTGTTTGGTTAGTGGCTTCTTTTCTTGTTTGGTCTGCTTGTTCAGTCAGTTGGTTAGTTGCTTCACTGCTTTGTTGCTTTGCTGGTTAGTTTACTGTTTCGTTGGTTGGTTCAGAAGTTAAGCTGTTGATCGATTCCCTAGGTTTGTTGGTTAGATGATTAGTTACTTGGTTGGTTCTCTTGTTGGTTGGCTTATTTATATAATGCTTCACTGGTTTGTTGGTTAATGTGCTGATTTATTGGTTGCTTCACTGGTTTGTTGGTTAATTAGCTGATTTACTGGTTGCTTCACTGGTTTGTTGGTTAATTAGCTGATTTATTGGTTGCTTCACTGGTTTGTTGGTTAATTAGCTGATTTACTGGTTGCTTCACTGGTTTGTTGGTTAGTTTGCTGATTTATTGGTTACTTCACTGGTTTGTTGGTTAGTTTGCTGATTTATTGGTTGCTTCACTGGTTTGTTGGTTAGTTTGCTGATTTATTGGTTGTTTCACTGGTTTGTTGTTTAATTTGCTGACTTATTGGTTATTTCACTGGTTTGTTGGTTAGTTTGCTGATTTATTGGTTGTTTTACTGGTTTGTTGGTTAATTAGCTGATTTATTGGTTGCTTCACTGGTTTGTTGGTTAGTTTGCCGATTTATTGGTTGCTTCACTGGTTTGTTTAGTTTGCTGATTTATTGGTTGTTTCACTGGTTTGTTGGTTAGTTTGCCGATTTATTGGTTGCTTCACTGGTTTGTTGTTTAGTTTGCTGATTTATTGGTTGTTTCACTGGTTTGTTGGTTAGTCTGAAAGTTGCTTGGTAATTCTTCAATTATTTCTTAATTGTTGGTTCATTCTTTTATTGTTCGGTTGACTGACTGATTTGTTAGTTTATTGGTTTGTGAGTTTGTTAGTTGATTCAGTAGGTGGCTGGTTCACTAGTTAGGGTATTTATTGACACAGTTGGCGGATTGGTTAGTTTAAGGGTTTGATTGTTTATTGTTTTGTTGATTCAACGGTTGTTTCACTAGTCGGTGCACTGATTGGTTGATTGGTTCAGTGATTGGTTAATTATGTTCATTGGTTGGTTAATTGGTTTGTTTACTGTCATTTCAATTCAACGGTTGGTTCACTTGTTGGTTTGTTGGTTCACTGATTTGTTCACTCATTGTTTGGCTGGCTTTTTAGATTGCTGAGGGGATTGTTCATTGGTTGGTTCGCTGGTTTGTCAGTTGGTTAGTTCATTAGTTGTTTCAATTGTTGGTAAGTTGGTTGGTCTGGGTTTTTTGGTTTGGGGTTTACTCAAAATGTTAGAAGTATGTTCCTTTGAAATTGAATTTTGAATAATGTTTTTTATTTTATTTTACATATGCATCTTTTTTTATATTTAAGTTTAGAATACAATCCATACAATTCATGTGGGTGAAACCCATTGTTATAATTTTTTTTTCCTTCCTCATAATTGACTCTGGTGTTGCTGTATAGAGAATAATCTGATGTTTGTTATAATTCCAGTGCTGTTCTGAGCTTCAGCCTCTCGCTGGATAAACCATTCGAGCTTCATTTGACTCATTGATTGATTTATTGTTTCTGCGCTTAATCATGTTCCCAATGGAGTCTCATAAGCTCTTTATCTTCACAGACTGAATCAGGAGATAATTAATCCTGTTTGAGAAGATGCAGATCATGAATCAAACAACAAACTTGATCAGAACATGGGCGATAATCGTCATCTGAAGAAATGATATTCACTTCATCACATATTCAATCACTCGTAGAGTCTGATCACGTCACCTCTCATTATTAGCTGTCATTAATTTTTATTTGCAATGCCACTTTGAGCTTGAACTAAAACAAAGCTTTAACTTTTCAGTCTTTGTCTCAACATATTGTAGTCAGTTTTTTATTTAAAGTTAGGTTTAATTAGAGATGATCACATTGCTGGAACCCATCTGTATCATTTGAGTTTATTCTAAATTAAACCTTGCTGAATTTGATGGAACTGAATGGAATCTTTTTCCCAGCGATGGGTTGCAGCTGGAAGAGCATCCGCCGCGTAAAACATATGCCAGAGAGTTGGCGGTTCATTCCGCTGTGGCGACCCCGAAAGGGAAGAAAGCTGACATGAAGATGAATGAATGAACGGAATCTTATTGCTCTACATAGTATTTTAACAAAATAATTCAAACTGAACCAATATGAATCATAAGCAAAATGATAACCAAAACAAAAGTTCAGTTTTCTAATCTAATTGTAGTTTAATTTGATCAAATGGGGAATGAGATATTTAAATAGCGTATAAATAACAAATATTTTTTCCAATCATCTGCATTTTATAATCCTTTGTAAAGTAATAATAATGTTTTGATCAATCAAGTATAAATGTTGAATTGTGTTGCCATGTGTTTTTTAATATTAAAGTCAATCTCTTTAGGTTTTCTTGCAGGTTTCTGGAGCTCCTGCTGCAGGCATCAGCATGTTCAGGTCTGTCTAGTCTATTGCATGTTTATATGAATTTAATCTTTTAGACACTTTATTTTGGAGAAAACTCAGCTTGTTTAATGTAAAAATCTGGACAATGGAAAGAGACAGTAAAGACGCCAAAGGACAGGAGAAAGTTTATCTTTGCTAAACTTGAACAAAATGCCAAATACTTAATTTTGGTATAATAATAACTTAGTATTGTGTTTAAATCGCTTTAAGACTTGAATTACAACACCTAAAGAAAACATTGTTATATATATATATAAAATTTAAATGTTGCAAAAGCCACACAGAATTTTACAATAGTTTCTAACAAACACAATGTAATGAAAAATTAATACAAAATCAATGTAATCCATGCAAAATATAATTACATTTTATGTTGCATTTGTCGAAAGTGATGTCCGGGTCAAAGTTATTCAATTGGTCAATTTAAACTATTGCTTTTGGTTGTTAACAAAGAGGAAATAAAACGGAATCTATACATAAGGTGCTATTGAGAAACCATTGTGCTACTCGCCTTAAATGTACCATTTATAAAATGGATTTGTTCATTTTATCTTGCATTTTTTTCAATATATTCAAAATCTTAAAAATCTCAATAAAACGACATACTTTTTTTAATTCTACCACTATAATGTTTAGATGTAGATTTATCTGTTTACTTCTAATACTGTTCTAATCTTCTGAATTAAATCATTGTATGTATAGATCTATTTTACCAAATAATCTTTACATTATTAATGGCTGTGTTGTTTGTCATTTTTGAAAAAAAAAATGTATAATACGAATGTTTTAGCACTATAACGTTTCTGTTTTATGTTTCATCTTCACCTTCAAAAGGCTCTCATTAACCGTGAAGCAGGCTGTGGATTTAATAGAGAGATAACGAACTAACTTTGTAAGAGCAGAAATCCCTAAAAAACGAGTACACACTGGTGAGTGCAAGAGCAGATCCGAAGATGCTTTCTGCTGATCCAGATCCATTCATTCACCGCATCCTTCCCGCTCCTTGTCCTCTCATCTCTTTTTATCAGGTGTGATGTGTAATGATGAAAACTGAGAGCTGAGGGATAATGAAGCACGTCTGGGAGGAAAAGAGAGACGTGCGCTCTTATTAAAGCACATAAAGCTCTGCTCAGAAAGTCATTTTCTTCTTCCTTTCTCCTGGTGGCTTCTCTCACTCTTTTCTCTCTTTCTTCCATGCAGGAGCTTTTATGGAGCTCATAATTATCTCTGTGAGTGCCCTCCAGCACAAACCCAGCAGGCTTTGTGTCTTTTTGACATTTTTGGGAGAAAATGGATGTCATATTAACATTTCTCTCTCTTCAGTCCTGCACGCTTTTCTCAAACCCTTCTGTTTGATTCAAATGATTAGGCTATCATGCAAATCTGAGTCATTTATTCATCTTTGTTTACCTTTGTTTGGTAACACTTCACATGAAGGTCCTTTATTGACTGTCGATTTACACATTTAACACCCCAGCAATACACAGCGGTGACAACACAAGAATCAGATCGTTACTGAGTCGACTTGAGGTTCCTGTTGTTTTGCTCATGTTTTGCATCTTTGAGGATTCACTTTTGGATGTTCCTAATCATGTTTCCCCAGTGTTCTGTTCATGTTCAATTGCTTTCATTACATTTCTTTTTTTGTGTTTTTTTTCTTCTTGGGTTTGCTCACCCTTTTTTACACCCATATTTGTTCATTTAATAATGCATTTGTTCTGTTACCGAGAACAATGCTAAAACAGTTACAGTGTGATTTGATCAGCGACTGGAGCATTTTTAGCCAGGGCTACATAAGGCCATGACTTTTGCAGTTTTGCCATAAAGTGATCAAACTTTTTTTTACATCAATAAAGCTACTCCTGATTCATATTGGGGCTGATTTAAGAGATTTATAGTAACTTTTACATTTCTCTTTTTCTTCACTGATGCACTTTCTTTGGCATCTCTCATGTAGAAACACAATCTAAATTGTTTGACAAGCTTGTTTTGTTGGTGTCAAACCATCAAGAGGCTAAGCCAACAAAGATTATAAAAAAAAGTATCGAAAAGCACCCAGAGAGAAACTGTCCAAGCAGGCTAATTACAAAACGTCTAGGTGTGTGGAGCCATTCAGTCAATGGGAAAATGCGGCCTTAAATCAATACGGAACAATGCGCCTAAAGTTCAGATGCCAGGTTTAAAAATGAAACCGTGAATGCCTTGTTTGGTCACTACCTTTTTGTTGTTGTTTGTTTCTCTGTGTGGAGTTCAGGGCTGTTTGAGTGTCCACTACATTGGGCCCTAGTTGTTGTATCCTAGCAATGAAGGGTTGAAATTATTACCTGATGCACAATCTAAGACCCTGAGGAGAAACACATTTCATTACTCCTTAAACCTTTATGATGCTCCACCATTGGATTTAATGTATGTGTAATATAAATCAAATTTTGAGAAATTACTCAAACAATTTTTTACCTGACACATCATATACATGTTGGCTTGAATATTATTTGATAAAGTTAAACACCTCTTGTTTATTTCGGGGTTCATCTGATACTGATGTAACTGTATTTTAAATTAAACAAATTAAACTACAAAACGTCTTTGCTAAAAATCATTGATAACATTTTAGTTTTTGTTTTAGAAAAACCCATTTGAATGTTTTTTTCAGTAAATAGTTTGAAAGATTTTACTCCTGACATTTGTTCAGGTGTTTTAGCTACAAAGCAGTGATTTCTTGGGGCCAGAGGGGTGAGCTTGAATCAATACGACACATCTCAGGAATAAACCCCTGCAGGTCAGATCCACTGTCAGATTTGTTATAGTCCAGCTTCTCGAACCAGTCACCATAGAATATCTTCAGATACTCTTCTCAAAAGTAATTATTTCAATTCATTCCTTCAGCGCTGTTTAAAAAAAAAAACATTTTTTACAGATCAAGTGCAAGAGTTTTGTGTTGCCAATCCTGGCTTACCATGTACATCCATGCACCCACACCACAGGTTTCCGGTCACATCCACCAGCCACTGGTTTCTGAGTGTAATAAGAATTTTCTGCTATACATAGAATGTGTAAAATTCACAGTTTTTTGTCTGAACTAGATACAGAGATGCTAGTGTGATGCCTGATTTCAGTGTGATATAGGTTATAATTGACAAATTTTTTTTTGACCAAGAAATTCTCTATCAACTAGGAAATTACAGTAAATATTGTGAACTATTGTTCTGTAAAGTCTAAGAGGCTCTTTAATTACTGTCCTGTGCACTTAAATGTATATATATATATATATATATATATATATATATATATACTGTATATTTAACTGTTTTGTACAGTGCGCTCCATTTTTATAGCATAGCAGAAGTGTTTGTATGTCTCTTGGCTAGGTGTCCGAGGCTGTCTGATTGAATCAGCTCTCGGGTCGATGATTGGCTTCCACAGCGATGCGATCTGGGCTCAAGAAGCCCTCGACTCCACAGCTTTAATTAACAATACATTAGGAGAAATCAAGCAGAAGAGCAGGAAATCAACATTACACAAGAGCTAATACTGATCCGGAGAAGAACTGAACAATTTTTAACCAAATTGGATCTAGATTGAAACATGAGTGGTTAAACAGATTCATTTTAACCAAGAAAGCATAATCTTCTGACAATTAAAAGACAAAAACTATAAATAAATCAACTAATTACTCAATATAATGGGATATATGAACCAATTATATTGAGCTCAACATATTTAATTAGATTTAATTTAATATTTAATCAATCAATTAAAATGTATTAATATAGTGTTGTTGTTTTTTGCAATTGTTTCAAAGCAGCTACACAAAACAAACAAGGTGCATAATGTAAATAAAAAAAATATTAAAGCTCATGAGGGAGAGTAGAATTCCATCATAGATATATAATTTGTAATTAATCTAATTAATAAGTTGTACAAATTAATGTGTTATACAAGCTTAATTTGTGGGCTATATAAAGTAACCAATAAACTCATATTGACCCACAACTGACTCATATTAGATTCAACAAAATTATATTTGACTCTACTGAATCCTGCTGACCTTACCGCAACCATATTAACCCAACCGTGTTATTGAACTCAGCTTATTGATAATGAAGATTCAACTCAACTGATTTGTCCAACCATTCTAAATAGTTCTCGAAATAAGAATCATGGTTTACAAGACTCATTAATTACAGAGTACCTACAGCATGTAACTTTAGATTTTATTTTCAAACCTGTTAAAACTAGATGATGTGAGTCCAGACACAGGTAGACTTTGAAATCTCTGATGGGGTTAGTGTTTGTGGTCTAGTGTTTGACATCACTCTACTGTGGGAAATCACACACGTTCACTGTGAGACAGTAGAACCAGACACCAATGAAACTCACCAGTTACAGGTGAAAGGAAAAGAAAGCGTGCTCTCTCTCTCTCTCTCTCTCTCTCTCTCTCTCTCTCTCTCTCTCTCTCTCTCTCTCTCTCTCTCCTCTCTCTCTCTCTCTCTCTCTCTCTCTCTCTCTCTCTCTCTCTCTCTCTCTCTCTCTCTCTTAACTTTTCAGTTCAACAACAAACCAGCACTTTTAACATTTGGAACTGAATCAAGAAATCAGCTAAGCACTTAACTGAACTGACTTTATGTGTTGCTGAAATTGAGTTGAGTGAGCTACTAGACGTTATACTGTTATGCCGTAACACTTAATATACTTGCCTTTATAGTAAAGTAAAAACATTCTAATTCTTTGTATAAGGCCAGCAGATCATACAATGTGACTCATTTAAAGGTTTATACACAAATATAGTGTGAGTGAGAGACTATGTGTGAAAAATACCTCTACAAGACACCGGTAATCAGATCTAAGAATATTTTACTTTGTTAAAAGTCTTATTTAATGACTGTGATGCTGATAATAGATGTAATTGTAAGTTAAAAAGATAAAAAGGTAATGTTTTTTCCAAAATTATAAGTTTGCATGCAAGCATGGCCTGTGTGCATTTGGGATTTTTCCAGCCTCAAATTCTCAGAGTCTGGTCCTATCTATATTCCCTCCATTTACAGTAATTCACAGTGTTCCTCGGGTGACCAGGGATGATCCTAGCCTCTTGGTGCACTGGGTGAACATCTCTTCTGGCTCCCCTGTGGTCCTCAATCCCCAAATGGGAAATATAAATCAGATTGGTGCCTATCCAATCCCAAAATGCTCTTGCATGATGGAATGAGCTAAAAAAATATCCACTGCCTGATGATGCTGCCCTCCTTGGGATGTTGCCTTGGGTAACTGCCCTCTTCGCCCATAGCTAAAATCAACCTTGTTGTGACAGAGATTGTGAGTATGAATGGTGAGTGTGTGGTGGTACTGTGATGGATCGGGAACGTTTCCAGGGGTGCCACACCTTTCATTCAGTGTGAGCGGGAGATGTACTCGTAGAACCCTGTGACTGGGTGACTTGATGAATTATTGTATTGATGTATTATTGTGGCACTATTTTTTTTATTGTGGAAATGTCTGATCATTTTAATGAATGTACTTAATTTTTCTGTTATGTTTCAATTTGTACACAGTTGTGGTATTTGTTGATTTAAACCTAATTAACTAGAGTCTGTTTGTAGTTTGTGTCAAGCTCTTTTAACTTTTTTTTTTTTTCAAAAGAGAATATTTATTTAAATTGTGTACCAAGAGTTTTAAAGTCCTGGATTATTTTACAAATCTTGTCCAAAACAAGAGAAAAAATGTATAGCTTACACTGTCATCAGGCACTTTTTGAATCACAGAAATTATTCAGAAAAAGAATAACTAGATTTTAATAGAATTAGAATGTACTAGAATGAACACTAGAATGTAAGATATTTTCATTGTTAGCCCCATACTATCACTCTTCAACAATTCTTCTTTATAATGAAAATCAAACACTTAATAAACACGAATAGTATGCAAGTCTGAAGAGAGTGTGCACTTTAAAATTGGATACACTGGTATATAACCTTACACTTGACAAAAAAAATACAATTATGAAGACGCAAGTGAGGAGAGAGGATGGATGAACTGAAAATACAGGCATTCAACATTTTTATTCATTTCTTACATCGACTGCATATGTGAAGGCGAACACACATTTCTTTCTTTTTTCTAGTTTATTGTATTGCTGGAATGCCTCTCCAAAATTCGCAAGGTGTGCTACATTTTTGTCTTCGTGGAGCACTTTGTTGTGGACGTAGTCTTCAGACGTATAGCACCAGACTGAAAGGTCAACGAAGCTCAGCATAAAGGGGGGATCTGAAGCCTGGCCGTAGGTCACCATGTGCTGGTTCGTCTTACGTCCACAAAGCACCTTGTAGCAGCAGAGGCAGAACCAGTTCTCTTTGGAACTACAATAACCAGACATCTAGTGCTGTCGTCACCGGAAGTGTTCGGTAACATTTTCGGCCATCAAACTAAACGCGGTGTGCCGAGGGTGACATTGGATACAGATTTATGCGTTGAAATATATTTATCTCTTAAATATTTGGGTCCTCTACGGTGTCAATGGAGCCTTCTAAAGCAGGTAAAGTGGGTTTATTTACTCGGAATATTTGTTGAAAGTGTTCGCGTAATAAGGAAACACTTCACTCTGATAACAGACCCAAGCATTATTTTTATGTAAGTACTGTAAGATAACAGTAACTTTATATAGTAACTTGTTGACTTTTTCGTCGAAGGGGTAAAACAACTATTGTTGATATTATGCTGGTTAAACTGAGATGTTTTTAAGTGTTTAATACCTGCTGCTTTGCATCAGTAAGTGTTGAGTTTAACGTTAGTTGGATAGTTCAAGTAATCAGTTCCTTTAGAACAATTGTTTACATGCCCCTTGATCTAACATTTTTTTTCACGTTCTGCTATAGAAAACTGTAACTGCATCTATTCAAGAGAAGATTTAACTTCACACAAAGCAATGGGTTTCTCCATTGAAATAGACTCAGTATCAGTTAAGTTCTCGTAGGATTTCCAGGACCGTTGCTAGTTCAGTCAATTAATAAAAAAAACCTGAGCATATGCATTTACAATAATGACTGTAAAAGACTGCATTTTTTTAGTTGAGGTGAGTAATTTATTTTAAGAATATTGAAAACATTGATCTCTTGTAAACTTCTAAAATATGCAAATATCATATTTTTAATATGAAACTACAAATATTGGCAGTGGTTAAATGACATAAAAAAGCGAGACAACTCAAATACATACAACTACTGTCATTTTTTTTTACCTATCACAAATCAACAACAAACTAAATTATTTAATCCTATTTCACTCAACTTTTTTCAAAAGAAGTTAGACTGACAATAAAGAATTTCTTATTTATCCCGTACTTAAATGCAAAAATGTTTTAAAACAATGTGACGCAGAACAGTTTGCATAAAATAATGGTCATATGATCTGTGGATACTCGTTGCTGAAAACACACTCGTATTGTATTTTGGAGATTTAGAGAATTTTCTTGAGTTTTTTTTAAACTCGATATTGCTCATGAAAACAGATGTTTCTCTAAAGATAATAAAGATGAACTTACTGAATCCAAATGTACTGTAATTGTTTACCGCATGGTTGTGTGTTTGTGTTTTTTGTGGTGTCAGAGCCACTTTATACATATAGTTGAACTTTTTTAGTGTAGACAAAAAAATACTTGTATATAATAGTCATGTGCTTAAAAATTATGCAAATTTTAAAATGATTCAAATGTAATGTTTTCCCGCGGTGTACCACATTTAGTAAATAAAGTGTGTGTTTGTATGTGTGTATATGTACACATTTGCTTTGAATAAAGATGAATGTTTGTTTTTCCTTCTCCAGAAGAGCCACATCTGAGGCATGTGGAGCTAGATGTGCTGATTCCTAAAAAGATGCGAGAAAAAGCCAGAGATATATGTGCACAACAAGTTGAAGGTACGAGGTCACTCTCTAATCTTGACTTTACCTGCAAATACACAACGACAAAATGACTATCAGTACAATCAGATCTTACTCTAGATAAGAATAAGAGCAGAAATTATTTTTGAGCAATGATTAGCATCATAAATACGTGTGTATTGGTTTATAAAATATATTGTTAAATCTCTTATTCACTTTCTTAGTAATGCAATTACAATTGTAGATATTTAGAATCTTCTAGAATCTTCATTACAAGTCTAAATTTAATCACTCATTGGAAAACTCATTATTCATAGATTTAAATGATTTTACAGAAAGCCAGGTCAAAGGCTTAAGTGTTAAAAAGCTTGCTCTAAAGGCGATGCTTTGATTACTTGTAATGTGCCTCTGCTCGTGTGAGGAGCTGGATCTGATCTCACAATGTTAAATTAAAGTAACCCCTTAAAAAGAGACATTTATTCATGAAATAATAAAAGATCTTAAATGTGTTTTGAATTGTAACTTCACTCAGCATGTGCCTCAGAGCGATTAGATCACATGTTAAAAGGGCAGAATAGGTGACCTTTAAAACACTTTTCACTGTTTTTAAAGGTGTTTATGACTAAACGGTTACAGTAAACACCCATGCTCTATAATGTTTACTACACTTAAAAAAAAACAACTATTAATGTTAAGACATGTTTTTCATTCTTTCATTCATTCATCTTTCATGTCGGCTTTATTCCCTTTCGGGGTCGCCACAGCGGAATGAACCGCCAACTCTCTGGCATTTTGTTTTACGCAGCGGATGCCCTTCACAGCCGCAACCCATCGCTGGGAAACATTCACACACACATTCACACGTTAACACTATGGGCAATCGTTCTTATTCAATTCACTTATACTGCATGTCTTTGGACTTGTGGGGAAACCGGAGCACCCGGAGAAAACCCACGAGATCACGGGGAGAACATGCAAACTCCACACAGAAATGCCACCAGCTCTAGCCGAGCCTAGAACCAGCGACCTTCTTGCTGTGAGACGACCGTGCTACCCACTGCGCCACCGTGACGCTAAAATTGTATGTTAATGTTAAGACATGTTTTATACATTCATAAAATCTGATTGATGATTATTACCTGTAAGTAACAAGAAAACATGGAAAAACCTGTGAAACTTTTGATCCTGTCACCAGTGTAGAACAGACAGTTTCATCTCATCATTCATTTGAGGCAGACAAGAAAAGTCTGAGGTAGTATTGAGTAAACACAATGTTATGTTATATTATTTAATAGTTTTCCCCGTAGCGATTTAATTTCCAGGCCCAGAGCTATGACACGTTGGCTATCAAACCAACCCACTATGACATCAGTTTTCCAAACTACTTAAATATAAGTAAATAAGCATTACTCTTAAACATCTTCATCAGTTTAGCGTTGCTCTTTCTCATTACACATTTCTCTTCAATCAGTCACTGTGTCAAAAATCGTCTCGTGTTCATATTCATACCCCAAACCTTTAAAAGGAACCTGCTTCAGGTGCCTGCTTTATTTTACCTGTTTATTTTTTCAACTTGTGACTAAAATAAACATAAGCTACGACTAAAAGGTTCTGTGGCTGGTCTGGAGTGTTTGGATTTGAATCCGCATAGTGTGAAAGTACAAGTGGTTTCAAACTGGATTCCTAGAGTTTTTTAAAGCTGTGCTTCAACTCACACAAACCTGTCACGTTAAGACATTTAATTAGGTTACATTTTCATTTTATTACAGTTACAGCAAATGCTCCATTACCTTCAGATTTGGCTTTAACAGAGCAGCTCATCTGTGAGCACAGCTTATTATTTTCATGTGAAACTTGGATCCATGCTCAGGTCGTATTGAATAAAAAAGTAACATTTTTATGGTGCGGTATAGAAATAATTTTTGAAATAATGAACCTATTTAGAGAGAATTCCGACCACTTTTTCCACTCAGATTTGGATGGCTTGTGTTGTTGTACAAGTGTGTAGCTGCGGTGTGATTGCATGAGAAACACATTCAACACATGTTGCATCAAAGAGCACTGATGCAACGAAAGGTTTTCGCTTAACCACAGAGAAACTGCTTGATTCTGCACAACATCATTTTTGACGCATGCATCAGCTTTTTTTTTTTTTTTTAAATCAGCATGCTTAGTTTCATCTTTAACACAATTACAAGGATATGAGACTGATGGTGATGCATTAATATGATGCATATTATTACAGGATTGGCTCTCCTTAATAACAAACTTGTGTATGTAATAAATATCTGCTCGTTTGGAGACTAAACATACATCACTTGTGGGCATTTTTAAATTTAAATTGATCTTTTATTTATTTATTTAATTATATGAAATGTGTCGTAAAACATGTTAAAGGGGTCATGCCATGGTAAACCTTTTTGTGGGTTTTATAGTGATTTCTAAGAGTAGATTGAATCAAATATCGAACCATGGACGTTCCCAAACAAAAAACACTATTTTCAGGAGTGGATGAGTGTCAAGGTAGAAAAATATGGTGTTATCTTGCATCACTATTCTGGGCATAAAAAGTCAAATTTTGATTCGTTAATTTCCATGTGTGTACAATGTTCTTCTTGTGTAGAAAAAAGTGTTTTGAGCGAGCTTAAACTTTGCGCTTGTGCATAGACGATCTTGTTTGCTCTCGTAACAATATTCTCATACACACGCTCGCTCAAAACAAACTACAGCTACAAACTGCCACAATTTCACCAAATGCTCCTGCTACACACGGAGATGCGCTGTTGGCTAGCGCGCGGAAAAAGCTTGTGTGCTTCAAGAACAGCAAGAGACAGTTTTGAAATTTCAGCAAAGTCAAAACTACCGGTACTCGCAATTGTTGTATATGTACATGTACATGTGGTGGCCCCAGGGAAAAAGGTTGGGAACCACTGAGTTAAAGAATCACATCTCCCATAAAATTAGAAAATAACACAATGTCACTGCCCTTTAAAACAACTGTATTAAATCTTCAGTTAAATTGATTGTTTATGTGTGCTGAAGTGGTTATGAAAGTAATAATGATGCTTGTGATTATGTTGGTGTCTAACAATTTGATCTGAAATCATTTATTTTAAAATTACGAAGAATTTTTATTTTATTTTTTCGTGTTCATATTGGGTGAAAGAGAATTAGAGTTTCTTCTGTCGGGCAGCAGAAATGATTTCTGGAGGCTTCTGAGAGCGCAGCATTATCAGCTCTGGTGTTCTTGTTTCAGCTTTTACACACTGCTGTAAGGACACAGGGTTCCTGATGGTGTTCAAGTGTCGAGAAGAAAACACCGCCCTCAAACAGTGCCTGACTCAACAGTGAGTTCTGTTCCATTCTTCAAACACCACTGAATGATCTGTGGTGATGCTTAATGAAGTCAATTCAATTATTTAATTCGTGTTACACTTTCTCCCTGATACTCTGTTGATGGTTTTGGTTTGATGCCGCAGTTGGTTCTAGAATCCCCATTTCCTGTTTCTTTTCTGTCGCCTCAGTTACCAGGACCCAGAGTTCTTTGAGATGTGTAAACAGGAGTATCTGCAAGAGAGGCGGCAGTTCCAGGAGACAGGAATTCCTACCAAGAACCGGACTCAGAAGCTGCCTACCAGCATGTAAATCTTTATGAACTCTCTAAATTCATGCGTGTAGTCATCTTCTCAGATCTGTGCTCGCTACTGAAGCCTCATCTAGATTCATAGAGATTCAGACTCTTCCACCAGTTCTCCCGGGACTCCAAACGCGCTACAGAGGATCCACCTTTTTTTTTTGCTGTTTGGTTTGCAATATTCTTCTGTAAAATATTCATGAGCTTAGATGGATGTTCATAGAGCACGTTAGGAATGATTTTATGCATCAGGTAACTATAAGAATCTGAATCATCCATATCTACTCTGCAATTCTGAAACAGGTGATCTGTTTTGAATGTATGTTGGTTGCGATTATGTTGCAGTTATAATTAAATGGTATTTAATTTTTCTTTTGCTCATATTGGTGGATTAAAAAAAATGAATTATCAAACTATATTTCTTTTACATGCGTCAGTTTTTTTTGTTTGTTTATCTAGAACCTCTTCCTCTTATTAACTTTCGCAAGCTGTCTGCCCCCATCCTCTAAACATCCACCTACAACCTTTGCCTATTTAGTAAGGGTGGGCCCTATACCGGTATGAATATAAGTATATATATATATTTTTTTTTTTACTTTTTTGCCTTTATTGATGGGAAAGATTCAGTAGGGGCGAAGGTGGTTTATGGGGGTAAAGTAGCGGACAACGTAACGTATGAATATGAGAGCATGACTTCAGTACAACTCCAAAATATCACTGCAAATCAAAAATGCATTGAAGGTGCTAACATGACAGTGGTGTGTGGGGTATAATCAGGCTTTCTGTGAGAGAGCATGCATATTGTTTGATAATTAACGTATGTAAATTAAAAGATGAGGCTTCAATGAACAAATTATCAGTTTTCACTCGCAGTTTATATTACGGTTGATTTTTATGTAAATTCGACTTTCTTTTTTACATAGTAGCATGTTTTAGTATTGTTCACTCATATAAAACAGGCTCCAAGTTGTTTTCAGATTCTTTCACGCATGTTTGCGTAATCGTATTCCTTTTCTGTGGACTCAAATCAGCTCAATAACCTCCACTTCACTTTAGTTATGCACCTCCCATTGACCAATCAGACGAACCCCTAATGCAGCTCAACAACATGCAGAACGAACCCGCTGTCTAAAAGTGTTGCAGTAGCAGACCTCCCCTGAACAACAGCCCCATTTTTAAAAGTTGTGCATTTGGCGAAGATCAACAATTTAAGGTGATTCAAAGACAATCTTTATGATAAATACTACATTTAAGTGGAATAATATAAATTTCTAAAAGATTACAAACTAAATCTCTCAAAATGCTTTAATAGGGTGTAATATGGCACCTTTAATTTGTTGCCTTGGATATGAGCCACACAAAGCCTGATTACAAATTGTTATAATGTCAAATCATAAATGGAAAATCAGTAATTCATCATCAAATGTCCTTCACAGTTTCACATCTTTTCATTTATTAATATATACAAACATTTCCTGTCTTGACAGAGCTATAAAATCAGCTATTGTACATTGCATTTGATTGCAGATCAGGGTTCAGGTCAATCCAAAATTCAGAGGAAATGAAATTCCAGATGGAAAATGATTTGTTTACACAATAACAACAAATGCAGTCTATCTTCCAACATCCCATTTAACAAGAATCTATGTACAAGATGATAATAATATTTGTGCTTGATAATTTATTTTTAAATTAAATAATAACTTTTTAATGTGATGCAATTTGGCCATTTCTGATTCACAAAATGTTTATGATATTGTAATCCTGTGTTAAAATAATGAGTGTAAGTGGCTTGTACTAAACTTGTAATTATAATGACGAAAAGGATCAGAGAATCATAAACTTTTGCACCATTTTCATAACAAAAATATTTTTCTGCAAATATCTTTTCAGAAAAAAGAAGTAATCAAAAGGAATGCGGGTGAGTGACAAAAAGGCAGCGTAACAAGGAAAACAAGTGTATAAAACTTCTATTTATATTTGCAACTTTAAATTTAACAATAAACTTAAAGTGCTACCACTGCTAGATGTTTCACATCATTAAAGATTTTGTTTAACAAATAAAGTATTTCCATGTTTGGGTAATGTCAGTGTACGAGGAAAATTTTGAATTGTAAAATAGTTATTTTATAATTTGAACCTTTGAACAAAGAGGTTTCAAGTTCTAGCTAAAACTCTTTCAAAAGTATTGTTCGGATCAAGGAAAGGGAAAACACATGAAGTTTTTTTGGGTGGACACTTGAAACATAAAGACAGCATTTAACAGGTCTCTGAATTGTAACTAGTGGGTGATTTGTTGAAATAAGACAAATGTTGAGTGCATCCTCTCAATTTGTGATGTTGAGGCAGGTGTGTTGCGTTTACCAGAGGTAGGCTACTTTTCCATCTCTGTTTTAGAATCTGTTCAGTATGCACAAATTCTTTCGCAGCACTTTTAGCATAGCTTAACATAGATTGTTGAATTGGACCAGTAGTATTAATATACCAGTAGTAGAATTACTAAAGTTTCAGGTCTTTTTTTATATTTATTCTCATTAATAACTTGTATAACTTGTATTTTGTACAAAGACCAATAGTAAATAAAACATTTCCCTGTCCAATATTTTGTAGAAAATCTGTTCGGTGCAGCAGAAAGAGAGATATAATTCTGCATCAGGAAATAAACAAAAGTCAATCTTGAGAAGATACGGAGAGTTAAAAACTGCCACTTTAAATGTGATATATTTTAGATTTAATCCCAGTTATTATTTTGATTATTTGTATTTATTTGACAGACTCAAATGTCAGTAACTTGAACCTATTAATTAACCTTTTTCCATTACATATTTCAATAATTTTGATTAGGATTTTTAAAAACTAAATTTTAACCAATTTCAAGTTTAATAGTTTGCTATGTGGAAGTTCCTCATCTAATAATCTGGTCACGATTGATAAATGTTAAGATTTGCAGAACAATTCAACCAGAACAAGTTAGATATACCATCTTGCTGAAATAATACCTTTTAAAATGCAGTACTGTGCAAAAGCTCTATTTAGATGTTGAATAATGCTGTGAAGATAGAGTGCTTACAAAAAAAACTGAAAAAAAGTTGCTTTATCAAACTGTTTCTGAATCAAATCCATTTTTGGTGTTGCCTTTTGCTTTCAAACCAAACCAGCATTTAATTTATATGACTATAGGTACACTAGCAAAGTCACAGATTTTTTAAGATTATAGTTAAGCGTACGATCACCCAATTTTACCAAACAGGTGCTAAAATCATCAGACAAGTAAAACAGAAACAGCTGTGTAGGAGGGTTAAAACTGGGCAAAGAACAAACAAGGTGAGGTCGAGAAAGACAGATTCTTGAGCACAGCAACAAGACACAAGGAAGTTCTCACAGGTTGGACTTTAGAGATACTGCTCATTTGCCTAAAACTTTTACACAGTACTGCACATAAATGTATCTAATTATAAAGTTACTATAATATAATTTTATACATGACATATAATCTGTATTAGTAATGACATATTAAATTGAATTACTGAATTGCCAGTTAATTTCCATCCTATTGTATTTCATTGATTGCTTTCATGTAAACACTTTTTCTGTGACTTTAACAAATATTGCAGGAGCAGAAATCTCAAACTGACAATACTGAATACCTTAAAATCTATTGACTAAGTGTTGTAGATGTTTAGTATCGATAATGAGTTTGATATCCACTGAAAAGCAGATTTAGGATTTAATCTTAAAAAAAACTTTGTGTATTTAATAAAGTGGGCATCCACCCAAATTTAAGAGTATATTCCAGAAGCAGAGGATAAGATGGAAAACATTTTCATAAAACCAAAGACAAAGCATACATAAATACACTGATTTGGACAGTGAGAGAAGAATTGAAATGCAGGCACAGCATTAGCCTATGCAGTAATGAGCATAGAAACTGGATTTTTAGGAAGAAAAGCAGTGCTTCTGAGAAAGAAAGGATGGTCTAAAGCCAGAGATGACGACAGGTGTGCTGTAAAATCAGTGTAGAGGTGCATTCGTACGTATCAGTGGGCGTTTAAGGCAGCTATGGTGTCTCTGGCATTGCCTCCGCTACCAGCAGGTTCGAGTCTGCAGGGGCAATCCAGAAGTTGCTCTGATTGGGCCTTGGTGCACTGGGGAAGCTCCAGTCCTTATCTGCTTCCAAGTTTGAATGCCGGAGATCAGTTTGGAATCCTTCGGTGTGACCCAGAGGAGCCGGACGACTCACAAAGGCACACCCACTTGAGTCCATAGCTCCATTTAGCAGAGGATCCAGAGGAAGAGGAGACGAGGAGAGGGGATATAGGGTGTCCAGACACTGCACTGGAGCAACTCCTGAAAATTAGAGGAGAGATTGATGACCCATCATGCAGACTCAATCCTACCATTCACTTCTTTTTTCATGGGCTTTTAATGCCTTTATTAGGTAGGACAGTTCAGAACAGAGACAGTAATATATTAAAATGGTTAATATTAGAATATTTGGCAGAGAGGTATGAGAGAAGCAAATGAGTGGGGTCAGATTAAAACCCTTACCTCTGGATGCTGATTTATGCCTTATGTCAGTACACTGACTAATTTGCTATCGGTGCTAACCTACCATTCACTTCTAAGCAGCTCCCATTGTCAGTGGTTGGTCATAGCACAAATGATTCATAATTACTCCATAGTGGAAGATTTCAGGGTGTCTGCAGGTGTCGTAAGGTCAAATTTAAGACTTTTGTAAGACCATTTAGAATCTAATTGAAGACCTATATCAAAAAACTTTTTTACATAATAAACATTGTTTACAATAATACATTGTTTAAAACACAGTGGGTAGCACGGTCGTCTCACAGCAAGAAGGTCGCTGGTTCTAGGCTCGGCTGGAGCAGGTGGCATTTCTGTGTGGAGTTTGCATGTTCTCCCCGTGATCGCGTGGGTTTTCTCCGGGTGCTCCGGTTTCCCCACAAGTCCAAAGACATGTGGTATAAGTGAATTGAATAAGAACGATTGCCCATAGTGTTAAAGTGTGAATGTGTGTGTGAATGTTTCCCAGCGATGGGTTGCGGCAGGGAAGGGCATCCGTTGCGTAAAACATGCCAGAGAGTTGGCGGTTCATTCCGCTGTGGCGACCCCGAAAGGGAATAAAGCCGACATGAAGATGAATGAATGAATGAATGTTTAAAACACTAAACTTCATTTTCAAGCATTTACGAAGGTTTTCTGAAACTGAAAATCTAACCATGCCTTTTACAAAGTTTAACGTATATGAACATTTTCACAAACTCTGGCAACCCTATCAGTCATTTTTACATTTAGGAAAAGTTCTCTGGCAACGCTTATCACTTTTATGCTTTTGAGCATGTATGCACATTTTTTTAATCTCTGGGAACCCTTACAATCACATTTACATAATTATTTGCATCTATGATTCTTATGTCGAACATAATGTCAACATAATGGCTTGTGTCAACTCCAACAACCACTTTTAAGATCTTAAGCATTTATGAGTGTTCTCGAGTGTTTTCTTAAACTGTTTTCTGTATCTGGCAACCCTAACCATAACGTTTACACCATGTTTACACTCTATCCTGTCTATCTTTCACTAACCACTACACCAGCAAGCAGGACCTAAATCTATGTATGATTGTTAAATACTGTAAAAATTTAGTACATTTCACAAAGTGTGAGGTTATTTCTTCCTATTTTTTATTTTATACATCAAAAAATATGTTGCTCTCTTTAAAATTAAGTTTGACAATTGTGAGTAGGTGATTACAACTAGATCCTCCCCTCGCTCTCTTTCAACTCTGTTTTCACTACAGCCAGTGCAGACTGGATGTGAAAGGACCAAGGTCTCAAGTAAGATATACTCCATTTGTCACCAGAAGAAGTGCCCCAGGTCAGCTAAAATGTAAAACTATCTCTCTCTCTCTCTCTCTCTCTCAGCTCCATTCTTTAATCTCCGATCAGTAGATGAGCACATCGCGCTCTAATGCACATTTTCCTCCAGATCACCCACTCTGTGCTCGAGCCCATCGTCCGCTTTCTGAACGAACAACAGACTCGTCTCCGAGCTGATTATGTTTTGATCTCCCTTAGGAATAGACACGGCATGAATATCTACAATTGAACACACACATCAGCTTGATCTGGATGAAACAAAGACGGAGCTGCTCCTCAATTTAACACTCAATCTCATTTACACCTTCCGCTTCTCTGCTGCTGCGCGCAAGGCATAACAATATACGGTTTCTCTCTGAGGCAGAGGGAAGTGCAAAACAGGCAGCAAAAACACATGCAGCTCATGTTCTCATGATGTTCAGAATAATAAAAAAGGAGTGTTTACAACTGAGCTACCACTGAAGATTAAAAAGAAAAGAGAAATCCTGTCTCATGGGTTCCTAACCTCTTAAACTATGATGTGATCTTCATATTTTACACATGAAATAAATCAAGTTTTAAAAGATTGGTCTAATTTTTATTTGTTATACCAAGTTTTGCACAAACAAAAAGAATTAAATTTTTTTTCCAATGACTTAAATTGAGATGAGTACTGAGACCTATGACTTGCTGTTCATAAACTTAGCTTCTGATTGGCCCAAGGCCTCATATGACATACCCAACCAATCATCAGTTTCAATTGTAATTTTAATAGAAATTTCACATTTTATTGTTTTTCTTGTTTTAGAGACATTTTCATATTGTTTCAGTCAAAAAGGTTATTTTTCCTCTTTTTGCCAACTAAAACTTTTTCAGTGTTCAATCTGATCAGAGATAAGAGAAAACTAGACATGTATATTGAGTCTGCAAATGGTTAAGCCATGCCTTTCTATATAGCAAAACCAAACTAACGCACAAATTATCACAGATTAACACAAAAGGTTTCAAATCTAATTCAATCGAATTACAAATAAACTCCTTCAGACCTGAACTATTTTGTTGCCATTTTTTTCTTTTTAATATTTGCAGAATCAAATAATAATAACTATTAAGAAATAAATGTTTAAATTACAGTGGACACCAGGTTGTCAAAAAATAAATGACAATTAATTTAAAATATGCGGTTTAATAATATAATATATTTATAAAAAACACTACATTGTCTCATTTCATATTTTGAATATATTGTAGAAGCTTTGTTTTTAGATTACAGTATGCAGCATAAAGCATTAGCAGAGGATCAGTGACTTGAGTGAAATTGTCCCAAATATGAAACAAATTGTGTAATTTTAAAACTATGTTAATCTAAAAAGCACTATATAAATTGATTGACTGAATGTAATGTCCATTTTAATAAATGCAGGGTCTGAATGGGTTAAGAGATTCCTCTATAACATTGGGTAGATGTTGAGACATTGTGACTTATTTTTTTTTAATCTTTAGTTAAAATCTTGGAACTGACCTTGTCTACAGATGGATTGATCAGTCATCTTCAAGAACTTCATCTTCTTCAACAGCTCAGACTGAGAGTGAACAGCTGAACGTAAACTCCATACTTCGCCAAGGAGGTGCTGAAACACACTTCTGCACACACACAAGACATTAGTGTCTTTATGTCTTTACTGTACAAATGCCTAAAATAGACATTTTACTGGAGTTACAAAATCAATGTGTCAAGCTCTTTAAAAGGGATTTCACTGATCATTTAAAACTTAGACAAGCACCCCCTCTAGTGGAGGCATGCAGAAGTCCATCAAAACAAACATGCGCATCCAAGCAATTTTACAACAATCACTGACAATCTGTCTTTAAGACACAAAAACAGATTGATAACTACCTGCAGTCCATCAGAGCATCACTGGACTCATCTATACTGTTTTCAGAAACATCCTGAAGAAAAAAAAAAACATGATTGAAGAAAAAAATTACTCACTGGAAGCGTCCAAAAATCATTTTCAAAACCTCATATCCTTACCAGTGCATGGAGTGTGTTGTTCTGCGTCTGCAATCGCTTGAGCTGCTGCTCCAGAGACTGAATCTCCATCTGACTCCAGTGATCCCGTGCCGAGTCAGCGGTCAGGCTTTTCATCACTGCCAACGCACAAAAAGAGCTACAGATATATGCAGCTTCAATTAAATCTTACTTTTCTTTGATCGTTTACAACACCTTGACTAGTCTCCATCTCTGTACGGAGCTGCAGTACTTCAAGCTCTTTGGCCTGAAGCTGCTCTGTAAGATGTCGCTCCAGATCCATCTTCTCTTTTTTCTGAAACAAACACAGGCACAGGCTTAGGAGGATTCTGCAGCTATGCAATGTTGACAGCACATATAAAAAAAATCAGGCCCAGTCGATCCTAAATTTGTGGCAAATTAGTAAGATCCATGTTGTGATACTTGCATGAGAATTTGGTTACGAGGATAAAGTTATTAATCCTACTGATACAGATGGGACTGACTTAGAAAATTGCCGCTTGAAAGGGTAAATCCCAATGTCTGAATACGAGGTACGCATCCTAGACTTATCAGCTATTCACTAGGGTTTCTCAAGGTTCAGTCCTTGGTCTTTTTCCCTTCTTCATTTACACCAGAACTCTGAAGCCTATCATCCCATGGTTTCTGCAGGTTTCATAAGGTCAAACTTAAGAATGTTTGGAATCAAATGTCCGACCTATATCATAAAATCAAAAACCCAAACAAAACTTTTTTTTGCATAAAACAGTGTTCGTCAAACGTTTTACAAAGTTAAGTGTTGATGAGCGTCTCTCAAACTCTAGCAACCATTACAATACTATTTACATTTGTTTTTACATTTATTAGTCTTATGTTAATATCTGGAACCCCTATTAATCACTTTTAAGATTGTGAGCGTTTTTGAGTGTTCTCAGAGGTTTTCTCAAGCTCTGACAACCTAACCATTTCTTTTACAATTCTTATGAGTATATGAGGCTTTTCTCAAACTATGGCACAGCTAAACACCATTTTTATGTTTTTGAGCATTTATGCTAATTTCTCAGACTATGGCAACCCTAACCATCCTTTTAATTTTTTAACCCTATCTTTTCCAAGCAATACTTCAACACTCAGCTGGTATTGTCAACAATCACCCCTTTTCCTACAGTTAGGAATATCAGAGTGACTCTAAATGAACAAATAACCTTTAAAGACAAGACCATCAAGACATTGAGTACACAACTCAAATCCTGGCTCAGCCTCTGGTTCTATCTGCACTGGACTGCTGCAATGCTCATTTAGCAGGACTTTCAATAAACTTACTCAGCTCTCTGCGGAAGATTTTCGCCCTCATTGGCTCCTCATCACAGCTTGTGTTTGTTCAAATCACCAAAGCTTGGTTACAAAACTGTCACTAGATTTGCCCTGTCTACCTTCACAAGCTCTTAAAATCCTACAAGCACTCTAGGAGCTTGAACTAAGAGAAGGAACGGCATCTTGTGGGTCTATCCTAGAAAATCCCTCACTAAAAGTACAATTGGTGGGTGGGTGGATTGGTGGGTGGAATACTCTTCCTGACAGAGCCCGGAAAGCAGGAACACCAATATATTTGAAAACTTTAGTTGAGCACTCAATTACAAAACACGGTTCTGTATGGAGTGGCGAGATGTTCTTGGGGAGAGTGAAAAACATATCAGTCAGGTTCAGAGGGTTGGACTAGTAAAAGGAGGGAAGTTCTCTTGATTTGGTTCTGTAGCTATAGTGTAGAGCTGTACCAAAATATAGTTGCATTTAGATTAGGAAGAGTATAGGTTTTTGTTGGGGAGAAGACAGCAGGGATGGGCACTAAAGTGAGCTGCTTGCAGATGCAGTAGCTGTTCTGTACTGGGTGATTGGAGAGACAGAAAAAGAGGAAGGCTGATGGGAGAGTGGTGACCAATATCTCCCTGTAAACCCATAAAAGCAGTGAAGCCGACAAAAGGGCAGTCTAAATGTTTGCTATTCAAGCTTTGGCACATCCACTGATGATTATGGGATGAGAGCTGGAATGTGGCACCGTGGGAGTCTTTGGATTTATATAATTTCAGATATGAATAAGCTAAACTAGAATAAGCAGTGGTTAATTATAAGACAAGCTCCTTTCAAAACAATAGAAAGTATCAATAACATAGGTGGGGGCATTATTACCACTTTATTAAGCTCCTGCTGGAGGTCCTCCTTCTCGATGTAAATACCGCGGTATGCACTGAAGGCCTTGTTCATGTACTGCGGCCCTTCAGCAGGAGGAGCTTCAGGATGGAAGTGCTGAAAACAACCACATCGAAGATGATTACATGAAATACAAAAAATAAACAATGTACTCCACCCCTACAGACAACTTAAACATTAAAGGATTCTGGGGAAAAAAAATATTATTTAAAGATAAGAATAAAAATTTATGTAGACACTTTTGTTCCCCAAAAACACATACCCTGTCCTCAAGCTGTTTGATGCGGCGGCGCAGGATTGTGTTTTCTCTCTCGCTGTCTCTCAGTCTCTTCTTGATGTCCTCGTAGGCAGTGACCAGAGCAAAATGAGATGCCACTGACTCATCTCCAGAGCACACAGACACAGGACTCTCGCTTGGGACAAACACACATTCGTGCTTCAGAATGCAGATGTCATCATCCACTGCTCCTGGAGACTCCATCACAGACTCCTACTCAAACACAGAGAATCAGAGTGTTTTAGAGAAGGTCTGCATTATAGGCAAACCACTACAGCAAAATAAGAAAAACCACTGTAAAAAAAACTCAACTGAATCAGTAAGTCATCTGCAGGAGATTGTCTAACAGCAAGTCTTGTGAATCGTAGATGGTGGGAATTTATTATTTGTTTACTATAGATGAACTCTGAATGATGCAACTTAATAAGTCAGTCAACAGCAGAAGATTCCCTCTGAGCAGATCATGTGAATCGAATATTAATCAACTGGAGAATGGCTGTAAATTAATCAGTTGAATAAGTTAGCCATCAGCAGAAGATTTTCTATGTGCAGATCATGTGAATCAAATATTAATAAACTGAAAAGTCACTGTAAATGATTCAAGTGGATTAGTGATTCAACACGAGAAGATTCTCTCTGAGCTAATAGACTGGAGAGTGACTCTAAATAATTAAATCAAATTACTTAGTCAACCAAAGAAGACTCTGTTTAATCAGATGCAAATCAAATATAAATAAACTGGAACTTCACTGTAAATGACTCAATTGAATCAGTGAGTCATCAGCAGAAGATTCTTTCTAAACAGATCTAAACAGTGAACTGAATATTTACCAGCTGGACAATCTCTCTAAATGAGTCAATTAAGTAAACAGCTCAATTATATTTGAGCAGATATTGTGAATAGATCATTTCTCATTCAGAGAGTTACTCTGAATCAGAGGTCTCAAACTTGATTCCTGGAGGGTCGCAGCCCTGCATTGTTTTGTCCAACCTTAACTGAACATCTGAATCCACAGATTAAGTTTGCATGATTTGAGTTTGATTGAACTGGGTTTGTCTCCTGAAACAGGGTTGGAACAAAAGCCTGCTTCAGTTAAATCAGTGTCATCAGCTGAAGATTCTACCTGAGCAGATCATGTGAACTGTCAAATTAATGGAAATTGTTTATTATCTGCGATCAAAACCAAAACTTTATGAATCAAAACCACTTGTAGAGATTACAAATGTCTTACAGAAGAGCTTTACTATAGAAACACCAATAAAGGACGACCTTTCACTAAACTGAAAGAGAAACTGATTCAGAAAAAGAAAGTGGAAAGTAAACCAAAAACCCGTAGGAAAGATTCATTAATGTATGCAAAAATAGGAGAATGCCAAGTCATATTGTCACAAGCACATAAATCTCATTCCAAAACACACAAAAGAAGCTGTCAAAGCAACGCAATATGCAGCAAACCAGCACGAATATAAAGTTGACGCCCATAAACACACTTAACTCAGAATAAATGTAAGAAACATTATTTAATTGCAAAACAAAAATGTCAAATACTAACTAAACTAATACAAATGTCAAAATTCTCACATTAAACATATAAGATATAACTTATTTATTTCGTTATACGCAGGCCAAACTGGACACGTAAGATAACACAAGGAAGATTGCGTTACGTACAGTTGACAAACCCTGGAGAAACATTAACAAAACCCTCACATACAATTAAAAAACACTTTCACACACACGACATAGGCTTGTCACACTACGAATACAAAACAACTTAGACAACCCAAAAACTGTCTGGAAAAGATAACAACATAACTTACGTGGTCAAAACACTTGCACACAGACTGATATACTAACTAGACCCACAAATACGCATAAGCACACTAAATAGACCACACATTGTACTATTAGTTAAACACATATAACGTTACACAAAAACACATATCCGAGTAGCTAACAGTTGCATAGACCAAGCTGATACATAGGAGACATAAACACACAATAAAACACACAATCACAACGCTGATGAGACTCACCGACAGTGGTCAGTCTGAAGCACAGCGAGAAATACACGCAGAAATCATGACATGAGGAAAAATCCCTGTTTTTGGGGAGCCTAGAATGGACAAACACACACACGACAGCACAACACAACAACACACTCTCCAGGAAGTGATCCTGTCGGTGGACCTACGCAGTTTCCGCCGGAAGTTCAGCTGGCAAAGCGAGAAACCTCATGGCAACAGCGATTATCAGCGGACCGCAAATCTTTCTAACTGGCTTTTGACTACAAATGACATGAAATTTGCTTCATCTTCATTAATTCCAAAATAATCAGACGACAGGACCCCCAGATGGCTCTTAGAAGATTTTGCATTTGAAATCATCTAAATATATTTCCTGATACGTGTTATTTTCCCCAAAATTGCTAAAAAGAGTATCACAGTGAACATATTCAAAAGTGCCTTGTTGGTCTGAAAAGGTTTCTTCATCGCAAGGATTCAGTTCCAGACTGACTCCAAAATGACTTTTTATTATTAGTCATAGGCATTCATAAACAAGCACACAAAGATTTGTTTTAAAATTTTTCAGTTTATTTAGTATCACATTCCAATATTAGAGAACCACTATATAACACAATTTCATTTGTAATGCACACTTTTCAATATATCTTTAAGAGATCTCAAGAGAGTTTAATGTCTCAACTTGTGAAAGAATTTGCCACTTCCAGACCAGTGACAAGCAGTCCTGATTTGCAACATTCAATGCAGAGGAGCATTTTATTACATTTCCTGGATTGTTTATTTGCAAGGGATCAATGTTGTGTTTGGCTCACTTGCAAACTATTAAAAAAATCTTGGCAAAACAAACCCTGGTAGGGTATTTGTTTGGTTTTAATAAGTAAGAAGTGATTTGAAACATAAATTGTGTGATCATATTCACAGATAAATGTATATGTGTGTTGATCAGACATTATTTTATTTAATTGACATTTATGTGACTGTCTAAATGATTGGCTGATTTATTCATTCATCCAATGTGGTGAAGGTAATCTTTGGTGGAGTTTCCGGTAGAAGGATGAGTGTGTATTTGGTTTTAATTTTGTCTGTGGATGAAACCGTCAACCTGAAGTTCCTTAGGACCTAAAGAGATGCACACAAAGATATAATACATGTTATGACCAAAGACTAATACTTTTGTCATATATTATCTTTGTCATCTTCCAAAGATTTCTGAAAAACAGTTTAAAGGCAATAGTGGGCATAAGTAGCCTTTGTTATCTAACTGTTCCTTATGGATACATTAAAATTTATTAAAAAAATCACTATCACTGTTAGTCAAGTGGCCTCTCCCTTTATCATTCATAATTGTAAAGCTTAATGTAACCTCATGTGTAACTACAAAACGCACTTAAAAAACTCAATGTCAAAACTAGTGAAATAATCATAAACAATTAAACAGCAATTGGTATTACCGTACTACCTTGTTTCGGCTTATGGAGTGTTGGGTAATAAATATGGAGATTGGCAAAATTGAAGAAAATTTGACAAGGGCGTCATTGTGTTGCAGTGGGTAGCACAGTTGTCTCACAGCAAGAAGGTTTTTCTGTGTGATGTTGCATGTTCTGTGATCGCATGGGTTTAACCTGTGCTCTGGTTTCCAAAAGACATGCAGTACATTTGAATTGGGTAAAACAATTTTCCGTAGAGTATGATTGTGAATTACTGTATGTGTGTGTATGAATGTTTCCCAGGGATGGGTTTTGGCTGGAAGGGAATTGACGGTTCATTCTGGGGACAAAGCCGACAAGAAGATAGATGGATGGATGGATGGATGGATGGATGGATGGATGGATGGACAAACAAGCAGAGCAACAAGTTGCCTCCTGAATCGGGAAACAACCATCACTACCAAGAAGCTACTAGCCAACACAGATTTCAAAAACAAATACAAGGTAAAGGACAAACCACAGCGGAATCATTAATCTACATTGTCAATTGCTAGAATATTTAAATTATTTGCTTTTGCTGCATATTTTCTTATTGTGAAGGCACTTTCATATCCTACCATAGTGACCGAAGAGTTAAGACTCTCGGAGAGGCATAAAATGCACATAATACAGCATGTTCCTCATACACTGGAATGTTGCATGCGTATCAACAAAACTTTGGATTCCAATTTTTAATATAATTTAAATATACCCAGTGCCAAAAAAAGGTTGAAAGCCACTGGTATTTGTGGAAGTCAATTTAATCTTATATATAATCTAACTGTGATTCAGATTTGGATGATATCTTGGATGATGTCAGTGCTAGGATTAGCAGAAGGTGATGTGATTGGATGAGGTCTGTGGTCAACAATTTACATGAACATAAGAAATTCTGTTTTGATATTGTTATTTGATTTGTGCCTCACATGCATCAGGAGGAGTTGCATCTCATTCTCAGCGATCCTTCTTCCCACACACTGTCTGGAACCAAATCCAAAGGCCAGTGAGCGAAAGCCTGAGTCACTTTTTCTATTCTCTGAGATCCATCGACTTGGAATGAAATTCTCTGGATTGGAGAAAACATGAGAGGAGCGGCCCAGAGGATACAAGCACACCTGAACCAGAGTCTGGAATGCACACAAGAGAACAACAATGCTAAAGATAATTCACCTAAATTACTTGCCTTTGTTCTCATTGGTTTGTTTTAGTTGAGCAGAAAGTTTTGTGGTTCTCAGATGTTATAGAATTTAAAATTACTTAAAAAGGTAATTTGATCAATTCGGTCACCATTGTTACCAAAAACTTCTAATAACGTAATAATATGAACATATCAGGAAAATCAGGTGAATTCTGCATAGCAGAACTTCAAGATGCGTTTGGATTTTAAGAATGAAAGGCGAACACCTACAAAATAAAAATTATATATAGTCAGTGTGTCCTGAGAGTATTTTGGAGAGCACAGAGGCTCACCTGTCACTGAATTTGACAAATCTTGAAACAAAAACCAAACATATCAAAGACTGCTAAGAATAGCATGACCATACGAGAGGCATCATTCAGACAACCTGTCATACTTTTTGGGATAAAGAAAAGTGGTTATTCCAGCGTCCTCAGAGATACAGCCAACAATAGAGTAAAATAATATTGTTTTTCTATTTCTCAATTTAAATAGTCTTTGTTTTTATGGGAGTTTGTGCTCATGCAGATTGGATGTTTTGAGTTTTTGTGGAACTGTAGCCTCACCCCAGCAGGAACGTGGTAGTTTTGTAGGATAATGTCTCTGATTGGATATCTTTGAACAGTGATTCCCACAGGATAGAGCCTGCAACACAGGCACACCCACACAGAGTCAGGAAACAATGGCAATAAAATAATTTGAGCAATTCCCTTTTTGTAAAATAATGAGAAAAAAGCCAACACAAAAGAGTTTTTCAAATACTTTCTTTAAAGACATGTCAACTGTTGCGATGGTTTCTTTGTTTTTCTGATCTCCATCAGACTGGGTTAGCAAATCATGATGAACCCCCATGTGTTTACTCTCTCTCTCTCTCTCTCTCTCTCTCTCTCTCTCTCTCTCTCTCTCTCTCTCTCTCTCTCTCTCTCTCTTTCTCTCTCTCTCACCTGAGTGTCTCTTTCACTGTGCCTTTGAGGAGCGGCGCCCCCTGCAGTACACTCCTAGGGTCTCCTGAAAATTTCTCCCAGGATTCCAGTACCTGTGCTCGAACTCGCTCTTGTACATCAGGATTACGAGCCAGCTCAAAAAGAGCAAACTGGAGAGGAACCGCCGTCTACGAACCAAATAGAAATTTTTTGTACATACATTCAGCAAAAAATCCCCTCTTTCATTATCACACATGTAATTGATCAACCTGAGCAGAATCTGGTTAAAAAAGTAGTGTAGCTAGACTCCAATTCTCACAATGGAATGATGTGTATTTACAATGATCTGAAGCTATCTGAGCGGCTTTAAATGTAACCTAATTCAATGGAGTTCATACAAAATAATGCTATATACAAAATGAACTATAATTTCATTGTACAGGGAAACTCACTTTATACATGACAATAAACACTTTAAATCCTTGAATCCTTGAATAATGCACTGAAGAAAACTGTTAGTTACACTGAATCATATGAAATTTAATCAGAACGTCCTAGTGAAGAAAAGCCAATGCTGAATTTCATGAATCCCCATTTCTGAAAAAAAAAACTTCTACACTCTATGGGTTTATGTGAATGCATGGGTACCGTATCAACTCCTCCAGCCATCAGCTCAGTAATGTTAGCTCTGATCAACTCTAACGACAATTGACCAGCCTCCATCAGTTTAGTCAAGACCCCTGGAAAGCGACCATTTGCTATTGGAGACGAGGAGCTGAGCTGTCGATAGCCTTTCTGGATTCGCTGCTCCGCTGCACACACACACAGAAAAAACAATAGAAAATGTAATGAGTATAAATACTTATTTCATTTTAAAATTACAATGTCATATTGAGGTTTTATGTTATTTTCCGAAGTTTTAAACATGATTTGAAAAGTCACAGTGATGTGCAATTGTCTTTTAAAACTTATCCTGAACTAGCATTATTCAAGAAACAGCTTGAAAATACAGGGTCAGTTTAGTTTGTTTATTTAAAAAAAACTGTCAAAATAACCTGCTAACTTAAACCTGTTCATGACCAGTACAAACCAGTTTATAATCAGTAGTTAGCAAAAGATTGCTTTAAATAAACCCATAGCCGCTCAAAGCCTCTCTAAACTAGCTAAAAACTATCTTTCACAGGTTTGAACAAACCTATAAACATCTAATCCTGGAAACTGGAGAAGAATCATTGCAAATCACTTAATTTACATCAGATAATCAATTTTTTTTCCTGGAGAAAGCCAGGTAAAACAGAGCTTGAACAAACAGCCATGCACACCAAATCCCCAAGAGATGTTCTCAGGATTAATGACTCTAAAGTGTATAACGGAGAGTAGAAGTCTCTGTGTACCATGACTGAAGATCTCGTCCCAGGCGTGCACATGTGAGGTCCAAAGTGTGTGTCGAGTGCCCTGAAGTAACCTCAGTGGCAGGTAGAGGAGAGGTGGTGTTGTTTCCAGCATCCGCTCCACAGCAGAGATGAACCGCTGAGACTCTTCAGATTGCTTTGAGGAGAACAGTCCAATACGCTCACCATACAGAACATGACAGCTCGCTGTTAAAACACACAAGTTAAACGTTTCATTTATCAAGCATAAGGCTTTGAGTGAGAGGAGTAAGAAACTAAAGGTCTGAGAACTGAGATATGAAGAGAAGAAATAGTAAAAAAAAAAAGTGTAAATCATTTCAAAAGTATGACTTTTCAATGTAAAAAAAAAGAACTAAATAAAATGAAAACGATATAATTGCAATGCTGAGAACCAAATATATTCACTGTTATTTTGATCACATTACTACCAATTCAAATAAGAACGTTCATAGCTGTATTTTATGTGATGACTTCCCACTTTTTTGTTTCTTGGCTCAAGTATGTCACCAACCACTTCATGCCGACCCAAATAATTTCTTTGAACTCAGATTCACCATCACTCACGCTGAATTAAAGACTCAAGCGACAGACTTACATTCCAGGGCAAACCGAAAGAGGTCAGGACTGGGGTCAATGGTCAGGGTTTGTTTTCCTCCCACGTCAAACCCCTGAGCTTTCACTCGGCACATAAGGGTCTGACAGAAATCTTGAGCAACTTCATCCAGGAGAGGGAGAAAAGAGTGAACGGAGGAGGAGACCATCACTTCTTTGTTCAACAGGAGCCTATCAGATCGCCACTCTGTCCCATTCCTGGACACACACAGACACAAAGACCTAAGGAAGAGTTTAACTGTATACTTAAAGAAGAATTGGCTGTGTTCTTCACTCTTTAAAATAAACTCCTTGGTGTCATCACAATTGTGACTTGTGACTGCAAACTAAGCAAATAGCATTCTATTTCAGTTAGTTCTTAATACTTATTTAGTCCAAACTAATTTAAGAGGTGTGAAAGCACTCTTGGAACATTGGTAAGGGTCAGGCCGTGTAATATTGTGTCACATCTATATTAGTAATCACTTCAGCACTGTTTAAACAGATATACACACTTGAGGAAGACGCCTTTGCTGTGCTGTCGGGTCTCTCGGTGCATGGCCCAGGGCTTCAATGTCATCCGTCGTGGATGAAGACCTTCTGAGCGGAAGAGTTCACTCGTGTCTTTTGGAAGCATGATGTTCACACTGCTCAGAGTGCCCAAAGTCTCCCTAGACCAGAGAGATGACTGATCACATTTGTGTTTCTTATGAATCTGATCATTTAGGACATTGTGGTGATGTAGTAGCAATGCCACTCGGATCCAGAAGCAGAGGTGGGTAGAGTATAAAAAAAAACTCATGTGAAAGTATAAGTACTTGTGAAAATATGGACTCAAGTAAGAGTAAAAGTAACTACCAGACTGTTTACTTGAGTAATCTTACAAAAGTATTTAATTGAAAATGTACTCAAGTAGTTAGTTACTAGTTACATCTGATCTGGAGTGTGTTTCCCAAACAACTCCATAGTTTGCTCTTGAACCAGCAGAGTATGATACATAGTTCAGAAAATTAACAAAGTTGTGTTGACAAAATCATCTTATCGCTAATGAAGCTCTCATAATTTCAACCCCCGAACTCCATCATTAGCGATGACATTATCAATTTGTGACTTAATACTTTTTCATAGTTATTTGTTGTGTCTTTAATGCACTATTACATAAATAAACTACTATTGTATGTAAAAAAAAATTATACAACATGTAATGTTTTAATCCACATTCCACATTACTTACACAAAATATATAATTTTCTTTTAGTCCCAACTGTATGAAAATGACCAATGTAAAACATGAAATACACAACGTATCATTTTTATTTGTATCGAAACACTGTAATGCATGTAGAAGATAAGTTGATAAGTTAAAATAACATTGAGATGATAAATTGATATAAGCATGATATTACACTAAAATTTAGAGTGTTAAATTGACACTGCTCTGAGTCTATTTGGTCCTACTCTAAATAGAGTTAAAATAACACTGAGCTCATCAACCTGAACCATAAAACGTTTAGGTTAAACTCTTATTTTATGTTACAATGTGTGTTTTTTTATAGTGAAATACAAGCGTTTAACACTACATACAAGTTTTTACTGTATAATCAATGGTTTAGATGATAACCTCATTGATGATTTAACTCAGTTTAAGTGTTATTTTTTCACTCTATTTAGAGTGTATTTGGTCCTACTCTGGATATGGTTAGTTTTACTCTTCGGATTTTACTGTGTAGTAACTGAAGATTGCTGCTAAATGTAAACAAGTAGAAGTACGTATATTTCCCTAAAAATATACTTGGTAAAAGCACACATTTTCAAAAGTACTTTAAAAATAAATCATTACCCTAAAAACCTACTCAAGTAAATGTGACTAAGTGAATGTAATTAGTTACTACCAACATCTGTCCAAAAGGTTGATGGTTTTGTCCTGTCCTGGAGAGTGTCATTTCAGCATTTTTTCCATTATTGAAAAACAGCTACATTTATGACTCAAAAGAGAACCGGAGTCTGACTGTTATGGAATGTGAAATTGCAATTGACTGGCGTCCATTGTGCACTTAATATGAGTCTTAAAGTTGACTCAGTGTGAACTGTAAACACTGTGTTCTGTTCAATACCAGTATCTGAATACAGATTCAGTTCAGTTAGAAACTATCCAGTTTTGTTGATTGACATAAAAAAAAGAATTAATAATTGATTATTATGATGCAGTTCTGTTCAATTCACCTAAAGCTTTAATCATTTTCCATGTTTTCCATGCTTCTTTCAAGTTCAATGATTTAGTTTAGTCTAGTCGGATTCAGTTAAGGTAGACATGATATACACATAAAGTGGATCAATAAAATCTATAGGACTCAGATTATGGTTGAGGCAATTCAACATCATTCAGTCAGATCAGTGTGGCTACATTCAATTGCAAATGCTTAATCTATTCATACATTCATATTTTATTTATTAAGAGAGGGAGAGAGAGAGTTAGAGACCATACCTGTAGATAGGGCCCAGCTCTCTGAAGCGATCCTCCATGTGAGTGTGTAACCTATTGAATCGTCTCTCTCTCCAGAAGCGCACCAGGTTGATCCAGCCATTCGTGCTCCCACTCTGAGGTATCTCCTGGAAGCTCTTTGTCACATTCCCAGAAACAGCTCGGGCACACACTACAGCAGGGCCACACACTCCTCCACCCAGATGCTTGGACCAGAAGAACATACTGCTGCTCACGTTCATCCACAAACACTCACATAATCAACACTCGTTGTGATTTAGAGGAGGAGTTCAGAATTTCATTGAAGAGCTTCATGAGTGTATGTGTCCTTGAGCTGTGAGGAAGTAGATGAGTTACCGTCTCATCAGGACAAAAGTCAAGAGAAGAACAACACATCAGATGAACAAGAAGGGCAACGATCAACCACACACACATTAACATGTTGTGATGAAGGAGGACATAAACAAGAAACACACCCATATACACTTGGACACACATACAACTTGTATGCAATATCATATACAGTACTAAACAACATATGAAACGAGAACAGATTGAACCAAACAAAAACATTGGAATCAGACCCTGGGCATTTTTTTGATACTAACATAATTATCTTGAAACCTAGGATGATAACCTTGAGACTATTGTGGGCTTCTGATAGATCGTTAATAACCATTACCTACCTTTTTTAAGTAATTACTTGAGAACAGCATTTCACTTTTATCCATTTATTCATGCATCCATTATTATACCTCATCCATTTATTCATGAATTTATTACCAACTCCAACCAACATCTATAAGTAGATTAATTGTGGGACTTGTCTAAGGACATCTGCAGTTTTAATTATTAAAGAGCTGCACCATCTACACAATAACTTACTAATATGCTAATTACTATAAGTACAAAGAAATTCAACTGACACCTAGATCCCAACACAATTCATTCCCCTTGTCACTTTCCGCTCTTAACTAACTTAATCCAACTCTTCAGATTTTCTGGACTCTTCCACCAGCTCTTCAATCTCTCTGTATAGCTCCTCCAGCTCTTCTATTTCTTCTGATACATCCCGTTGATCTTCAAAATCTCCATACTCTTCATCCAGCTCTTTTCTCTTTCTGTAGACTTCTTCCAGATTTTAATCTTTCTGGACTCTTCCATCCGCTCTTCACTCTCTCTGGATAGCTCCTCCAGCTCTTCTATTTCTCCTGATACATCTCGCTGATCTTCAAAATCTCCATACTCTTCATCCAGCTCTTTCCTTTTCTGTAGACTTCTTCCAGATTTTAATCTTTCTGGACTCTTCCACCAGCTCTTCAATCTCTCTGGATAGCTCCTCCAGCTCTTTTATTTCTCCTGATACATCCCCCTGATCTTCAAAATCTCCATACTCTTCATCCAGCTCTTCCCTCTTTCTGTAGGCTTCTTTCATATTTCAATCTCTCTGGACTCTTCCACCAGCACTAAAATCTCTCTGGATGCTTCACCCAGCTCTGAACTCTTAGTCAAGGTCTTTACTTTTTCCCTATATGATACAGATCTCTATCTTTTCTGGAATCTTCATTGACATCTACAGACTTTTCCCATCAGCTTTTCATTCTCTCTCTGGACTCATCCTCTTCTCTCTCTTTATCACGCTGTTCATACCCTTCCTCTAGCTCTTCAGAAGAGCTTCTTGGTTTCCGTCATTATGCATAATGGGAAGTGACTGGAACTGTGATATATTTCATGAGTTTAGATAAGCCATTATTGCCTAAGACATGAAACACACCACACAACAGATGTTTGAGATTTTTTTATTGTTTGATCATTTATTTTGACATTTACAGAAAACATAAATAAAATACAGTACTGGACTGTCAAAAGTGTATATTAAAACAAGCTTCGTAATAAATGAATACATTCATACAGGCTTAATTTTCTGAGGATAAGTAATGAACGAATAGTCAATAGACTTCTCTGCCTTGGTGTTATATATGTCAATTTACACCTCAAAAACAGGATCTGTTTCACCAAAAGCCTATTGGTTGCATCACACCAGTAAGCACTGTCCTTGGCAACCAATGTTAGCTATTTCTATTTATAATATAAAGGCACAATAAGTCAAAAACATGTGGATTCTTCAGAATTGTTGATGTAAAATATTACATTATATTACACGCCATGTATTATAACCTATTATACATCCAGTTGGGTTTCTGGAAATATGTTCTCAAAAAATTCTTTATCTTTAGCATAATTACAAAATAATTAAATGTGATTAAATGTGATTCAGATTCCACATGATTCAGTTGCACACAATTCAATTAAACTGTTACAAAGTATTATTAAGGTCAGTAAAATATGGCTAATTCGAACAAGATTCGGTTCACGCACCACTTCTGCCGAAACTCTGAACTTCTGTTAAGTAGAAGTTAAATCTAAAGAAAATATATAGAGAATAGAAGATGCATGTGACTAAAACACTACACTTTGATCATGTTTGATCATATGGTAAAATTTTATATGACTCAGTTCCACGATGCAGCTCATTCGCTTTTAGTTTACTTTGATATAATTTATATAATATAATTTAGTTGAATATTATGCAGTATCTAGTTGAATTTGATTAATTGGTATTTAACAACCACAAACGGACAATTAAACTAACTCTCTTGCTAATGTGCAGTAAGAGAAATCTGACCACTAATTTAAGCAAACATAAATTCTGATTCAGGTATATTTGATTAAGTTCAGTTCTTAAGCGTCAGCTTTTCAGTAAGAAATGTTCAATAATATTTGTTCAATCTTTGTAGAGCTGCACCATTCACAACGGATGTGTTTCTGTTTGTTACATGACTCTGCAGGGCTCAGTAGAGGGCGTTTGAGTGTATTTTCCTCTGTTACTCGTGGGTCCACTGAGACCGAGACTCTGAAATGCTCTGATCAGATTTGAACTCGGATCTTTCTTCGGAGTCTCAGCTTGAATCATCCGAGCCAGCTCACTGGACAGGTACACGCTGCCTCCCACCGCTTGGAGCCTCGATGTATCCTTGACATCCTGGGAACAGTCAATTGTACACTCAACTGTAAAACTTTATTGAGTTTCAGGATTCTCATTATTAGAAGTAGCTTAATCATTCATTCATTATTTCAGCAGACCATACACAGACAGATGAAATATGAGAAATGAAAATAAAATTGTTTGCTGAGTCAGCTGGGTTAACCTGATTGAGGTTGTACTTCCTCCTGTAATGAGCTCTCATTGCTGCTCTCTCTGCATTCTTCTGAGCGTTCTTTGCATCACGGAGTTTTCTGAAGGTAGAGAAAGAAAACAAATAGAAAATTGTACACTTTCTGGCTTAAACTACATGTGATCTTTAAAATACATACATACATTGTTTTAAATTAAAAATCTCCCACTCGTTTGAACCATTTTGTCAAGGCAATTAGTTAGTGTTTTAATTTCAGAGCTTTGGGCTGCAAAATGTAAGGGGATAAACATCAGAATTGGTGATGAAACAAATGAAGGAACTGAAACACTTAAAGTTAACAATTCACCAACAGTCTAGTATAGTGAAAGAGTTTTGATATCTGAATATTATTGGCTGGTTATATTGTAGAAAACTAAACTGGTTTAACCAGAGTGGTAGATATACCAGTTGTAACAGCTGCGTAGGGTGCAATAGTAAAATATGGTGATGATTTTTTGTGCCTACTTCTGGGTAATAGAGGCAGGATTAGTTCCAAGCATTGAGATAATGACAAACTTATAAACTATAAAGACCTTAAAATATGTAGTTACATTAAATAAAGCCTTTAAAGCCTGCAATATATAAGCTTAAGCATGACATGTTTTTAATAAAGTATTTTTTTTTTGATGAGTGGCATGATTTTGGATATCGACTGTGCAGTAAAGACATTATTAATTTACATTTGTTTCATTTTCAAAAGCATCAGAGTCCTGTAAATATTGTGGACGTGTTATTTTTTTTTTTCATTTGTAAACAAGTATTTAACTTAATAGATTTGTAAAAATATTGAAAATACACAATATTATAAATAAAATAGTAAAAATATATTTCCCACTTATATTAGCAGTAGCAAAATAAACCTGGAACATCTATTACATGGATACACAATTAAATACACAAAACACACAAAATAATCAGGCCTTCCATGAACCAAGTGATGCGCTGGTGGGATCAAATAGTGACACCACTCTGTATATCTGCCTCTCTGGTCTCAGCCATCAGACGGGCAAGTTATAAGTTTCCTCACCTCTCTCGATCCAGTTCACTCTGGTATGACCTCAGCAGATTTGGATTCTGTGTGTGAGTGACCCATGGTGTGCTGCTCTTGAATGTTGGCCCCTGACCCCGGGACTGTGGATTTATCCTGATCTTTGACCCCTGGTAGTTGGCGTACTCTGGCTCAGCTCCGGTCACACACAACTTAAGTGTCTTCACCGGTGTCAGGAGAGACTTTCTCACCATTGACTCCATGATGATCATGAAAATAATCAGACTGACTTTATAGATAATTAGAGGCAGTTCATGCTTTCTGGGAACCTAAGCTGAATGGCAGGGTGCTGCCAATGTTTAGGTATCTAGATGAGATTTCCAAAGAAGGTTAGAATATCTAAATTCTAATAGAACTTAGTTTAAAATAATGTTTATGATATTATAGTCCAGATAGCACAGACAGAGGGACTCCGACTGGAATCTGCATGGACAAGGGCACACAAACACCATCAGTTAATTTCATCATACAAAATTTCAGCTAGAACTTAACAGAAAAACATAGGAATATAAAAATATATAAAGATAGCGAAACCTTATTATATATATATATATATATATATATATATATACTGACACTGGGCATGTCTAATAATTATATAAATGAGAAATTACAAAAACAAATTGCCAGAAAAAGCAAAGATGTTTTTTTAACCTGTTTATTGCTAAAACTTCCAGAGACAAGGAATGCCTAAAACTACACACTTGCTACACACTAATCTATTGTTTCCCTAAGCCTTGCAAAACATGAACTTTCCAAAACTTACAAATTGACACTAGATATTAAAAGTTGAATTTTTAAAAGTTAAATATTTAAAGGAGGAGTTTACTAAAATTACTGTGAAACTCAACTCTTTCTAGATACTTTGTTAAATCCACATTAACTTGAGCCTTTTACATTATATGACTAAGCTGTGACGTGTGCTGATTCAGAACAGCTCAGTCATGCATTTATGACCTCCAGACTAGATTATATTTCGCATCGTGACAGGCCTGACAAACGCACAACCGTCAGTTGTGCAAACCAAGTGCTAACTAAACTATAAAACCCATATTAGCCTCTTTCAGTCACTTTAAACATATTTAATTGACTACAGTAGAAGGATTTCATGGCTTACTGTCTTTCAGTGTGTTCAGTTGAGCAACCAACTCCCAGTTGAGCAACCAAAGTTTTTTTTTATTTAAAAACATAAAAATGTGATGCTTTAAATGGTTGTATTATTTATTTGCATTAACAAATTTGACCCATTTACGCTTTTCGGAGAGATTTTAAAGTGCAAGGACCTATTAAATACATGACTGTGATGGCTTTTTACATCTTCTATAGAGAGTTATCAGAGGAGATCAGGAAGGCCAGCTAAGCCCTGGACTCAGTATCAGAGAATGCTTTAACTCTAAACGCTTATCTCTGATTAACAACCAAAAAAAATATTTGAGTGAGTTTGTACCTGAAGAGACACGGAGTTCCTCCTCTGTGAAGAAATAGAGCACTGCGCTGGTGTTTTCTCCTAAAAATCCAAATTTTCTCTTTACCTCTGAGTGTTGCTGTTTCATTACCCTTGCTCCTCACCTGCTCTGAACGGGTCTGAAAGTGAGCGTGTGTGGATCCAGATTAACACACTAAAGACTTTAACGAGGAGAATCTCATTACACAGCACTGGAGCAGATGCACGTGCAGCTCACCCACACTCATGCAAACGTCCATATATAGATTCACAAAGCACATTCATAAATGTATATACCTCCACCTAAACACATAAATATACACACCCAGATACATAAATACATACATACACATATATTGCATATAAATATACATAGAGAGAATGAACACAGGAATCTGGGAAAAGGAGGAGTGAAGCAACAGTTGTTATCAGAGACCCTGAAGCAAACTGGATGAACTGACAAGTGAGGACGCCATCAATTAAACAAACATACAAATAAGTGGGTTGTATCACACTTGCGTGTTATTAAAACAAGTGAGTGTGTTTATGGGGTTGTCCCACCTCACATGGGGGTGAGTGCTCAGATGTGGTGGGTTTGATCATCAGAAATGATTGGATTACCAATGAGAGAGAGAGAGAGTACCTGAGCAGCTTAAGAGATTGAGAGAAGATCTCACGTGAATCAGACAGACACGTGGACAGAGGGGAAACTCCAGACACACCAGCAGACAAATTATGTTTTGGAGGGTCAAGGTTGAGTTTATTAAGGTCATAGCTACATGAGTACCCACATGGAATAACACTCACACAAACACTCAGCACAGACTTGCTTTGTCTTTTATTAAACTGTAATTATCTCTAGAAATAGAGACACAACAACATACTCAAAGTCACTGATCAACCACTTGGCTATTCTAGTTCTCAACTTTTAAATTGTGATTTTGTCAAAGTTTAGATTTAATACAACTGTGTTTGGATGATAAACTAGTACACTTGGAGAAACCTCTGGTTGAACTAAGCCCAAACATTAAAATATTGTAATATTTTGTAGTATATTGAAATATTGTACAAACACTTTTGTTTTCAATCCTCTTGCAGTTTTTCATATTTTACACATTGATTAACTTGCATTATATTTGTCGTTTGTGGCCAGTGTACTTAGAGCTTTACATGTGCACCATGATCGCGTTCAACAATACTTGCAAAAAGTTCAGCTTTCTGTAAGCTACAATCGTCAATATGGAGGATTTGTGCCATTTTTTGAAAAGCGCCAAATAGTATATTTCAGAAATCATGTACACATTTACACACTGCTAAAATGCTGCAAAACAATAAGCGGTCTTATACCCCTATGTGATTACACATTTCATTTATTACATAGACAATCTTTAGATTACTTAAATGTGTTTCTTTTTAATAATTATAATTTCTTGAATTGTGTAACTTTTAAGGTATTTTAAGTAAAGTGTCAAAATCAAAAATACTTTACTAAGTAAAAGTTATCGTTTTTTTCAAGCATTAAAAATTTAGATGATGTATTTAAGTTAAATAAATAATTTACAAAACTAACCTTGTAGGTAATTACATCAAAATAGGATGAAGATCTGATGTCGGATCTTACTGACCTGTGAAGCTGCTCAGAGACAGCTTGTCCCTTATGTTCTTCCGCTCAAAGTGACTCTAGCTGATCAGTCAAAACATTTCAGAAGAACTGGGATCCCTCTACATAGCATCACAATTACAAATGCTCTGAAAGGCACTTTCACACACAATTTTCCCCCTCAAGAGTCAAAAATATTTTTGAAGAAAGCAAAGGTCTTTAGAATACAAAGATAAAACATCAACAAATAAATAGAACTTCATTTGTTTATCATTGCATTTATTGCCTTTCAGCCAAACTTATTTACAAAGCATTTAAGAATACAACCATTCATTTGTGCATAAATCTACAGCTCAAAACAAAAGTGAGGTCCTGCTCATACATTAACTGTATTAATAACACAAAATGCATCATAATTTACAAATCACAAAATAATAATTTATAAAATTAAGTTTGAAAACAGAATACAGTATAAACTCCAACCCGCATTCAACCCGCATCAAAATCCGCATTGACATTTGAATGGCTAGAACAAAGACGTCCCTTGACCAATGGTAACTCCACGTTTGTTCCGGTAGTTCCTTGTCTCAAAACATGTTTTTTAAAGCATAAACTCCTAACACAGGTGGTACCAATCGAATTCCAACTCTTAACACCCACCATGTGGCCAGTATCACATGACCAGCCTACATCTGTGAAATTCCCACATTACCCCATTCTGAGATCCTCTTTCTGTGCATCATGTGATGAACAAGTGTAGACCTTATGTAAAAGTTTATTCTTTTCTAAAGAAAATTCCCAGAACTCTCTCCATTTCTTTTTACCCTTCAGGTCATGGAAATACATGTTGCTCTGTATATACTGTCATATTCTTTTTTTTTTTACTGTCATATCTTATTTTTTTATGTCTTATTTTTATTTGTATTTATATTTTATTTGATTCTATCTTAATCTATTCCACTTTATCTTATTTTGTATTCTATCTTTATATATAATTTATTGTAAATATTTCTCTTACTTTTCTAGTTTATATACTATTTATACTTTTTGTTGGACAGTCGTAAAAAACATTTCACTGCATGTCATACCATGTATGTATATGTATGTGACAAATAACATTTTAATTTGAAATTTGCTGTTTTAGGTCAAATCTTTACAGGTCAGAGGCAACCACTGAACTAGCCTGCCCTGGGGCCAGGCATATAACAAGTCCTCTTATATTAGAGCCTGGAGCTTAAATGTCACTGATCGATGCAGTAGGCAGAATTGTAGAGTTCTCTGTACCGGAGGAGTCCAGTGGCCGAATTCCAAGAGCTGCATCTTCTGGAGAAATTCTGAGTGAAGAAGGGGTGACGCAGAGCAGTGGAGAGTGAGAGACGCTGATCCGGATCAAACTGCAGCAAACCTTCCAACAGATCAAAGAACTGAAGATGCTCCTCAGACTTGCCCTGCATAGAGCTCTGCGAAGAGAGATATTTGGTCAGTTTCACTGTCCAAATGCCACACTAAAACTACAGTAAATTAGAAATTAAAATCTGTTTGGCACATTGAAACATAGTTTTGTTCTTTTGCATTAGCTGTGATTAGCATTGGGTTAAAAGCATCTGAAGACTAATCAGAAACAAATTGACATGTAAATAGTTAAAATGGTGAGTAAGGTGTAAAAACCCACCCTGAGGGGTCTGCAGTTTTCCCTAACATATTGGCCAGCTCTGGAATTCTGATCCCATTCCAAACGACCTCCAGAGAAGTACTTCTGGTTCCTATCAAACAAAGAAATCAGTCCATCGGTCATCCATCCAACCATCCATTTTTTTGTTTGGCTTAGTCCTTTTATCTGTGGTCACCACAGCGGAATGAACCACCAACTTATCCAGCATGTGTTTTACGCAGCGGTTGCCCTTACAAGCTGTAACCCATCACTGGGAAACATCGAAAAACACTCATACACTACGAAAAATTTAGTTTACCCATTTAACCCATACCGCATGTCTTTCATACCGGAGCACCAGTAGTAAACTCACAGTAAAACAGTGAAAACATGCAAACTCTACACAGAAATGCCACCTGACCCAGCCGAGGCTCAAACCAGCAACCATCTTGCTGTGAGGTGAACGTGCTACCCACTATGCCACATCTTCCATCCAACCATGCACAGACCAACACTCTGAAAATGTGTCCAGACCTGGATTTCCGGATAAATTTGGAAGGGATGGGTCCAAGTGTTCGTTCCATCATGGCCAGATGCTCCCTGTTTTCATGAGCCTAACATATAAATACACATCAAGGAAGGAATCAGAAAAAAACTCTTGATATTTTTCAATCAAAAACTCTCTAATAAACACTCAAAAGCTTAAAACTCCCCCTGGTGGTTATGTCTTGTCTTGTCTTGCCTCTGACCATCAAAATGGTTAGAGGTGCATTGGGTTCAAAGAGCTATTATTTCAAGCAAAAAAGACTGGAACTGTGTATTTAATGGCATCATCTGGACAGAGACAATAAAATCTACTATCGAGGATTTTATGTCTATTTAAAATGTTTTTTTGTTAAAAACTTGTGATTTAATGTCTGTATTAAGTGATTAAAACAAAAACATTGTTCAATATATTATTGGAGGTATAGCGGTTGTATATTAGATTAACTGAAATTTTTGATGGTCTGATGTTTGATGTCACCCCAATATTTGTTCATGGCAACCCCTTCTCTTCGCTGTGAATGACACGAGCATGCGCATGCACGCACACACGCACCTGGTAGAGAGTGGCTCCACTGTAATACTCATACAGAATACAGCCAATACTCCAAACATCACATGGCTGACTCCAGCCAAGATCTGCAAAAACACACATTTTGAACTAATCACACTGATGCCTACAAAATCCCTCTTCCTCCCTTCTTTCTCTCTCACCAAGGATGACCTCTGGTGCTCTGTAGTGCCGCGTGGAGACAACGGTACTGTGATGTTCATGGTCGAATGTGGCACTGCCGAAATCCACCACCCGAACATCAGTGCAGAGCACAGAGCGCTCACTCCGCTTCTAACACACACAGATTTAATTCACTCTCTCAATGGTATAAACTTTGATATTTGTTTTATGATTACAGATCTCAGCACAGTGAATATTTCATATTGCTTATATTTTTTGATATCAGGTAAAATGCAATGAAACATCCATGCATAAATCTTCATAGAAATGTAATTACCAAATTGAAACTACAGGTTAAAGCTACTGAAAAAAAGTGTTTTAGTAGAAGACCTCAGCTTTTATGTTGCAACTCGTTAGGTCTTTGAGATTTAAGATGAATAGCTTTTTATATGAGTACTCCCGACTGCGGACTAAAAAAATCATGGTACTCCATTTTTCATACCTTGTCAGCAATTGTTAACTGATCATAAAATGTAACATAGCTTTGCAATGTGAGCTAATTACACACATAAGCTGTAATTGCATTTGAATAGAACACTTGTTTTGGCCTTAAAATGTAAATGTTATGAAACTGCATCTCAATTTTTTTTTTTCAAATTTTGACAAAGAATTCCAAAAAAAATCTAATTTTCATCACTCTATAACGCAAAGCATAATTTTGCCAGCTGTAGGTAATTGAATTCTAAAGTATTCTTTGACAATTTCTGGTATATGCATAATTATCCTTAGTTAAAACATAAAGTGTTACTGAAATTATCTAATTTCTTCATCTTTGGTCATCATCCTTTTTTTGGCTGAGTTCTCTCATGAAACAGCAAAAATTATGAAGAATTTAAGGTCTAACTTCTAAGGTCAAAGTTCACCACGGTTCCCCTAATTTATGGAGTGTAATGGTGAAAATGACTTGCAGTGGCTCGTTTTTTCAGGATGGAAACTTTTCATTAGGTGAACAGGAGTCAATGGCAGTGAATTGTGCAATCGAACTAAAGCTTCACTGCTGAGACCTGACAGCACTTGGAACATAACATCCAAAGTGTTTCATTAAAAACTTTTTTTCCTTTTAAAGAGTTTCACATAAAATTCTCTACCATGTTTACTTCTGTACTAACCCTTCTGGGCTCTTTAAACAAAGGTAGTTTGAGAGGAATCGATCGAATCTCCTTGTTCTGGTCTGCTTTAATGGTCTAGTAATTTCAAATGGGTTTGATTTGGTTTCTTCTGTGCTCTGATTTTATATCTTTAACCACACCTCTCTTGTAAGATTGAGATATGTAAAGGGACAGGCGGAGTCATTAATTGATTCTATGGACATCTGCTGTTTTATAAGAGAAAAGTTACTTCTGGGTAAATAGGTTTCCTGATGGAGCAGCTTCACACCAAGCCCTCACCTTCTCGGAGTTGTACACCACAGTATAATCTGAGTTAACAAACAGGATGTTCTCAGGCTTCAGGTCGGTGTGCGTCAACTGGTTATCATGGAGAACTGTCACCAAACAATTATTAGAAAAAAAAAGCTGAATTATTGAAAGTGTGGTGAATAAGATGCAAGAATTAATTAAGTGAGATGTGCATTATTTTCTGATGGCTCACAGTTCACAGCGAGGCAGATCTGATGGCCAATCTCTCGGAGTGTGTGGAGTGGGTAGGGTAGGTGTGTGTTCTGCTTCATGAAGTCAAAAGTACTCAGGCCCAGAAGCTCAAAGCTGATGCACACGTGACCATGATAGTCAAACCAGTCCATCATCTGCACACAAAGACTAAGCCACTCATATTAAATTACAGCATCACTTACTATGAAAATAATTAGATACTAGATAATAATGTTGAAAATGTTGGGCTCTGTAAGGTATGCTTTATGACTCCGCCCTGTGTATGATGTGATGTAATAAGAGAGAGCTGGAAATAGAAGGCAAATGCAAGGGGATGAAAGGAGAGAAACTCAAGTTGTTCAGTTCAATCCCATTACATTTTTATGAATTCTGCATAGTTATAAGAAGAAATGTTATTGAAACAAAATTAGAGCGCAATACCAATGTTCGGATTGTATTTGTGTTTGAGTTTGAGGATTCTTAAACATTTAGGATGGTACGAAAACTTGCAGCGTGTGCTTGTGCTCAAAACTTTGTGCACGTTCAATGTTCATATCCAGCTTAAATTTTTTTTAAATCTTTTTACTACAAGTTAATGTGGGTTATTATATAATAACCTGGCATTTATAAAACCAGTTGTTGGCTGATGACACTCGTTTAGGTTCTTAGAAATGTGGGCTCTAGGGACAAAAATATTACAACCCATAACTATAAACTAGCACCCTCCTCTCTAACTGACCTCATCCTTCTTTCAGGTGGGATTTGTCAACTCTGATCAACTTTTGTATGCTGACTCTTGAAAAGGTGCTTTAAATGAAAACTAATATGTTAATATATGTGATATTAGAGCCGAACAAAGAGGAAAAAATACACACTATTTTTATGAAATTTCAGTACTGTATTTTCATGGCACATATTTTCATGGTTGTAGAGTGTTTACAGTTCATAATTCATTTAAATGCTGATTTCTCTCACACAGATTAGAAGAGCATGTCATATAAACCATGTCTAAGAACTAAACAGGTGTTTCCACTCAAGCTCATTGTTACTCGTGTTGGTCCATAAGCAGTGCACTGACTGCTAAACAACAACCCACCAGAACTGTTATTTGAAGGGCAAAGGGATCTCTGGGGCCTCTTCCAGGATCTTTTGCCCTCCTCGGACATTTGTCATAGTACTATACTTTCCACATAAACTTGGAATATTAGGCTAAAATCAATGCAAATAAACTCATGAAACACAGTTTGCATTTCTGGCAAACGTATGTCAGAAAATAGTATAAAGCATTGTCTTTCTGACTCCTTAATTACCTCTTGTGCTCTGGATCATTCAGGCTGATTTTCTGAAGAACGTTGATCTCCAAGTGAGCAGCTTCTTTGTACTTCTGCACATGTTTGATAATTTTCAGAGCTACGTGAGAGTCACCCCTGGATCAGAACCAGAATTAATCAGCTTGACAATCAACTGTCAAATAAGTTTAAGTCTGCTTGTAGACAAGTGCCTAATTTCTTGATGCTGAAGATTCACCTGTGATGATCGATACAATGCACCACTTTTCCAAATGTTCCCTCCCCAAGCGTGGATATGATCTCATCTGAATCGAACAAAAGTGTCAGGTACTGTCTCACACACCCTCACACCCATACACACTCACACACATTACATCGCTTCTGCACCAGGTCTCCTGATCGGTATATAAGATGACCCTCGTCATCATCCTTTATTCCCCAGGAACGAAATACAGAGAAACTCTGAAAAATAGGAAGAAAGTGCATTAGAGAGAAAGCAATCAAACCTAAAGTTGAACAATTGTATGGCATAGTTTTTCAGTGCATTTGTCCATTTCTCTGTGTAATTACAACGATTCTCCAACACAAAACTGAACCCTAAACACTAAATGAACCGCTTTAGGTTTGTTTTTTGATTAAAAAAAATCCCCAAATTTAAGTTTAAAAAGATCAGTATCAAACACATTCCTAGAGAAACTCAAGAAAGACAGAATGAACACACATCTTACACACCAACAAAATAGACTCGTACTCTAATTTGATGAGCCCAGCAGACACTCTAGAACCAGGTCAAATAAACACACGCAAGCACGCACACACAGAATAATAACCTACACTCAACCAACAGAGTTCGACTTCAGAATTAGGTCCTCAAAGATTGATCACACCTTCTGTTTAATTGTAACTACTCATTGTGAATTAAACAACTATTCTCAAAGCCAAGTGAAAAGTGTTATTAAAAAGATTTACTAGTGCAGTCAAACAAACATTGATTGTCATTGATACTCACACTGAAGCAGAGGCAGTCGAGGAAGTTCTTAAAAACTGAAAGCAGCTCTGTTTTAGCCATAACCACCAACAATCACAAATACACCTGTGAGAACTGAAGTGACTCTTCAAGACGAGGAATCAGAGTGTGTGACAGAGAGAGATGAGCCCTGGGCTAATTATAAATGCCCTGGAAGAAACACTGAGACCCCAATCGAGGAGTCTGAAGTGGCAAGAACAAGAGATCTCGTTACACTCACCTCTGAACCCCAAAACACACTCACATGCAGAACCTCTAAGTTTAGCTTTCACTGACACAGAAACATACCACCAGCATTCCAAAACTTGGGGACAGCTTTTGCATTTTAGACAAAAAAAAAGAAAACCCAGGCCAATATTTGTTCACATTAGATCAAAGAAAACAAATGAAAAACAAAAGTTTCACTAAGCACCAAAAAGTTATATTATTGGATGAATGTATTTTTCCCATAATTGGTTTGTTCCTACTACTTTTTAAAACAACCACTACTGAACTGATCATAATAAGTCTCTATGAATATGTTTTATACGAAGAATTAAAATGCCTGAGGAAGCTACTGAGTAATTGGAAGAGTTTTCTAAGGTGATCACACAGGGAACCACTGATACAGAAGTTAAGTACTAAAATCAGTAGCTACTTGTTTGTTAATGGTGGTAGGAGTTACTTAGGAAATATGACTAAATCATAGTTTATGATAGTTACTGAGACATCCTGCTGTTATCAATACAAGTAGAAACTTCTTCTTTAGTTTTTATTTTGTAAACTAATGCCTTATTAAGCAAAAACTGTAGCTATGACGAAGACTCTCTTATCGGTTTGCCTCTCCATTATACTGTACATTGTTTCTGTCTTTCCATGATGAGTGACTTACATGCATGGACACAGAATACCATAAAATAACGTTTTAAAATTCAACGAATTAAGAAAATATAATTCATGTTCCAAAAGAGAATTTCCAGGTTTGAAAGATTGGCCTACCATAACCTTTAAAACCCAAATGATCTCATATAAACGGACACTAAAATTAATCCACAAATGGGTGGAGGACCCACAACCAGAAATCTTATGGCAAAGTCATGACTAGGTGAAAGAACTAGCAAAATACACAATTTAGTAATACTTTATAGTCACTCCATGGAGATGCAGTTGGAATGAAACTCACTACCAGGGGAACTCCTAACAGCTTAGATTCATCAAACCGCTATATTAAGCTTAGATGGCCCCGTCATCTGTTGCAAATGACCACCATAACACAGTTAATTTTCTATACGGCAGTTTTTTTTTTGTTGCAGTAACATTCACAGATAACAAATACCAAATATAGCTGCAAAAACTATTTAGAACAGAATGAGACAGCGTCTTGCAATATTTAGTTCAAAAACTCAATGTCAGAGACACGTTCAAGCCAGACCTTTTTGATCGGAATCTAGATTCAACAATTCTGGGGTGTATTGTAATATCTTTAGCTGATTAAAAGACCTTATTAGTCGTTCTGGCATGTGATAATGACCACAAAATCCACTATTTTGTAGGCCCTCAAACCAGCAATAGAAGTGTCACAAACCTTAATGGATTACCAAGGCAACACAAACTCAGATATACCTAAGCTTTTTAGAATTACACACAAGTTGGGTCTGATATCCCGCTCGGCCCAATTGCAAATAAGTAGAGGACAGTAACAGTCTAGCTGTCAGAAGCAAATTGTTTAAAAACCTTTCTTCATGCCAACTAGTGCAGCAACGAATGTAGTGGATTTATGTAAACTCTTTAAAAAACGTAGAATAACATTTTGCTCTCAAAAAGCAACATATATTTGGATTTTTAAAAAGTATATAAAAAGATCTGTCTTTGTAAGAGGGCTACTATCTGAAATCAAATTTACATCCACTTCTCAAAATAAACAAACCCTTTCATACTGTTTGTTTTTCTTAAATCTTTCTTAACCAAATGACTTTCATAACTTTTAATAATGCTTAATATTAATTTCACATTTATCTACTGTAATCTATGAAGCTATATTATTTCTCCTCATAATTAGTATTTTTAATATAAATGAAGATGTTTGAATGATTAATTTGAGAAAAGATCTAATTTGGGTAATACTCTTTCAACATTCTAACATCTTTTCACAGCCAAACTGTTCAGGAGGTTAAAAATCAGTTAAAATGTAAAATAATCATATTCAATGTCTTAATCGGACGATGACTGATTTTGGTGGCTACCAAAAAAATGTAAGCCTTACACCAATACAGACTGCCAATAATTTCGGAATAACACATCACACAAGCCCAATCTAAACATCATGCTTAGCAAACTTGCAGGTAAAAGTAAAAATATGATTATAATTCAAATCATTTTAAACATGCTAATAAACTAATGTGAATTTCAAATGATGTCAAACATTTTCAGTAACTGGGATTTTTAAATTCAATCTTCTTCTCTTGTGTTTCTCTTGACACAATCCCCCCAATTGAGTACATGTATAGGGGAGTTAATATTAAACTATAAATACATTGCTACATTAATTTTAAAAAATACACACAAGAACAAGAAGCTATTTTCATAAACTTTATATTATGTACACATGAACTAAAATTATGATTATGCTTAAGTTACATGGGATTTGTCCTTCAATATTCGTCCGTCACACATGTTTCAATTATACCACTTTATAATAATGGTATTTAAATATGCACCTCTATCAAATAAATTATCAGTGTAAAACATTAAAAGTTTTCTGTAAAATATATAATCCCTCAACCCCACCTCCCACCGGAGACTGAGACTTAAGTCTGTTTTATATTTTCTTGAATTACTGTAAAACTGTTCAACTTGTGACATCTCAGAAAACCCTCATGCAGAGTTAGTCTTCACATTTCTTCTGTGTGTGTCTGTTTTACATCTGTCTGTGTTTGTTTGGGTGTTTCTGAGGATTTTACTGGGTCTGAACTGTTTTCTGTGAGTGGCAAAAGTTCAATCGCTTCGTGTTTGTTCATGTTTGTTTCGTTTCTCGTCTCAAAATTCAATCCTGGAGCCGATGGTGTATCATAATCCGTCCTCAACATCTCGATAGAGCTGGGATCTGAAGAATCTGTTCCTTTCTGGTCTGAGAAAGCATCTGAGAAAAACACATACTCGTTTTTTCGAACTAATGAAATACATAATCTCTAAGATGTTTTTTATTCAAATACTCACACACAGCCTCATCCTGAAGAATAGAATCTTCCAGAACAGCAGACGAAGCAGCATCATTCAGAATGTTCCTGGAAATCCCTGAATCACATGAAAATTAAAAAGAAGCATTTCTAATTGGACTTAAACCAGAATTAAGAGCAAGGATAAAAAAAAGCTGTAAACCAAACATAACATTAAGAAAACTACTTTCTGTATTGAATGAAAGGCCTGGATAAAGTATTTAGGCAATGAAAGGAAAGAGCTAAAAGATGAGTGAAGAATGGGAGAAAGAGAGAGCAAGAATCTAAAGAGTAGTTTTCAGTGTCCGAAGGGGAATCGGGATAAGAAGCAAATAATGACAAAGAAGACACAGATATTCACATATGAAGGAATAATTAAGGCAGATGTGAGTTCATGTAATTATCAATTCAGTAAGTACAACATAAACTGTACCAGTGTGTGGAGCGAAGCTGTTGATCTGTAGCTCTGATTCTCGTCTGAATGGATTAACACTTGGGAATATTAGCAGAACCAGAGAGAAGACAAGGATCTAAAAGACGAGAAGGGAAGTTGTTATACCGAGACCTTAGAATCAGAATCATTAGTTACACTAATGGAAGTGCAGCTCTATGTAAAAGCAAAGTAACTCTATGCTAAAAAAATCTCTTGTATGAGAGATAACAACATAGTTCATCCGATGAAGAGATCTCATAAGTCTTTTTGGGTTTGTGTTTCTGACCATGATGCACGTGCTGGTCTGAGCTGCTTTTGTCGCCGTTTGCTTGATAAGGGTCTGGAGCCTTTGAAGCTGTGCCACCAATGATCTGCACACACAGATTATGAGCATGAGGAGGAACTCCACACAGTACTCACACACAGTGGCTGATCGTGTGATGATGGAGAAGACTCACGTGTTGTGTTTTTCCAGCTGATCAACGGTTCTTTGAAGCTCCTGATTCTGAGCTGAACAAGATGCCACCCTGAACACATAAAGGGACCGAAAGGAGTTACAAAAATTACAGTGATAACTGATCAGGGGTGATGAGGCAGCCTCTCCAGGTGGAGGATGTACTGCCCAAAGTAAGAAAAGCCAGCACAAACCTGCTTTCCAGGCCGTCAATGTACTCCTTCTTCCTTCTGCGACTGTCCTGAGCTGAGAGTTTATTTCGAATCTTACGTCTTACTCTCTTCAGGACCCGCTCCTCAGCCTCCAGAGACACAAACAAACACCTTTACAAAATGCATCCAGTAACAACCATGTAAAAAGGCCAATGCGATTTCATTTGGCACAAAGTTACAAAACAACTAAGGAGACATCAAAAAAGGAAACAGAAGTTATTTTCACTTATGGTTATTTCAGTTAAAACAAACCCTGGTGTGAATGTGTAAACACACAATAAAAGTTTTGGACATTAATCTGCAAGGGTCATCACTCAAACAGTAGACATATTTGAGAACATTCTTTTACTCGCACAAACCTTGCAGACTGCCTATTTTATGAAGGTGTTAAAATTCAGAATAAAATACACAGACGAGAGAACAGCAGATGCATTTTTTTCAGCTCCCTTGTTGGTCTTTTATAAAACTGTTGGGAGGTGAACTGCATTCTGAGACTATGTATCGAGGAAGCGATCAATTAATCCTTCTCCTCACAGAGCTGAATAATGATTACGAAAGATTTCAACTTTATTTCACAAGTTCGCTTACATCAAAATTCCCAGTCACAAGCAAGTTTTGTGAGCAAAAAGAAGCATACCGGGGTGGTGGGTTTTTTGCTTTAAGCATCAAGATGGGAAAACGGGCTTAGCTTGTTCATATACTAGTAAGATTTATATACTAGACACAAATCGACGACAGCTTGGACCAATTGCCCATTATATTAAGCTCCTCCTGATGTTGCGAATGGATTGGGTCGACTCTCTTTGCAACTTTGTGTATATATAGTAACTAAGGATAACAAAATCTGGTTGGAACATTTTAGCTTTTAGTTTATGAAGGCAAACCCGTTTGATATGATATGATGTCTCAAATATAAGGTCTTTAAATCTGCATTAAAGTGTATCTCTTACAGCGCTAAAGAACACCAAATTATCTAAAAACCTTTTCCAGGTACAAAAGTGTTGATCAGTACCCCACTCAAAACAAACATTATGAATTAAACTCAAACATTCTCACACAATCTGACCTTTGTTAGGGGCAAGTTGTTGGGCAGCGATATTCCCTCCTGATCCAGAAGCTTCTGCTCTTCTTCAGTAAGCTGGAGATCAGGAAAAACCTAACCAAAGATGAAAGATAAGCGCAGTCCTCTGGTGCAAACCGAATTGTGCAGTTTTCAGGGTTGACTGTGTGGTTGGCATGCAATCTTCTGATTGGTTAACTGATAGGTCTGGATTCCTAAAAGATTAGGGAGCTCCGGATTTCTCCTCCACCCTCTTATCCACCAAACCTGTCCTCTAGTAATTATGTTTTGTTGATTTAGTGAATTCATTAGTCTATGTTGGCTTAATTGCTCGTGGTTTTAGATTGAGTTCAATTCATTAACTTCACCTAATACATAAAGGTATTTTTTTATTTGGGAGTTGTTACTTGAGTTATTATTGTCTTTTTATCCCTGAGTAAGCTTTTATTCTTTCTTCTTTGGTTCACAAAATGTCCAAACAAACTCTCATAATAATTATTAATCTTGACTGCAAGTGATGAGTTTTTGTTGTTCAGTTGGTTGTTGGTGGAATTATGTTTAAATTATTGTTCTCCTACAATGAGCCGAAACACAAACATCAGCTTTTTTGCTGAGGTAAAAAGACAATATAGGTACTTATAACTTACTGTTTGTCACATTTTGTATTTGAATGTACTTGCTCATCCTGCCCGCTGTTTTGTACCTACTAAATGGTAAGAGTAGTGCAAGAGTTTGGACAGTTTGAAACTCATTGAATGTGATTTCAAGCTTTTGAATCCAAGTAAAGTTAATCTCTGACATACCAGAAAGCCCTCATCCTCCTGTGTGTCCTCTTCACACACACTCTCCATCTTCAGCTCGTTCACCACACACGACTGGGCGAGGAGCAGATGAGAGCTCCACTCATCTGCACAAAACATTCAAGGAAAGCCAATATATTTATGCATTCAACACCCATACAACAAGGCCTTTTGGAAGGAATGCTCACCTAGCTCTATGGAGATAAGATCCACACACTGCTGCGCTGTCTCTGGTTTTGCTTCCTGAGTAACAATGTCATAGACTAACTGACAAGCAACTCCCTCCTGAGAGTTAGAACCAGTGTCTGATACACCTTCACTGAGAGATGAAGAATAAATGACATTTGGATTCATGGCCTGCAAGACCTCCTCAGAGTCGCTGTCCATCGCAGCCTGAGAGAGAGAGACAGAGAAACAGAGAAATGAAAATCTTCTTCCTTGTATAAACATGGATTTTATGAGAAGCAGGTTTACAGTTGGTTTGAAATGATCACGTTGAAAGTATGTTAGAACAAATGTCACATTCTGACAAAAAAATATAAAACATAATCTTAAAATATTAAATTATGTCCAAATGTGTATTTTGTCCTTTATTAAAATAGCACAAAGCAGTAGAAAACTGATTAAAAGGGCATCTTGGCTTTTTTATTAGCCGGAGGTTTTTAAAGTAGTGCCAATAATTTGATGCAAAAGCTCACATGATCGCTACAATTATTGCACAAAAATTTCTTTACATCTTATCACCCTCTTGAGGTCTATAAAACATGATTAACATGAAAAAACTTAAACATCAAGACATTACTTCAGTTACACACTCTGGATAGCATTTAGATTTTCAGTTCACAGCAAATTGCCAGCAGCTTTCGAACATTTAAAAAAAATATATTTTAACAACATAAAAATTTCAACTTGATCAAAAAAATGGATATAGTTATTTAAACACAATGTGGTATTTTTTAATGAATTTTTTTTTTGTTTTTTTAATGAAATCTTTATGAAAACTAATTTTGTGTTTACATTTTTTAAATACATTTCAAAATATCACCAGGTTTATATGACAAACATCAGATAATAGAGTTGGCCTCAAAACGATCTTACTTCACAAGAAAAGGAAAATATTTTATATTTTTCCTTTAATATTTGACAACCTGCCCCTCAGAGGCTCTCTGCACAGGCCAGGTGTGTTCACCTGCACATGCTAAAACACTTTCAAACATTGTTTTTAAATCATACAAGCCTTATTAATTCAATTGTTCTTTTGCTTTAAATCACAGGACAGCAATGTGTCACTGTGCTCTGAAAACATTCCTGGTTCAAGTCGAAGCGAAGATATCTTTCTGAGTAAAGTTTGCAGGCCTCCATGTATTTCCTCCAGGTTCATAGTTAGGTCAAGCAGAACAACTGATTCCACTACCTACTCCAGAGCAGAAAGCCATACCAGCTTGAAGAAAACACAATCACACTAAACAATACAAATTACGAGGAAGTCTTAGGGGCAGACACCATCCATCCATTATCTTGTCAGCTTTTTCCCTTTCGGGGTCGGCACAGCGGAATGAACCGCCAAAAAAGGAATAAAACTGTGAGGGTCACCCAAGCATGCCTATTTCATAGTGCAGTTTGGAACATAGTAGTTAGTTTCAGCAGCTTGTTGGCTCAAACCAGCACGGGGACAATCTAGTTACCCTTTTTCAAGCAGAGCAGATCCTGTTATGCTGGGTTTTCCTCTAGGGCTGCAGGGTGTGTAACGTCTTGACATATAATTTAACACTGATATGTTGCCTGGACTGCAATAGTTTGTAATGAACAGAAGCTTTATTATTCTTGTGTGATGCTCAATGACGAGGCTGAATCCAGCTTCTTATTCGGGATTCCGAAAGGTGGACTGTGAAACCCGAAATAGAAGCTGTGAATAAGAAGCTGGATTCAGCCTCGTTGCGAAATGTCTCTTACAGAATGATTAGGGATGCTCCAAATCTGAGAATCTGTCTCTAGGACCAGGGGAGACGACACAATTTCAGAGCAGGAGTCAAGAAGAGTCCCATCCTACACCAAAGCAGGCAGATGGTGAGATGGTGCGTGTGCGTTTACCTGTGAGTGTGTCAAGTGAAGACTAATGCTGTCAACACAGTGCATGCGACGCCTAAAGTAGATTTTACTCACGATATCGGTTGTTTTAAACTCCTCAGACACACACTCGAACTCTCTCATCCTCCAAAAACTCGTTGAAACGTTGCTCAGCTCACCCTGCGTGCAAACGCGGATGTTTATCCTGTGGATCCGGATATTCTGCCTCGTTTGATTAAGTTACTTCCGCGTTCAGACTGTAGGGGTGGTTACAGATCATTTGTACCAATCAGATCTGCGCGTCTTGATTTTTGTATGATTTCTACCTATAGGTTATGGTTCAGTTAAAAGATTTACTTTAATAGAAGGTAAATTGAGTGTTTTATATAAGCAGTGTTTTTTGTTTTCCCCGGTTATATAGTTAAACTATTTTTAAGCGCTGACCATTTAAAAGTGTTACTTTTCTCCACACTGTTTTGTTTAGATCAAAGCAACTAACTATGAACAAACTAATAACGTTTTGTTAAAAACTACTAAAGTCACCAAGTGACGTTTTCGACACTATTTTGCACTATTTTATGAAGGATATTGTAATTATGCTAGTTTCGAAGTTACTACAATGTTTTGTGTATCAAATTCTTCAATCTGGATCATTTAATTTGTTGGGTTTTATGCAGAGAAAAATAAAAAGGGTAGACTTGGGTAAAAGTTTTGTATTTGCTCAAGTTTAAGGGAAGTTACAATGATAATAGTAATCAATTATCATGTATCTCACATTTAAAAAAATCTTTCTGTACTTGCAAATAAATATTCATATATATGTTTTCAAATAAAGATTAGAAAATACAAGAGGCGAAAGAGGAAAAAATGAGAAAACAGATAAAACACATTTTAATCGCTTTGACTTTTTTTTTAGTAGAATGTCAGTGAGTGTCTGTTGAAAAAGCTTACCCCTTGTTTTATTAACTGTACATTCGTTTTCTGTTTGGTCACAATGTTTTATTATACTTTCACTCTAGAAATAACCTAAAAAAAAATAGAGCACTATTCCATCAGAACATCAAAACCAAACCGTATGTGATTCCTTTATTGGAGCGGTATTGTAAATCTCATTCCTTGGGTTTTAGTCTGCACTTTACCCCATAAATATCTTCTTAATAATAAAATTATTAATGATAAGCTGATCAACAGGTGTTACCCCGCTAAGACCCTCTTTGGGAAATAAAATGCAGACATTGATCTGAAATGTAGTTTAGAGTCCTGCGAGGTGTAACCCTTCTATTTTGGCACTGTTCATACTCTGAACTGAAAAATTATGGTCTGATGTTCTTCTGCGCAATTAATATCATATTCTGGGTTACTTTTAATTTTTTCAATTATATATTTTTTGGCATATTTCACCATCCCATATTTGATATGAACACTACTGTCATTTAATTAATCTATTTATTCTAGCTAAATTTCATATCCACAAGCAGAAGTACATTGGCTCTAAGCCACTTTTTAAAATAAACTTGGATTGATATTTAAGTAATGCTCAAACATCAGCAAACCCAAAAGCTAAGAAAACTCTGAGGCTATTCTCCTTCCTTTTTGTCCTCTTATGCTCGCTAATGGAAATTTGTATGTCTTTCCATCTATCTTTTACTTTATGTAAAGCGTATTATTGTATTCTCTGGCATTTCTAGTACTTTTGAGTTTTGTTGCGTTATTTTTATCTATCAATAAAAAATCTTAAATTCAAAAAAGCAGGTCGCCTCTTGGTCAATGTTTGCAACTGAACACTGAATCGGCTCCCTGAGTAACTCCCTAAACAACTCAGATGAAACGATTCAAAACAAATGGTGACTCACCACCCGCTTCCCGAAAACAGACACAGAAAAGACGAGTTACTGGAAGAGCTACCAAACATGGCTGAACTTCTTTCAGAAACTTGACCTCGCGAGGAAGAGGCAGCCGCGATGTTTCTGTCTCAGTTATTCAGTTAAGAGTTATTCTCGTGTTCAAGAGAGATATACACTTTTCCTGTGAGTACTACCTACTGTAACCTGAACTTATTGTGTTCATTTGCCCTGTTTTAATCTGTTTCGTTGATGGTGCTTAATTCTTGGATAATGAATTCTTGTAAAGATCGTGATTTTATGGTGGTAAGATTAAGAAATTAATGCTGTTGGGGAAGAAAACAAATGAAGATTGATGCAAGCAGTGAAGATGATGGTGATGAGAGACAGGATCACGTGCGCATGATTCTCTGAGTGTTGACGATGCTGCAGTATTCTAGTGATGATGATGGTGCTTTGTTTGATTTTCTCAGGTGTGTGATGTTGACCCATCAAGATGTGGATGATGAACACTGCTCTGCATCCCCAGTTCTCCTCTCTGACCCTGGTGTTCTGTTTCAGCGTGTTGAGCGGCTTCGCTGCCTTGTTTGTGATGAGAAGAGTCAACCGTTTCCACCCTCACACAGGTGACACAGCTAGAGAGCAGCTACGGAGCTACATTTTTTTCTCCACTGCCCTATCTCACCCTAAAATTAAACATAATCAATGTTCAAAACACAAATCTTTTGTTCTTCATTTATCACTTATTAAATAGCGTGTCCTAACTAAGCTACATTTTCTTTCTCCACTGCCCTATCTCACCCTAAAATTAAACATAATCAATGTTCAAAACACAAATCTTTTGTTCTTCATTTATCACTTATTAAATAGCGTGTCCTAACTAAGCTACATTTTTTTTCTCCACTGCCCTATCTCACCCTAAAATTAAACATAATCAATGTTCAAAACACAAATCTTTTGTTCTTCATTTATCACTTATTAAATTGCGTGTCCTAACTATAAAAGAGTTTTCGATTAGATTTTTTCTCTATGCATTTTATATTTACAATAAGAGCATACAATTTAAGTTTTAAGTACCATTTCTCAGTTGTAAATTAAAGTGATCACATCTGCCGCTGCTCCATCTTATTTGAAGTATATAGTATCTTGGATATTACACCATAAACTAGCCAAAGGAAGTGCCAGTTAAAAATAAAATATAAAAATTATTTTACTCTGCTTGCCATCATTATCAAAAGCACTGTAGTGTAAATACGGGCTTTTTCTCAAGTTTTACTTGTTTAGTCCATGTTTATTGTCTGTATTATGTTATATGTATATGTTATTTAGTCCATGTTTATTGTCCATGTCTGTATACACCATATTGTACATCAGCCTTAAACTTTAAAGTTAAAAAACAGAAAATAAATGTGTTATTTTCAAACAAATGTTTTATTTGTGTTCCCAATCAAAACATATTACTCTTTAACAAGCGTTTTTTTCAAACTCTTAATTAAGATTCATGATGTCAACTCACATGTGCAACAAAAAATCTACTATTGAAAATATTTACAAAGAAAATTCATTATGTGAATACATTAAAATAACATTAATTAATACTAAATAAATACATATAATTATTTAAATTAATAAATTAATCTATGGATTATATAAACATGGTGTTTAGACCTTATGTCTAAATCTGAAAGGTTTGTATACGGTTGTCTCATGTAGCCAGCTGGTTTTGGCATGCAAAGAGTCATACAAAAAAAGTCACAGAAGACGAGAGATGCTAGCAAATCCAGTTTTTAGTTTAGTTATTTTCATTACACATAATGGAGATTTGATGTTCTCAATCATAAGACCATGACGTTCCCATGTCACCATGTTGTTTCCAGGCGTAACAAAAATAAAAATCAACACTTGCTACTATCAGAAATCTGGATATGTTTAACCAATCAAACCATGACTTCGGGATTCTTGAAGCGGTTCCAACTCCTCCTGGAGATATTCCAAACTCATCAGACGTCTAGCTAGCATTCTGCTGACATGAACACTTAGGAAACAGGCAAAAAGCAACTAATTTTGAAAGAAATCCCATTAGAATCCAGTCTAAATGCTGATCACACAGTTCTTGCTTGAAAATGTTACTGAGAGTGTTTGCGATTGTAGTGCAAGGTACTAGTGACCGGGCATGCTAAGCCTGAAGGCTCTATATCACTGCTTTACCTTAGTTTTTCTCTCAAATCCAAGTCTCTTTGAACAAAACTCTCTTGTTAAATGTGTTTGTTATATAAATGTAAATGTTTTATGAATCGGAAGCTGCATATGTTCTATGGCAATAAGTGTCTTTGACCTAGGTAACCATTTCTCTACTTTATGATTATTACTGCTGTGGTCTAGTCTAAGAGCAGCATTTTTCATAGTCTCTGCTAATAGATTAAAAGTATGTTTGAAGATGTACTGCTGTGGCAGAGTCCTGTCATAACTAGAGTTAGGTGACATTTTTTCACTGACCTTATACAGATACACATTGTTGTAACAAATAAAACTGGTCTAAATAGTTTAAACACTAAACTGACGACGTCATTCTGTGGGCTATGCGTTTCGCTAGATGCGAGACTCTCAGCAGCTCAAATTCTGCATATGTGACCTGTATTTGTTTAAGTGATTTCACATGTACACTCTTGTTCAGAGAAATTGCATTAAAAACTTTAAGTTTTGTCCAAATATAAAGAAACATCCAAGTCCTGGTACCCTGAGGGTCACTACAAACTGATTCAAAATACTTTACCTAATGTAGTGTCATATGCGAAGTGAATGTTTTTGAGAAATTTACTTTTTTTGTAACCCGAAAGTCCAGATATTCTGTCTTTGTACATGTCAGTATTTTTGTTTGTGTAGGAGTCAGCTTCTCTTCTGGTGTGTTTCTGGCCTCATCAATGCTGGATCTGCTTCCTCAGTATCTGATGAACACTAGAGATGCCTTTACACAGCTCAACATCACAGTGAGTGTCACTCTCTTTCACACACTCACGCTATAGAACAAACTCTTACAGTACAACAATATACAAGTGATATTATCTACAAATCCAGCCAACAACAGTCAGACTAAGCTTGAATGGAGTCTAAAAAGGTGAATTGATTCAAATTGAAATGAATGTTTTTGAGGCTTACTGAAATACTTCAAGCTAAACTGAGTCTTACTCATCTGAGAGTATCGATAATAATCAACATCATATTAAACTCATTCATCCATCTCCGATGGATCTAATATAATTGAACAGACTGTAATAAGGACTCAAGTTCTCAATGATTTATGAATAAATCATTATGGTGTTGTTCAATTTATTCGACATAATTAAAATGTAATGAACATAATAAGTAGTTGTTTAAATGAAATTAATAATTTTAACCAAATCTTACTGTTAATAGCATGTGTGAGGGTGAGAAAAGAGAAACTGTTGCAACCTCTTAAATAACATCAACATGGAGAGTGTTTTATTTATTATTAGAATATTTTTTAATGAAGGAATTGAAAGGAAGGAGTTAATTTCTCGAACCTCGTGAGCTATGTCGTGGAAAAACTACATCGGTCACGTGATGTTTTAATGCATTCCAGATTGTGCACACTCTCCTCTCAGACACTAAAAAGTATGTACATTTTCTTCTAAAAATGAGTATCTACTTTTAAGGCTCCAAAACATTGTGTTCGGATTGGGAGACCGCGTGTGTGTCCCAAACCACAGATTAAATGAAAAAGTATCCTAAATGTTCCTAGATGTGTTTTATTTATGGCTAGGTTCTATGATACAGATCACTCAGATATCTGATAATATAATGCATGATGAATATGAATATTTAAAGTATTAATAATTTTGATTACATATAAATGTTGTAAAAATATAGTTTAAAGTTATATGGAATTCAATTCACATTATATTTGCTAGAGGGAATTAAAAAAGGATGAAGGATCTGTGTATAGCTACAGGACTCTGCAGGATCTATATCTTTCTGAGCTTGTATAATGTTAATCGATTTTACAAAGTTGTGTCAAAGTACTTGGATGTAATGCTACATTCCCTTACCAGTTCAGGAGAAATGTGCCTACTTCAGTTTCGCTTTTCATACATTTCTCTGCTTTCAGCCATGTCCATCTTTCAAAAAGGATTTCAGTCTTTAAGTAGTAAATAATAGTTAAGACAAAATTTTTTGAGGATTGGCTCATGATATGAATTTTGTAAATGTCATTAAATCTTGAAAAAATACTTTTGTAAATTGGCTGACAATAAAAATGGGGAACATGTTACATGTTTGACATGATAATACAGATTACATTGAGACCCAATGAACATTATCACCCCAATCCTTTCAACACAGAATCTAATTGGGAGAGAGAGAGAGACTTCAGAGTACTTAAAAGCTTTAATGAGTGACTAATTTCCACTCTTGGCTTGTGTCTCTCCTCTTGCACCTGCGTAAGCATCACGACCATCTAGCCTATCTTAGAATGTGCCAATGTTTCTGTTTAACTCAAGTTGTTTCTATCTTAAGGAATGAATAATTTCCATCTCAAACATCATGAACTGAATCATTATAAACCAATTAAACCAGAATCACTGACTCTGTGGTTGTATTTCTGTGCAGCTTCATTTCCCTCTTCCTGAGTTCCTACTCTCCGTGGGTCTGCTGACTGTGTGTGTGTTGGAGCAGATGCTTCTGACCTTAAAAGAACATGCACCTCATGTCTCGCCAAAAAAAAACACCCTTCTTGACACACACAAACCTGTGTCCCCTCCCACAGTGGATGACCCTCTGCGGGTGTGCCTACTGGTGGTGTGCGTGTATGTGTGTGCTCTCCTGGATGGTCTAAGCATGGGGTTAGCTGGTGTGAGGTCCATGCAGGAGAGTGTGTCTCTAACTGCATGTCTGGGAGTGCTGTCCTTCTGTGTGTGTCTGCGCCTAAATGCTCTACAGCTAAAGTGCAGGTGTGTGGTCTTGGGTGTTCTGGTGTTCAGCGCTGTGTGTCCACTCGGGCTGGCGATGGGGGAGCTGCTTTCAGATTTCAGGATGAAAGGGAATGTATTTGTTGCTGTTTGCTGCATCCAGGGTTTGATCTGTGGGATCTTCATGAGTGTGTGCCTTGCTGCTCTGAATACCCACTATTTTAGATCTGCTAAAAATGGCCTGCAGCAGGTGTGTGCGATTCTGAGCGGATTCACCCTATTCACTGTGATTGTCTTCACCAAAGTTTAGTGCCTTTTCAAAGTTCCTTCTTCTGCCTTGTTGCCACGACCATCAGGTCTTGCGTGAATGATTGGTGGGGTGTTTTGAGGTAAACAAACGTCTTGAGGGCGCTGCAGTGTTGGAGATTATAACATTGCAGGTTAACCACACTAAATTTAACAAGCAGTGGAATTTTCATCTTCTTTGTATAAGCCACTTGCACTCGGATGCAAAACTTTCTCTGACTTTCCTAGAAGTATGCAAAATTTATTTTTCTTGTTTGAGCGTTTCTTCTGTTATGGCTGAGCCAGTCAGTCAGTCAGTCAGAAACACGATGAACCTCTGAGTGTTTTTACCTCTAGTTAAACAGATGGAAGACTTCTCAAATGTTCATGTGAAAATTATCATGCATTTACCTTAAAGTTTTAGGTATTTTAGTAGCAACAATAGACCATTTCAGCCAAACTTGTATAACTTATATATGCAAGATATTCAGTTTGAAGTATTTGTATCTATTTTGTTTCTATTCTCTAATTTTATATTTGTTTATATTAGAAGATTGATTAGTACATTAAAAGTGTGTACAAAAAGATTTCTGGGAGCCAAATGTTGATATATGGGGGGAACAAAAACACATCCCTAAACCAATAGCACTGTGTCCCTATTTCAATATATATACTGCTGATTGGCTGCACGTTAGTTTTGGTGTTTGGAGGAAATTGAATACTGCACATTTAACTATTTTGTGAACTACCACTGATTTGTTTTCTGCGGTTCACAAATTACAGCTGCAGGCTTAAGGTTTAGCAGGGAGCTCTCTTCATAAGACTGAATGTACTGTGCAATTGAAGTGTATGGGGTAACCAGGTTTAGAGTTAATGTTTCTGTTTAGAAGAGCTTTTCCATACATTGTTGAATCTGTCTGCCTGCATGTATTTGCACATTTTATTTGACTGAAGTGCTATAAAACTGTCAGATGTACTGATACATAAAACTATGCAATCCAATGCTCAGAATATGACTTGCATGTAAAAAATAATGTTAACACATCTATCATTTCTCACAGTGCTTAATAATAAAACAGTTATACTTCACTATGTTTTTAAATGGTTCCATTTATGAAAATTCAACATTTGAAAATTTTGGGGGATGATCTGCGCATGAAAGGTGTTAGCACACTCCTGTTAGAGTTGTTAAAAGGAATTTGTGTGAAATGAAAAGTAGTTTCAAAATCCTGAGCTGTTTTCTGATATTTATTTATTTATGACAAAAGTCCTGGCAGCCAATGTTGATTGACCTGTGTATAACCATAGCCCCTCTGCATCAGTTCAGTTGTACAATTTGTGTAATGGTTTTTAAGCACGTTGAAGCAATCTCCCAGAAGCGTCAATGCTGCTGTTGTGGAGGATGTGTTTCCCAACAAACGACCCTTCAACATTACTAGTGAAAGAGCACCATATTTCAGAACAAGAACAGAAAAGCAACAGTTAAATATGGTGGTGGTAGTTTTATAGTGAGGGGGCTGTTTTGCTGCTTAATTTTCTGTAAGACTTTTTGACAGAAGTATGAATTCTGAATTCAATCCTGAAGAACAATATTCCACAAGGGAGTCTGGGTTCTGCAGCAGGAAAATGTTTCGAAACACACCAGTAAGTCCATGTCAAGTCAAAGTCCTGATCTGATCCTGATTGACATGCTGTGGAATGACCTTGGAAAGCCCAAATGTGGCTGAATAGCAACACTGCAAGGGTGTGCCAAAAAACTGAGTCTTTTGAAATTTATTAAAAATCATAGACGACTACTTGTCTCTGCTTTGGCCGTCCCAACCACATTTTCACAGGATCTTGTATACTTTTGTATTATAGCTAATAATAAAAGCTATTCATCAACATCATTATATCTTAGTGACTTGTGTTTAAACTTGTAAAATGATTTGAAACATGTCATGTAACTTTTACAAACAAATAATATTTCATTAATGGGTACACACAATTATATTTGTTACATTTGATCTTTTAAGCAGCCTATTATTCTTATCAGTTGTTTCTCTGACATGTGTGTTACTCTTTGAGTGTCTGCCTGATGTGATTACTGTGAATGTAAACAAGTGTGTGTGTGAGTGTGTGTACGTACTCTCTGGTGCCCCTAGAGAGAAAGATCTCATCTGTCTCAGTGTCTGTCAGTGAGTGAGTGTGTGTCTGTTCTCCGGCTCTGTGAGCTCGGGCTTCGCTCCTCATCATGTCCTCTGCGGGACCCTGGGGACCAACACCGGGTCCGGTACCGACTAAAATTGCTACTTCGGTACCGAGCCCCGGCACCACGAACCCGCGGAAGTTTAGCGAGAAGATCGCGCTTCACACGGCGAGGCAGGCGGAGGAGACTGCGGCCTTCCAGCGGCTCATGATGGACCTTAGTTCATCACGGGTAACGGACTATTTCTCCGTCAAATCTTTTCCCGCCAAACCTCCTCAAATCCGAGAGTTTATCTCGCCTCAGCAGGCATTGGGAAGCATGCTAGCGGAAGCTAAAGAAAATAAAGTAGATATCAAGGAAATAAGGGCATTGGAAACGGAACTACGTTTGTTTTTTTTATGTACGTGTATATGTAGTTAAAACAACTTGGATAGTTCCAGACTTTAAAAACGCTTTTCACTCGAACAGAGATGTTTGCCCTGGACCGGAAGCGGTTAGCAACAGATTAGCATGAGTCTCTCGCTCTCTCCCCCTTCTCTCTCTTTGACTCATGTGTTGTGTTTATAGTGGAGTTTAAACCAATTATTTATTGATTCAAATATATTTTCTCAGCTATCCTCTCGAAAGATACACCTGAACGGATTCTTATATTTAACAGTACATACGTATAACATTAACTTAATAAATCCTCTAATAAAGGGTTTCAGAGGAAAGGTATTTAAAAAAAATTCTGAGCTGCACTCACATCAACAGCAAGAACTCTTCGTCAATTATTAAATAAATGTGAAAATTCATTACAAGTTGCAATTGATTTGCAACATCGTTACAATGATATGAGGAATATAGAAATAAACAAAAATTACATTGGACTTGACTGAGATTGCTTGTAACTAGGGAACAGAACAGTCTCTTATAATCAGAAAGCTGCATGTCCCAGAAACTGCACACTGTACTGTTACACAAATATGAATTTGTTCTTCACCAAAAGAACACGCTGTTAAGTCGTAGGGATCAGCACAACTCGATGGTGACGAAGACCTTGGCTTACAAATAAATAAGACACGCTTTAAGTCTTAAAATTTGTATTGGCTCTAAGCTCTCACGGTGCGCTTATATAGCCTACACCACAGTCAAGCAGGCTTGACAATTAGTTTAGCTGGACACTAAAATAATGAAGACTTTTTGTTTATTCCCTTGCTTGTCATCTAGTTCTTAAACACAAAACATCTTTTGTCTCTACAAGAATGAAGTGATGCCCTTATTGGCCAGTCAGACTCACTGTGATGTCACTGATACAACGCACACTTTTTTGATCCGCTGACTTGAGCAGCAGGTTTAGTCTTCTCCTGGTCTTCTCTGGGTGTTCTGGATGTCAGTCTGTGTGCTGATACACACCCATCCGGGGATGGAACTGGCTCAGATGTGGTTTACTGTCAACACCTTGAATTCTCTCTACTGGTTTCTGGTTGAAGATGCGTCCTGATAAACTTTCAAATGGCTTCTTATATTTCTGTTTAAAACTAATACAATAATTGTTTTAATGTGGTACATATCTGTTCATTGTGTTGGCTTTTTGTGTTGTTTTCATTAAATTGTAATTGTTTACATGTACAAGAGGTATATTATATTATGAAACATGATGGACAGTGCCAGTACATCACAAAGAGAACGAAAACCCAATCACAACTTAAAATCAAACACACCCATAAAACATCATATACTTTATATTCAATTATTGTACCGCTGCACTTTTTTCTTTTCTTTTTTACATGCTTGAATGAGAGTAGAAAGTAGTATAAAGTTATCTAAACTCTCCAAAAGTCATCATCAAACTATCTACAATAAGAACAAAAAAGAACTATTTCCTATTTGTAGATATTTCACTTAATTTAGGTAAGGGTTTTGAAGAACGGTATTAGCTATTAATTTCAAGTCTTTTTCTGTATTAGCTTTTAATTTCAAGTATTCTGCCATTATTGTTAATATCTCTTGTTAAAATTCTATCTTCAAATCTCAAACCTTGCTCTGGGAAATCCTGCAATCTGTATTAAACTCATGGAAATCATTTGCAGGTCAAGCCATCCAACAGATAATGAGACTACCTGTTCTTGCTCACTGAGCTGTGATGAATTCATTTGGCAGGTTCAGGCTCAGAAGGTGCATTTGTCCAGGACTCAGGGCTCCTACTATGGTGGATCGCTGCCCAACGTTAATCAGATCGGACGAGTCCCCTCAGAAATGCCGGTGTGTAAGAATCAGTGACAGTTTGTGTGAGTCAGTGTAAGAATTTAAAGATTCTAGAGTGTTTTGACACTTTTTCTCTTGTAGAGCTGGTCTCTCTCAGGCCCCACTCGTCATCATGGTCTGGTGGAGAGAGTTCAGAGAGAGCGGCGCTTCCTGTCCCCCACCAGACCTTACCACAGACAGGTAACCTGAAATTTATCTCTAATGAAACTAGTAATTGAGAATATTTCAATGATAGAATTTAAACTCCATTTCTAGCCCAAGAGTCAGCAGTACTAACCTATTGACCTTTTAATCTCATTTGTTTGTCACCTCAGGCGGAGAGCTCTCAATGCAGTTCAGCCTATCTCTCTCCACCACCTGATCCTAGCTGGAGAAGGTAAGCAATAATGGTGTTTACATGAACTAAATAACCTTAAACTACAGTCTATCTGAATACTCGATTCTGATTAGCTGCCAGGTGTAAAATCCTCGATATATCACTCGAAGTGCGAGTCAAATCAATCTATGCATCCTTATGCAACTTTAGGAACTTTTGATCAGTCCATTCGAGCTTACTAGGCCACAGTTCACAGACTCGCTCAACCTGGATTGTTTTAGCGTCTGTATTATTTAGCTTGTACGGTAACAGTTAACTTTTTTTTTACACCAACCATCATTTGAAGAGCTCTACTGGACTTAAAACAGGAGACTTGATTGAACCAGCAGCCGGTACAAGCCACAACAACGCAAGCTAATGTTAAAAGATAACAAGGAGCTTCACATTTACCTGTTTTCATTCATGCAAGTATCTTACACTGAAGAGATTGTAGTAAAGTTTAAACCTGCTCTGAGGGAGATCGCTTTAAAAGTGTTTATATTAAACTTCATCGTGACCTATGTCTCTCAAACGTGAGCTCGTTCACATCGTTGAAGATCGTTGAAGCATCTCTGGTGACTATATTCACTCATAAATTCAGATAAACTTCGTGTTCGGTGCATGTAAGTAGAGCCTAACGTTACTATGGCAAGGGAATCACATGTGCTGGAGGTGATTTTCCTTGTGTTAAAGTAAGTTTCACACTTTCACAGTGGATTAAGAAGTCATGAATAAAGAACAATTATTTTCAAAACCGTAACCGATCAACCCTGATGTGCTTTTGTGTATGAAGCTAATGAGTACACTTTAATGTTAGATAATCCTCTGATGCTAATGTTATGATAAAGCTAATGTGAAATAACTTGTTTCCGATAAAAAAACAAACCATCAGAACAGTGTTCAGTTATTGCATATTTGTCCCAGATCTCTTGTAAATGTCTCAAATTTTTTTCACCTTACATGACTTTCTTACATGACTTGCCATAAGGTAAGCATTATTTTTCTCTGTCAGGAGTGAGAAGCAGTGAAGCAGAAACAAATAACCACCATTCAGTTTCATTTCGGTTATGTACTGCAGAACAAAACGGTAATATATCTTGAATATGTTAATGTTGCCCAAAGATAATGGTACAAATATTAAGACATATTGTTTAGACATCACATCGTCAAACGGCTGCACTAGTGTACTAAAAAATAAAATTGACATAAAATGTGTACTAAACATTGTACAAAAAAATTAACAAAATTTACATCAGAACCTTCAGTTTCCACTTGTTTATTGCAGCTCAGACATTAACAATTACTTAAATTTACCATTGTTGGCAGAGTGGCATAAACGGGATATACAAGGGCTAAGTGTTGTATATACATTTTTAAACGCAATTCCACTTTGCGTGGTGCAGTTCTTTGCCTCTGTGTCGTGCATTTAAAGATTAATATACAACGCTTAGTCGTTGTATATCTCTTACAGATATTACACAAAATTGGGTTATTTATAGAACTTCTTTTAGGTGTTTACATGAGTCAGTAAACTTTTTGTTTACATGAAAAAGCGTGTTTTTATGTGACATTGTTTTGGTGGGGGTTCTCACTGGCAGTGATGTTACAGAATAAAGAACTTAAAGAAAATTGAAACACTCAGATACACAAGATGGCACTGTAAAACTATATTCTTTTGATACTAACTTGTTTACACAAAAGCCTAAGACAAGCAGTGTTCATGTCCTTGTTAAAATTAATAATACTCACATTCTGCATTCAACTTCTGATTGTCCCATGACCTCTTTAGAGGCACTTTCTAGTGTTTTCCTTCTTTGATCTCAGGTTTACAGTACACTAATATTTACAGGCTTTCAAAAACACATTAATTTGTTTCACATTACAATACAGTTTTCATCAAAGTCCCAAAGATAGAGCCATTAACACAGCAAGATAACGGAAGCATGTAGTAGGAGCAATATGGAATTGTGATTTGCTGTTATTCTAAAGCTCTCTGTCAAGAAATGATGGCACTTTCTGATGGAATCTGAAGTCATTAATCATGAACTACAATCTGCTCTGTTGTTTAGCAGCTCTCATATATCTTCTCTTCGTCACATCAAAGTTTATCAGTGTCTTCCGTTCATTATCTCTTACTCTCTTTGTGATTCATGTGACACTGATCTCTTCTGGTAGATATAATAACATTACTGATGACAGATCTATGTTCAAGCTGTACAGCACTTCCTGCGCAGTCTTTATTGTTTTTACTTAAAGTAGTCTTTGTATGGTTCTTTAGCAAATCAAACTCTTGCTCTTATGCATCTGATAAGTTTTCCCTTCCTCCTGAGAAGATCTCTCATTCTACCAGCTCATCTTGACCTTGAGATGATGAGATGTTTGTTATTCTCTTCTCCACCACCATTTTGGTTCCCCTTTTCTTCTCTCTGTATAAGTATTGCAGTCTGTAAGTAACTTTTTTTCTACAACTCCTGAAGGAACTGGGTCGGTAGTTTCCCTGTTGACAAGAGTCAGATTTTCCAGCAGCTTCCAACCACAGCTCTGAGCAGGTGATCCATCTTTTACTCTCTTTCTTGTCCATCAAACCTTCTGTTTGCCAGAGAGTACTCCAGTTTCCTGTCTGTTTCTGGCTTCTGCTTCTTCAGCGTCTCCCTCTGCTGCTGACACGTCAAAGATAAAGCCTTTCAGCTTTTTCAATCTAACTGACCACCACATTGAGCGCATTTCGGCCGCTGATGCACAGACCCAATCCTTTACTTCATCCTTCTCTGCCTCCTCAGCAAGACCCCAAGATACTTAAATAAACATTCCACTTTTTATGAATAGGCTCATTCCTCAACTCTCCCTAAGGTAATACCTTTAGCTTTACTATGTATTATTCTATTCAGCTGTTCATTGAGCACAACAAATGACTCAAGTTAAAATAAATAAGTATATAAATAAAATTAGAAATATTTTCTCGAAAAAATCAATAAATGTGTTCTCAAAAAGTTACATAAGTTAGTAAGGGAATGTATACTTGAATAAATATATTTATGAATAAATAAATCTTTTTTATAAAAAAAAATATATAAACAAATATTTGTAATAATTAATGTATTTCCAAAATTCGACACATCTGTATTTATTCAATTTCACTTTTTATCTGTTATTTATGAATTTTCATTTTAATTTATTATTATTAATTTATTATTTCTCTATTTCTGAGACCATAGTTAACTATGATGGTCCTAACTTTAGCCAAAGCCTGAATTGGTCAGTGGAGTATTCAGGCAGAAACAATACATCTCTAAAATAAAATAAAACAATCAAACTAAATCAAAACAAGTGGATAAGTAAAGGAGTGACAACCCATATAGTTACTATACGGATGTAGAAATACACTAATAAATGACAGAATTAAAATAAATAAATTAGTTTAAATTAGTTCTTAAACTAATTATAATAATTTGTTTATTAATTTATTATTCTGTTCAGGTATTTTTTGTTTATATGTTCATTTACTTATTTTAGTCATTTATTTCTATTATATGTATATATGTATTTTTTTTATTAATTTTAAAATACAGGGTTTTTTTGTCCATTGCTTTTTCTCGGTTTTAGAGGCTGAATATTTTGCTTGTAGGTTTTTTTTTCATTTGGGTCAGTTTACAAAAAAACTGTCAGTATTGATAATTGTCACGATATTGTCAAGTTATTATTCTGTAACTGGTACAAATAAAAGCAGGTTTTTCCTCTGTAGTGAAAGCTGTACAAACCTGCTCATTAGCTGGGGGGTTCAGCTATTTATTATTGTCAAAACAAGGTAAACATGTTTTAAACATGAACAGTTTAAGGTAAATTATTGTATAAAAATACATAAAAAGATATGAATTTGAGACAGTTTCGGATAAGTTGCTATAAAAAGGTATTCATAATCTGTGAAAATAGAAGAGAAATTATTTATTACAATGACATTTATTTTAGTAGTTAATGATATTCTTGAAACGAATAGATTGAAATAAACATATTGAACTATGTTTTCTTTAATTGATGCCATTATTTTTCCCCTTCCATCTGAACTTTACTTTCTAAGCAAAAGCTGTCAATCTTCTCCTGTTTTGCTTTGTTTTGTTTCCTGCATCTTCGTGATATGAAAACTGTATCTGAGCTCAATAGAATGGGCTATTGTGATAAAATTACACAAAAACTATATTTAGACCTCAAATAAACCTCTTTTAGAAGACATTTAAAACCAATGCCAGAGCGGTAGATATACAGAGTGGTGTCAGCGTTTCCAACAACTGTCCATGGAGGTGACACCACTCTGAATGTCAACCACTCTGACCACGTGACTTTCTCTGTATATCTCTGTATATCTGTATGTGTCAATTATCGATATCAAACTATCAGATTCAATGATCTATGCTAAGCTATGCTAAAAAGACAATTAGCATGGCTGATGAGATTCAAAAACTTTCAAACGCAATTCATTAACTCTTGGGGAGTTGAAATGATGCGCCAAATGTCAAGAAAAGTGTTTCTTTAAAGCCCTCCACTCCAAAGGCATTATGTGTTGATTTTAATCAATCTGTGTGTGGTTGTGTGTGCAGGACAAACTCAGATTCAGCTCTTCACACCAGTGTAATGAATCCTTCCTCTGGAGAGATCTCACGACGAGGTGGTGAGAACCTTCACTGTATAAAACAACCAATGGCTTTCTGTAGTGGAGTTTTGAAGCTCAATGCAAGTGTGCAATTCTTTAATAAATTTACATTTGCCCAAACAATAAAGACAAGACAGGGAGATTTACAAATAGAGTACTAAAATGATTGCAATGACTAAATAAAAAAGGCTAACAAATTAAACAAAACGTTTTGAGCACTGCTTTGCTTCCACAACAACTAATCATATTAATTATTGATCCCAACCCAAAAACTGTTAGTAACAACTTTGCAATCTGTATATAGTAATAAATAATTTCTTTATTAGGTCCATGATAAAAATGGAATAATTGACACGTAACATCAAATTTAACATTATTTAAAGTGAACCCTTTGTGAGTTAACAATTTATTGACATTTAATGTTTAAATAAAGTTACACAGTTTAGTGGTACATTTTAATCGTTAATTTTTCTGGTCAATTTATTCTTTGCACATCCTTTATGTTACATTAACTTGCGCTTATTTATCATTTCCTGTGCAACATGAGAATGTGAGAAGGCCAAAACATTATACTGTCAATTATTGCAAGTTGAAGTTTAACCTTATTCAACACAATCTAAAGTATACATTGTTTATTTTATTTGAGTCATTATTCTGAGAAATTCATCTTTTGATTCCAGGGTTAGGACTACTGCAACATAATAATTTTTTTGTACAAGCTGAACTGAATTGAAATTGGAGAAAATTATTCAAGCGCACTTACAGCTCTAACCAGGGGCGACACTAGAAGTCTTGGGCCCCCTGAATGAAAAAACAAATTTGGGTTTAAGCTCCCCAAACTCACACACTTATAAGGAATTTTCTTAAAAATAGCAGTTTATCTAATTGTCAGGGTTTTGTCTGTACTAGCTCCCTAGATGGACCAAAGTTCATAAAATATTTATTACCGACTTTTTTATTTCCACCAATCATTATGGAGCTGACGTACTTACAACCCAAATTATATAAATTCATTATATCTATCCATCCATTTTTTGTTCGGCTTAGTCCCTTTATCTGGGATCACCACAGTGGTATGAACTTTTCCAGCATATGTTTTACACAGCGGATGCCCTTCCAGCTTTAACCCATCACTATTCACTTAAATTATAAAGGATGTAAATTCTTAATAATAAACTAGGCTAGGATTTATTATTTTGATTGAAGTTCATGCTCTTGTAACAAGTAGTCTTGACTATTGTAATGCACTAAATATTGTGGATTATCAAACAAAGTTTAAACTGGAACAGAATGCAGCAGCAAGATTGATTTCATGTACTACCATTTCAAATCATGCCACACAAATACTTAGAGACCTTCACTGGTTCTCAGTTAGGCAACGGGTTGAGTTGCATATTCACTGCATGATCTGGCACCTCCATATCTGCGTGACCTCATTTCACCCCGCACACTTTCCTTCAAGTTGCGCTCAGCTTCATCCGTTTGGTTGGAGCCCCCTCTTCCTCCTAAAAGCATTATCAAGGAGAGCCTTTGCTCCACGGCCCCTATGCTCTGGAACAAGCTCCCGGAGTATATTCAGAAAAGTTCCACACTGTCTATTTTTAAATACAACCTTAAAATCTTCCTCTTTAGTCAGGAACATAGCAGTGTGTGTTAGTTTCTGATTGCAACAATTCTCTTCTTTTTTTATTGATTAATTACTCATTACTTTTCTCATATTTATTCAGTACCATTGATCTCTGTGTTTTCTTGTGGTTTTATTCTGCATTTTCTTTCTTCTTTTCATTTTCTTTTCTTTATATGTTGACATTGACTGTCTTAAAATTGAATGTGTTGTTGTTGTTGTTGTTGTTGTTGTTATTGTTTTTAATAATAATATAACGTAACCAAACCAGGAATAAAACTGTAGAAATAGCAAAAGTCATACACACTTTCTGTGCAGAGTTATTGGCTAGTTTTGGGGGCGGGGTGGTTGCTGTAAAGTTGACATTTTAGTATTGGTAGTCTATGTGGTCTGCTTCCTTTTTGGCCACCACCCTCAACAGGTGAATTGCATTTGTGGTTACTATTGTGTAGGCTTTACAAGGGTTAGTGGAAGGTTGAAGGTTTGGTCAGCGTTTTTTTTCTCAAGTGTGCGAAGGTGTGTATTTGTCACTTGTGTATTTGTGCTGATGATTCTGCATTCTCCTGCAGTGTCTTCATATCCGGTTCCTCCCATCGAGGAAAATGATGATGGACGCCTCAAACCTTGGGATTCCAGAAAGGTGCAGTTTCTTCGCCTGTTGTAATGTTCAAAACACTGAGTCTAAAGAATTAATTAACAGAATAACATTTTTATGGCTATTGCACATCGTTTTGTCTGTGTAACTGTCTCACCACGTCCTGTTCTTTAGCTCTTGTCAAGGCCAAAATCCTGTGAGGTTCCCGGAATCACGTGAGTTCATTTACCCCTTCACATTCCTCTTCACACAAGTATTCAATCATCCAGATACCTTTTTAATTAGTTGTTTTTTTTAGTTGAGGAACTAGAGTATTTTTATTTTTGAAGGTAGATTAGTGAGAAAAAAGGAGGTTAGGTTTCATCGGAAAGTATAGATTAAGTTGATTAAATTTTAACAATCCTTTCTAAATTGAAATCCTTCATTCAGCATTTAAGAATATGTTAAATTAATGTGAAAATTGGAAATAGGATTCAAATAAAAAAATCATACAACAGGAAGAAGATTTAATCGACCATGTTTATAATGACATCATCACAGGACCCAATTGTGTAAAATCATCATCACTTTATTAAAGTTTCCAATTACAATCAAAATCAATATTTGAATCTGTGTTACTGTGCAATGTTATTGCATAGTTTTTTTTGTACCAATACTGGAGAGTACCCCTGTACCACAACAAATTCCTTGTGTGTGTGTGCACATGCACACTTGGCAATAAAGGTTTACATTGAAAAACTTACATTGGAATCTTTAAGACCATCTTGAAGTAAATTCTGACTCTGATATTTTCTGTGTATGTGTGTTGTCAGTGTGTTTCCTTCTCCAGATCAACAGGGTAGTACCCTCCCTCATCCCCTTCCTCCACTTCATCACCCTCATCACCATGCAGTACTAAACTCAAGGAGCTCTCACTTGAATCCAGTAGGCTCTGTGTTTAATTCAAGGAGTTCTGTGTTGAATCCAGTGGGGTCAGTATTGAATTCAGAGGGATCCTTATTAAATTCGGGGGGCTCTCTTCCGGATCTCTCCAGTCTTCATTTTCCATCTCCTCTGCCAACACCTCTCGACCCCGATGAAAGTGGATTCAGCAGCTCAAACACATCTCTGGGCCTAACTAGGGCTGGTGCTTCATATACAGGTCAGCAAAAAACATACAAATAGTTGATTGAGCATTCATCTCTGAGTTCAAATCAGTAGATCCAGGTATATGGAACCTGTTATGATTCACGTTACCGACTCAGTTCAATATGATTCACTTCAATTAAGTATGCCTAATGTCCATTGACATGGATGTCAATCAGTGGGTTATAGCGGAAAGAAAATGAGGCTCACTCAGTGTGGGGTAAATCAGACACTTCCTCGTTGACAAAGCATTACTGCAAAAGAGTCGAAATAGGCATAAAGAGCTTATTTGATGGATCAGAAACAATAAAATAAATGAAATTTCAGTACTTGGTAAGTGGCTCTCATTTGCTTAACTCAGCCCTTTATTAAACAAAAATGTAAAGTTTAAAACAACCTAAAGCATAATAAAGAAAAATATATTTAATAATAATAAAAATTCACCCCCTCAGAGTTGCCATGAAGGGCAAAACTAACGATATGAATAAAAAAAAAACTTGGGGGATCAGACTTTAAACATGTATTTTTTTCAGCTGTAAAGTTGACCACTCTTACATTGGTGATAATGAAATTATGCTCACCCCCAACCACCGCCTCCACCAGTCAGTTGAATCATTACAAGTTCTGTAAGTTCTTATTGTGCATCAAAAATTAAAAGGTTGCTAATGTCACTGAAATTGACATTTTTCACACTTCCTTGTTTTACCTTGTTTTTTGACCGTAAGATGTAGTTGAGGGGGATGCTGCGGCAACCATGCAAGCCACTACAATTTGCCAGGCTGCCACGTGAATGGTTTTAAATAGTTACCAACCTTAATTTACCTTATTTTACAATTAATGATAACATTAATTGACAGAAGTAGGCTCAGGTGATTAGGCATGATGATGGAGAAGGCACTTCACTGTTGAAGATTAACCAGAGGAAAAGTGTTTTGTCTGGAAAGATTTTAAACCTAATCCTACATATATTATGGAAAATGTTAATTGAAACAACCATAATCAGAACAAACTGATACCACAATTCTTAATTCCAAACATCCTTTATAGCTTGAGGAAAACTCTTTAATTTTGTTATTATAAAAATTAGTTTGAGTTCAATATTTAAAAAAAATGTAACTTACGTTTTGGTCTCTAATGATGTATGCTTTTTTTTTTCAACACTATAATGAAATTAAAGGGAGTCTTATGCTCTTATGTTTTGTTTCTCCAGGTCTTCTGTCGCCTCTACAGGGTCCTTTGAGTAACTCTGCACTCCACTCATCGCTTAGCAACCCCAACATCCAGTCAGCTCTCAGCAACTCTCACCAGTCCCTTAGTTCCTCTTCCTTACATTCATCCCTCAGCAATCCCTCTCTTCAGTCCTCCCTAAGTTCCTCCGCCTCTTTGAGGTCATCCCTCAGCAGCCATTCTTTGCAACCCTCCCTCAGTAGTCCCTCCCTCCAAGCTGCTTCCCGAAGCCATGGTTACGTCCATGCACCTGGGCAAAGTAACTTCACACAAACACAGCTTAATGCTCCCCAGACACTCAATACTGAGAGGAGGCTTCTCCACAATTCCAGCTCCTCCATGCTGGATTCAATCCCTCAGGTAATAAAACAACACACATACTTTTAAACACATATTGCCTCACATGTAACCTCTAAATTTGCTCTGTGGGGGCTAGGGTGTAGCGCTAGAGATTGACCAGAGGTTCCCTCAGGGTTCTTTCAGACCTCAGCAGAAACACCCTGCACAGATTAACTCACACCATACACAGCACCAGCAGAAGAGCATCCAGATGTGTGCTGAGCTGGAACAAGAACTAGAACCGGACTGGAACCGGACTGAGCTGCAGAACCACTCTCTCCCAACACTTCAGAGCCCCGGTGCTGATTTGGATCTGTATAGTGTGAGTCAGTCACTCTGCACTGATGACAAGTTACAAAAAAAATGTGTGCTCCCTACTGAAAAGCTACTGTCAATGTAACAAGTTGTGTCGTTTCAATTTCCAACTGTATACATTTCTGTTCTAATGCCCAGGACTCAATGTTCCTGAACTCTCTTCTGAATGACCCATATCTAAACCTGCAGTTCAACGGTCGACAGAGCCAGAACCTGCTGGTGACATACTCTTACAGCAACTATTACTAACACATAAACTCACTAAGCATAGAGCTGTCTTACCTGTGATCTTTTTAACACACATTGAATGAATCAAATTAAATTGCACTGAATCACACTGAATTTAACAGAATCTATGTAATCTGAACTGGATCCAAATGAGCTGAACTGAATCAGACTGAATTGAATTATATTAGACTTCACTGAATAGCACTGAACAGAATCACAGTAATCAGAACTGAATCACACTTATCTGAACTCAATCATATCAAACTGCACAGCATTACACTTCAATCTGAACTCAATCATAATGATCTGATCTGAATCATAATAAAGTATACTGAATTACACTGAACTCAATCATAATGATATGATCTGAATTATATTCAAGTACACTCAATTACATTGAACTCAGTCACAGTAGGCTGCACTGAATCACATTAACTGCAGTGTATCTCACTAAATTGAACTGAATCACTGCCATGTGAAATGAATTACAATGATCTGAACTGAATCATATTAAAATGCACTGAATCACACTGAACGGAGTCACTGTAATCTTTACTGAATCACAATTATCTGACCTGAATAACTACTTTAAGTTATAATTAGATAAACTCAAAACAGTGATAAAATAATTGAAATATTTTTAAATTAATTTTCCATCATCTGAACAAAACATTTTATTAGTTTATTTTTCATGTTGTTGCATAAGTTGTTAATATATATTGCATGTTGGACTGAATTTAGTATATTAACAACATGAAGACATGTTGAACTGAATCTTACTGAAGGGAAAGACACTTTGAACTGGTTATTAATCAGTGTATGTATGGTGTGCAGTTGGCTCAGGACTCTGGAATGGATTGTGAATCTGGTCCTACTGCCTTTCACTCAAACAATCGGAGCCAGATATACAGGGACGGACAGACACATACTGTGCCAAGCATCATCCTGAGCGGTGCGTAAACACTCATACTCGCAGAACTTCGCTCACACACTTTGTCCAATTCCAGGTTTTTCTCATTGTTTGACGTCTCTCTTCTCAGACCCTGGCACAAGCCTCTCTAAGGAGATCACCAGTGTTCTCTCAGCACTTCCTGGGTTTGAGTCTGATTCATTCTGCTTGGATCTGCTGGAGGAGGCAGAGCTGGAAGACTCTTTCAAGTGATGAGTGAGTGTGAAACTGTGAGTTCTGAATCTGGTTCTGCCTGTTAAACAATGCACTTATGCCTTTTAAAATAGAAAGATTACCCTGAAATGAAAGCTTTGTCATCAGTTCCTCTCTATCGAGTTATTAAACCAAAGACTTGAGTGGATCAACCACAGGAGAAAAAGGAAATATTTACACAGATTTCATTTGTGGGTGAAGTATCCCTTTAACCTTTTGCTTATCTGATCATCTGGATGTTGTTACAAAATCTATCAAATGCCTGGAAATTGCTGCAGAAGAAATAGAACTCCCAGCATGCTCTTGGACTCAGTAGCTGAATGAGGACTTGCACATGCACTTAGAACACTTTGATGTTTTTTGCAGTGTGTGATCTTTCTCAGTCAATCATGTGTCTCTGGGACTTGGCTAAAACAATCATTAACTGATGGGACTAAAGCCTAGTTGTGTTCAGAACAGCATGGTGAGGATGGCGTTCAGCCTTTTCACCCAGTTAGATCCTTAATGTGATTCGTATGTGAACAGATATAATTCAGTATTAATTGAAACCCATGCTGCTGGTTAGATTTTTACCTGATGCTTTACTTGAATTCAACGCTTAAAATCCTGTGTTTATCAGGGTGTTTAGCTTGCAGGGAACAACTGCAAGCATGCATGATGCATGACAATTACTTGCATTAAAGAATAATTAAAAAATGTATACACTCCTTGTAGAGTTTTAAATACTACTATTAAATAGAAACAACAGTCAAGGTATTCCAATCCCATTATTCTTTACTTAATCATTTGTGAATGTTACAACCCCAAAAAGGGGATGGCATCTAGGGTTTGGGTGTAACAAAAAGGTGGAAGAACAGAAATGGAAACTGGAAAGAACAGGACGCAAAGAATAACGTTTTGCCAAATCAAATGTGGTTGGTATCGACCACAAATTGAAGATTCTCTGCCCCTCTACACTACATGTATCATTGACTTAATAGTTAAAACTGTCGGGCAATCAGAGCAGCAAACAATTAATCCAGAAAGTTATCCGTTTTTTCGTTCAGCTGGCACATATCATTATTTTCTTTTAATTTTTTTAATTCAGAGCTGCATGAGTTTTAAGTGGTTTTAAGGTTATTATGAGGTTCAATACAATTCAAGTCCTTTCTGTAGGTGTTTTTAGTTTCAGTTCCTTTCATATAAATGTGGTTCTTTTTTATTAGGGTGTCATGATATTGAAATGGCAGACTGTTGCTGGTACTCATTGTTCTGTTCTGAACACAACCTGCCATGAGGGTAACTCAAGTGTACGCGTGTGTGTTGGTCATTTGATCCACTGTTTTCTGTCTTTGCATGGTTTTGATGATGGATTTGTTTTCCAGATAAGCCAAACTTAGAGGAAAGTTTATTTTTTCTGCAATGAAAATATAAAATGTTGCTAACTGAAAGAAATATTTATTTTAATAAGGCCGCTGTTAATGCACAATAATATATTTGCAAATGAATCAAACTCATATGTCTATTCAGAGGAAGAAATGATGATGATGAAATGCATGGCTAATTAAGTTAGTTTAGTGAAGCTCTCGCCGCCAAAAATCATTGAGAGAGTCGCTTATTATGTACACAAGAAAAAGACCAAATAATATAAAATATTGAATGAAAACAATATTGTGCAAGATTTAATAGATACATGTATGTGCTTAATAATTATGATTTTTTTTAAGTATCATACTAGAACACTTGTATGGTGAAAACTTTAAGAACCTCAAATGCCACAAGAATAAATATGTGAATGTTTTTTTGCTCTGGGTTCATGCAGGAACCATGAGAAAATAACTGTGCTATAAATCTATGCAATTCGTCTAACACTTGTACTGCAGTTTTGTTCATTGCAAAGGGTTCTCAAGAATAAAAAACTATCACTTCTTGTCTGTGTAACAAAAAACCCCAAATCATAACTGCCATTGATGAAGAGGCTGATGAAGAGAAAACGAAGAGTAAATTTGGGGTTCATGAATATTTTACAAAACAAACTTTATGTCCTGGTACGTTCTTCATTCCCCCCTCCACAATATCTTTTAGTCGATCCCCCTATGTACTTAGCTCATCTTGAACACATTTTAAGATATTGGAGTCTCACATTAATTAGCATATTGATGTTTGGTTTCGGTTTTCCCTAACCTATTGCTTCAGCCTTTTTTTCTTCTGGGTCCAGTGTGAAAGGAAACAAGTATTTGCTCGTTATCATAAAAACTGTATTAATTTTCTGCGCTTAATGGCTGTTGTATTTGCAGGGACACTGTGTTTATGTTGTAAATAATGTCTTTAATATAAAGCTGCTTCTTCTGAATGTTTTTTAAAAGATATTTTACAGAAAAATAAAGAGATTAAGTAAGGAGTTGGATCAGATTCTTTTGTTGCTTCTGTGATAAAAGCCTTGAAGCATCTGTGTACTGTTTCTTGTTATTGTAAATATCATTTTAAAAATACAATTTAATTCAGATAATATTTACAAGAAAACATAAAACATGCTTACTCTAGCCTTTGTTTTAATATATCAAATGTTGTTAATGACACAATGCTCTTTTAGGCATTTTATTATTTGAAGTCAAAATGTAATAAACAAAGATAACTTTATTTCCTTATTTCAAAAGCAACTAAATGGCTCTTAAATAAGTATCTTTAAATTCTATTCTCTATAAAACAATATTATGATTTTTTATATCATATTAATTTACATGAAAATACATATTTCAGTTTTTGAAGCGTGCAAAAATGGCAATTGATTCATTTGGAATTAGTAATTTAATTAAGAGGTTTGATGTGTGGTTTGTAAGAATTAAATGTGTTTCTTAAAATTTATACTTTTACTTTTCGCGGTAGTGAATATATGAAGTATTTTTATGAATAGATTTACCTAATTTTATTATATGACACATTTTTATTTATTTGTGAAAGTTGACTAATATATACTCATTATACATTTGTATTTATTTTTAATTGAAAACCTGTTTGGCGCTGTAAGTTTGTGCTTGTATTTTGAAAACACCGTAAAGTGTTCGTTTTGTAACGGCACTGAGAAACCACTCCCGCGTTTTAGTGTTTGGGAACGCTGTTAATTCTACTGATAATATTCACGGAATTGAATTCAATAATGTAACTGAACGTGAAACCGGGTGGAAGCCCAGAGATATATTCCATCTAGAGAACGACGTTGTCGTGAGGGTGTAGTGCCTCTCCACACGGCATGGTGTCAGCATGGCATTGCTTCAGTTCTGCGTCAGTCTCTGCTCGTGATGGCGGAGCTCAGTGAGAACCGCAGGTCTGTACCCTGACACTGGAGACCGAACCAGAACCTTAACCAAATCCGGCGCTTGTCGACTTGAGGAGGAAATGAGAACCAAACAGAACCAGGTTGCCGCCACTGCTGAGGTGAGTCCGGTTAAGATGAAAACAGTGCTCAATTCGGTTATTAACGGGTAATAACTGACTCGTGTGACTGGCACGAGCATTTCGTTTCACATCTGCACAGCCAGCTGCGTGAGTGTCGTAGTGGTGTGTAACGTTACATACTTGCTGTGTTTTAGTATCGAGAGTGACTGTTTTTGCTGCTCCGAAAATGATGTAACGTTAGCGTTCACTTTTTCATGTGAAAGTCTGTATGCCAGCCTGTTTGTCTGATGATTGTGTTTGTTTTTATTATGAACAAAGGTTTGTTTTTGTTGGTTGTAGAGATGCGGTGTATATCTGTGTGAGTGTGCATTGTTTGCGTCCATGAGCTCATCAGTCCCAGTTCTCTGTTTCTTCTTTAGACAGTGTACTCACTCAGAGTTATTTTTAGATCATAGTGATTGAAGATCACCTCTGATCAGTCTTATGCATAACACACATATTAGAAGAGGATCAAGAAGGTGCCACTTTTTATCCCCTGTGTACAGTTTGCAACCTTCTTTTCTTTGAAAAGTAGAGGAAAGATATCACATTTTAACCCAAAGACAGTCGTATTTATTGAATTGAATTGAATAAGGCCTTTATTGGTCACTTCACTGTTACCTGCAGCAAAATTGGACCCCCCTGACCTAGTTATAGACATCACATTACTGGGGGACAGACAGGTCGAGAGGTAACGAATGAAATAAGGAAATTTACAACTGGCTGAAAGAGTGGTGGGGTTTTGAGCTTCACTGGCCAGTTTTTTAAAATCACTGATACTTCAGGGCTCCGCATAATCCCATCAAAAGAAACCCTGTCATCAGAGCTCCAAATAAGTAGATGTCTTCAGTGTCCTCCACAGACATACCTGCTTGGCACACAAGGCACCACTTCTCCACTCTGTCCATCGTGTACCCAGTTGTGAACGTTCCTGCAGGATAAGTGGGTTCCCATGAACCTGAGCTTCTTGTTGAGAAGATGGTGTCAATTGCATTCAGAGACCAGCTGATCAGATCCCTAGTTCCTTATTTAGAGTCGCAGACAGACAAAAGGGAGCTATCGGGAGAGATACGGGGAAGGAGAGAGACAGATGCGAATGCATCTGTCAAGAGCAAAGCGAGAGTGTATCTATATTTAAAGAATCTGTATTTTAATGTTCAAAAATACAATCTAAACTATTCCATCTGTCTATGAGATCTTCAGCAGAAGAATCTGTAAAAATCCAATCACAAGTCTTGAAAAACAGCTCAGATCCACTCACTGTGCTGATAGGAGTCGAGGGGGTGGACAGCTTCTTTGGCTCTGGGCGCAGTGAGAACGGCCCAAGCCGTCACGATTTTCACTGTGATCTCCAGTATTATAGTCTGTGAAGAAATTTGATCCCTTGACTCCCTGTTGTCATCACTGTGACCTGTTTTTAGCGTGTAGGGAACTCCTCTCTATGGATGCCCTGTAATAAATATCAGTTTTAACACGATCCTGGTTTGGGATGTGATCAAAACACTGCTCTGAACCACTATAACTTACACCAGGATGAGAGTTCTTGTTGTTCTGTTTTTGGCACAACAGAAAAGTTTGTTGTAGCGATGGAACAGCACATGGCGGTCACGGAGCAGTGTGTGTTTTCAGCCGATAAAGTCATGGTACTTATTGTGTTCATACAATGTTCTTGAAATTGATAAAACATTCTTCAATTAAAATGAAATAATTTCTTTAATTCAAAATATCTTTATCATATAATTACCATCAAGCTTCCTTAAAGTTTTGTGATATTATTTAAGGGCCAAATCCCACACCCTTATTAATAAGGGGAAAAAAGATGGGAAGAAAAATATTTCCCCAATTTTTTGTTTCCTTGCAATTATTTTGCCTTATAATAGTTTACCTTTTTAAAGAAATCATAAGATTTTTTTTACATTTCACCAGTTGAGTTTCACCCAGTGGAGTGGAGCTAATTAAGTGTAGTTTAATTAGTGGGATCAGGTGTGAGATGTCTTTGCACACCTCAGGTCTAGATGATGGATATGGTTCTGTATTTCCTTACCATTCAAAAGGAGAGGCACTACTTGGCAACATGTTTTTTCCTCCAAAATCCAACACCTAAAAAACGTCACTCTACTCCCTTTTAATGTCTTTAAAGATGAATCGCTTGTCAATGAAAAGGTCAACCACGAGCACACCCAATTCCTCCTGCATTCTATTCTTCTGGTACTTCTGGGGGTGTTCCTTGGTCAAAGATAACTCATGATGAACTTTTTTCTGCATCAAAATCATGACTTGCATTCATGTATAAATGTGTTAGAATTGGTGTTGTATGAAAAGTTTGGGATAGAATGTTGATGTTTGAGGTCATAGAGCCTCATCAATAAGCTCTCCTTACACATTTTTGAAAACTCATGTAACAAATGTTTAATGTCAGTTACAATGAAAATGGACAGTTCTCGGACTCGGCCTCCAGGCCATGCTACAGCTATCGCATGACATTTATTTACACTACTGCATTTGCTCAAGAGCACATTTGAACTTTATTTTCTAACCTTTTGTGTTCACAATTGCGAAGGAACTTGCAATTATTTAAAACTCAAACAGGGAAGTAACTGGTCCTTTTATTGCTCAGTTATGAGTTAAAAAATCCCAAAATATTTATTTTTTAAAGAATAATGCTAGGTACTTATTGATCACAGTTGACACTGGATGTGAATCAAAATTATGTTTATGGCAGGCAGCAAGCTCTCTAAATCAGGGCTCATCTTTACAAGCCACAAAATCCCACACTCTATCTATCCAACGGCAGAAGAGTTTCTCTGTGTGTTTGGTTTTGAGGAAGTGAATGTGGAAAGTGCTTAGAAAGAGCTAATTGTGCAGTTCTGACAGGAAACGCATCACCCACCGAGATGCTGAAACAGGATGTGAGGAATTGTAGTGTAACACACCTGAAACATTGACTGACTGGTGCTTTCCCCGTGTTACTTTAAGTTAAAGACTAAAACAGTGACCAAAGTGTTGTGCCATCCTGTTTTTTTGTGGAAAACGTAACAAAACCTTGTATCAACACTGTTTTAAAAAGTGTGAAAGACCCACTGGGTGATCATGCTTTTAGATCTCCACTGTGAAAGCTAGCTGCTGGTTTGTGGACTAGTTGTAACCTGTTGAGTTGAGATTCCAGATTTTAAAGCGTTACAATAATACAGCTGTGAAAAAAATCGAAAGCTCTTACTCTCCCCAAGATATGGAGACCTTTGACGACAAACACTGTTTGGAAAATAATTATTTGACAACCATATTAACTTTTTAAACTGAAAACTACTTTTCAGTTTTTGACTAACAGTCAGCATCATTTAAACACAAGCTTTTCTAGGGCAGATACATTTAGTTTTAAAGCCAGATATAAATTTCACGAGTTCGCTCTTACAGTTAAAACCTTAGTATCACAAGCATACTTTGGTGGGTTTAGATAACTACATACTACGCTAGCTGTCTGAGCAAGGGGTCCCGGGTACAGGAAGTGACATGGGCCCGAGTAGCCAAGGGGCGGATAGTGAAGTTTTAATATATAATCTCTGTGTTGATAGGGCTTATATTCATGAAAAGGTTGGTTCATTGGCTGAGCTTTGCCCCGAGTTGATTTTTTTAACCCCTTCAGACATGAATTAGGTAAAATATTTCTGAAAATTGCTGAAGTACATCATCATCTTCATCACTATACATAACAAGATCTAAAAGAAACCGGTCAGCTATTGATGAAGAACCTCCAAAGCTGAAAATTCTGCATATAAAATAGTTTTAACAGTTTGTATTTTTTGTATTATAAAGTTCAAGGCGTAAACACAAAATTTAAATGTAAAAAAAAAACTGAATATAAACTATACACAATGAATATGAATAGAACTACTGATAATCCTGCTTACTCCTCCACTTGGTGTGATGGGCTACCAGGCTTCTGTTTAGAGTAGTGAGAGTTCTTCAGATTGCATCTTGCAATGTTTTTCCGTCATTTAATGGACAAATATCCCAAAAGTACAACTTAATGGACAATAGACCTTAATTATAGCGAATGACTTTTGAAGACAAGAAAGCATGCCCTGACATGTGAAATCCATTGAAAGTGACGTAGGGTCTAAAAGGATTAAATCTCATTTGACATCGTCTGCATTTCAATGAAGTAAAAGTTATGTGCTCAAACAAAAGCAAAAGCCCCTAACGAAACACAACTTAGTGAACACAATATAGTTCTGTGACAGAAGGTGGTGGACGCAATGAGCATTCTATTGTCGATGTCAATTTGATATATGTGTGTTATGTATATTATGTAAAATGAAGTAAATGGTAAATAAAGCAGAGGACTCTGTAAGAAATCTTACATGAAATTGTTTGATGAAAGGCGAGTGGTTCCACAGGAAACCAATTTGATTTGTGAATATGAAGGAAGGGAAGTGAAAACACTTCCGCTTAGTATTTCCTGCACATGTCCATCATTGGCAATTTGTGTTGCTTTGTTTTGTGCTAATGTGAGTGTTTTATACAGAATTTCTTTTTTTTGATCTCCTATTCTTGTAACCATTCTCCTTTTCTCGTTCAGTTTCTTCTTGTCTCTTATCCTCTGATCCATTTTTGTCTTCTGATCTCCACTTTCCCTTTCTTCCTTTTCTTATCTGATCACCCCTTATCTTTTCTTCTTGTCTTTCCTCATCTTGTCTTCCTGTATGCCCTTGCTGCCTGATCTATTCTCCTCTCTTTACTTCTTGTCTTTTTCCCCTCCATTCTCACCTGTCCTCTGACTTCACATCTCTTATTGTCTTACCTCGATTTTTCTCTGTAAAGGAATTCTGCCTTTTAGTCCCATCCTTCAACCTTACACTGTCTTACTCATTTCTTTGAGTTTACACTAGTCTCCCATTTGTCTTGTCTTATGCCTATTTCTATCCTCTTTTGATCCTTTTCTTTTTTACTTGATTTTCATCAGTCAAAATTTTCTACTTTTCTCTTTACTTATTCTTATCTCTTTTTCTGTCATCATTATTTTCTTTAATATTGGCTGTGTTCTGTCTTGTTTTCTTGCAGATATGGGGACATGAAGATTTTCATACAATATTCCTAAAGCTGCAGAGAGAAACACACTGAGTGAGTGATCTTTCCTGCTTTCTTAAGTTCTCTCTATCTCTCTCTCTCACACACACACTCACTCTCTCTTACTCTTTCATTTGGGGTTTATTTTCTATACGTGTCTTTTCTTTGCCGATCTATTTCAGACGAGTGTGTGATGGCTGAAGAGCGCACTCCTCGGCTGGTGGATTATTTTGTGGTGGCTGGCCTCCCCCTTGCCCCCCTGAAGGATGAGGATGCACCCACCCGAGGGTCTCGCTCATCCCTTCCTGTCTGTGATCTGGCCTTGATCGCCCGGGGGCTTGGCGAGGAGGTTCCGGAGGGTTTTACGTGCATTGAGAAAACTCCTGGTGGTCACTCTGCTGAACTGAGTGCTGGTCTTATCAACAACACACACATGTTCCTCTGCTACCGAAGGGGATTCCAGAAACCTCCCATTCTCCAGATTGGGTCAGACATAATTGATGCACAGACATCCCACACATATAGGGAACATGTTTTTACAGATGAATAGCAGACAACCTTATGTTCACCATCTTTATCTGCAGTTTAAAGAAATATTTATTTATTTGAGCAATTTGGACCTGCTGAAGTTTTAAATATGCATTCATCTTGTAAAGCCTGGTGTGTTTGACTGTTTGTGTTTAGTGTGCTGTATGAGGGCAAAGACGTGGTTCCTCCTGTCTGGCATGTGATTGAGACGACACCTTACAGCCGCCCTGCCAGCCTGAGCTCAGCTGGTGCCACTGGACCAAAAATTTTCCTCATGTTCAGACGAGCCCCAGACTCCCAAGCTCTCAACACTCTTGGCATCACTGAAATCTGCCTTCTGATGCCCAGCAAGGGCGAGACAGCACCACATACTTACTGTAGAGTAGACAAGAACCTCAACCCTGGCATGGTGAGGAGAGACCTGCTCTGTTTTCCAATTCATTGAAGACCTGACCCTATGGATAATTCCATCCCTTTTCTGACAAAGATTCACTGACTTTTTGCTTCACTGACTTGCTGCTTCACTGATTCACTGACTTGCTGCTTCATGTATTCACTGACCTGCTGCTTCGCTGATTCACTGACTTGCTGCTCCACTGATTCACTGATCTGCTACTTCACTGATTCACTGACTTTCTGATTCGCTGACTTGCTGTTTCACTGATTTGCTTACATGCTGCTTCACTATTGCACTGACTTGCTGCTTCACTGATTCACTGACTTGCTGCTTCACTGATTCACTGACTAGCTGCTTCACTGATTCACTGACTTGCCGCTTCACTGACTTTCTGTTTCGCTGATTTGTGACTTGTTGAGTGAATAACTTGCTGAATCACTGACTTGTTGATTCAATTACTTACTCAATCACTGACCTGTTGATTCAATGACTTGCTGAATCACTGACCTGTTGATTCAGTGAAATGCTGTGGTCACTGATCTTTTTCTTCGATGAACTTGATTCTTCGTTCTCATACTAATTTACCTATTCACTAATTTGCAGTTTACTTTATTCACTGACCTGCTGATTCACTGACTTAATTGATAAACATTTGCTGTTCCACTTATTCATTCTCATGCTGTTTTTACAGAGTAACTGACATGATTAAATGAGTCTATTCACTCTCAAACTGGTTTGCTGTCAGAGTCAGCAAACCCTCATTTATGGTTTCATTTATTGACATACTTCTTGATTCAATGGATTGCTCATTCACTGACTTGTTGAGTCACTGTCATGGTGATTCACTGATTAAGATTTGTTAGCCTACTAATTAACACTGACTGATAAACTTACGCAAATAGTAATTTATGAATTAATTTACTGACTAACGTACTATAATTATGGGTTGCTGATTTACAAATATTGTATATTCCTCTTTTTTCACTGATATTTTACAGACTCATTGAATCACTGATTGTCAGTGACTTGATCATTTTGGAATTTATGTCAGTAAACATGATTTTTGTCCCAGATTAAGCTTTTTCTAGTGGAAGTTGTTTTCCAGTTGAAATTATTTGTTTTTTTGTGAATGTTTTTCAGTGGGGCCCAGCACTGTATCTCTGTTATAAGTGTTCAGTGGCCAAAGCAAATGCTCTGGTGTATGAGGCAGGTAAGTTTAACATTATTATCATTATTATTATTATTATTATTACTGGTTTGAGCACTCCCTTTCCCTGCCATGCAAAACCTATTGCATTTGACACAGCTCTCTATCAAAGACTTATAAAAACTTATTGCCCAATCCTTGATTCTGTTACACTTTCTGTCCACATGGGTTTGTGTGTAGCGGTAGTCAGCCGCTACCCGGAGCAGGATCAGGGCTCATTTCCTCTGCCTGACTCAGTTCCACTCTTCTGCCTCCCCATGGGAGTGAGTGTGGAGAGCTGGCCCCTTAACACCAAACACCAGCTTCCTGTTTTCTCCACCTTTGTCCTGACCAGTGCTTCAGGAGACAAGGTATATTTATTGTGTCTGAATTACGCAAAGAATATTATTATTAAAAACAGTTAATAGATAGAAGTTAGCGGAGATCAGTTTGGTTCATTAATGTGGGTTTGTTTCAGGTGTATGGGGCAGCTCTTCAGTTCTACGAGTCTTTCCCACGTACCTCCCTCTCAGAGCGTCAGTCTGTATGTCTGGGTCTGCTCAGCGTATTGGACCGGCGGCCGGTGTCTGAGCGGAGTGTGTATGTGCAGAAGAGCATCTGTGTCCTCTCTCACTGGCCATTCTTCAGCCTTTTTCAGAAGTTTCTGACCTTCATCTACAGATACTCCATCTCTGGACCGCACCTGCTGCCCATCGAGAAGTAATTGCACTCAAACACACCTTCAACTATGACAGATCCTGGCACTCAAAATAAAATTAACTCACAAGAACATTGAAACGTTTAAGTAGAAGCCTGATGGAGACACCAATGCTAATTCCACTACTTTACATCCCAGTTGTGTCTTTGTTGAGCTCGCTTAATAATGATGTTTGAACTTATTCTACTTTTTTTTTCTTTAAAATGTAAGCCATTTGCGATGTCTATTTTTGTCTTCTTGAAAGTGTCATGCAGTTGTTTTGTCAGTAGAAATTTGAAAGTGATTCCTCAGACTCAATAGTCATTATCTGAAACTACTCAAATTTCTAGAAGATTTTTGGAAGATTTAGTTTTATTAAAAAAAAATCTAAGTTAAAATATTGTTTAAAAAAACATAACTTAACCCAATATTCACATGATCTGCTCTGGTGTCTAGCCAATCTGAAGCACTACATAGGATTTAAGAGGCATTGGTCATTCAGTAGACTTTCTTGATTTAGGAAAAAGAAAACATCAGACCTAATTTAGTTTCTGACGAAATGTCTAAAATACATTAACAGATTTTTTCTTCTTTACACTGTTCATTAATTGTTTTACCTGTTTTCAGAACAATAGTTTGTGTTGGCATGAAACTATGGATGCACTCATGCAGTGCACTTTCTTTGGCCAGAATGCCATTTTTATCAGTCTTAATGTATTCATTATTTTGAGTGAAGTCACTCCTCACAGCCTTCTTCTGCGACTTTTTTGGGCCTCTCAGGAATTCAACATGAAGGAACTAGCAATCATCGAGGAGGGAGTATTCCTTATTATACTACAACATATGTTTTTAACTTTTTAGGCCTACGTTTTAAGCTTCAATAAACATTTTATTTTAATACCGTTTGTAGGTTACTCAAATCAACAACTTTTTGGATTCTCAGCTCATGACTCCTGTAAAAAAATATTCTGTAACGTTTTGGGACATGTATGTTAATATAATATTCCAACTTGGAATAATCATAGGTCTTGTAATTTTTATAACTAATAGTTATAATAACAATAATAGTTACGATTGGTATGTAGAATATAAAACAAATGACAAGAAAATTTTAACCAGTTTGTGTTCCTCAAACAATTAAATAGCTGAAAATTATGAGTAAGAATATGCATAGTTTTTGTCAGATAACCACAGTGTCTACTCTAACATACATTTTACCCACACATCATCATGAATGCTCATCCATTAAAAAAACATTACACCAACTAAGACAATGCATCTCTGTGTTTTTGTGTAGGCACATTTCAAGCTTCATGCACAATGTGCCATTTCCATCTGCTCAGCGTCCACGTATCCTGGTGCAGGTGAGTGGCGAGGGTAGTAATGAAATGTATTTGCAAACTGCTGCTGCTGATGAGGATGGTGACGGAGATCTGTGTTTTTCCAGTGTCCCAGCATCATGATTCTCTACAGGTGCTGTCTTACATACACAGATAACAGAGTGTTCATTCTTTATTCTCCTCACTTACTGAGAGTCTGTACAATGGCCGCATTATTACACAGGGGCCAGTATGAAGCTGTGGCCAGACAATTCCATTGATGTAATACAGATAACATGCATAGATTATGTTTTATTAAATTCTTTCAGAAGATTGACTGGGCAAATCCGATATAAAAATCAAGCATTTACTGTTTGGTCTACTTGAAAACTGTTATCAGTTAAAATATTAACATGGTGTTATGTGTCTCTCATTAACGCAGAATCTGGTCATCAGAATCACCAAGAGACCACCAGTGGGGTTTATTCCGAGCAGTTCTTAGCATTTCATGTTTTTGAATACTTATTAAACATTGGGATTGAGCAATGGTACAGACCATCCCATGACTCAACAAATAAACTGAGCCCATGAGTTCCACCATGGTACAAAATGGACAGATGTGAAAATGAATGAAGGTCTGAATGTTCCTAATCCTGGCTCAAAATAGAATGGATCCTACTGTTGGCTCTATATCAGTCTCAAACTCCAGTTTGTAATCAAAAAGATGAAACCACATTTATAGGTTGGTTAATTAATTGATTTATATTTTCAGTAATCTAGATACTGGCTGATTGTTGGTTGATTGATGGGTTGATTGGTTCATCAGGTTTATCTGGGCTGAAAATCAAGGGCTTAATATAGAAAACAAAATCGATAGAAGAGTGTCATTGTGTTGGACTGAAATTAAATGTCTTTGACTTTCTCCCTTCAGCTCTCTGCGTATGACAATGCACTACTCTGTCAGCCAGTGTCATCTCCACTTCCTTTCAGGTGAGACTCAAGATTCTGATTGGCCAGTGTTTGATTTGAATGACCTGTGCTTTGACTGGCAAATGTATGTCCTAATTGCATCACCTAGCTGGTCATACTAGCTTTTGAGAGCTCTGTTGAGCATCGCATGGCTGTGCGGCAGCAAATTGCAAATTCATCCTAACCAATCAAAAAGTATTATAGGACACAAGTGCGATAGCATACTTGACCAACGAGTGTACAGAGATCAATGGTTCTGTAATGTCTCCGTTCAGCTAATGTGGACCAGAGCTTCTGGTGTGATGTGAACAAGGACTAACACAGCAGACGATTCCAACAATGTATCAATTGTTTCTCTTGGCCCCCACCAAATTAAACAAGATGTTAAAACATCCTTCTTCTCTGTATGTCTATTCTTCTGCAGTGGCGCTAGTTTTGTGAAGCTGCTCCAGAATCTGGGCCCAGAGAACACCTGCACTATTCTCCTCGCGGTTCTGACCGAACACAAGCTGCTGCTGCACTCACTCCGACCCGATGTGCTAACATCTGTGAGCGAAGCACTACTGGCTGTGAGTCACTTCACTCTCATGCATAGTCAAAGGTCAAGTTTTTGGAAGCATGACTGAGGCCATCCACACCGATAGCACCACCTGTTGTCCATAAGCTGTTGACGGTAACGTCACATAAGCTGGTGACGGACCACCTGCGGCCGTGTACCATTAGGGCAAGTGTAATGTTTGTTCCTGCATTTGCGCGCTTCTCTGAAGGTCTTATTAGTGTTGATTTGTTAAAATGGTTGAGATGAGGGCTGTAGGGAGAGAGGGACTAGGTTATTCATTGGACTCTCCATGTTTTTGAAACGGGACTGACAAACTGAAAGAAGATTATTTGCACAGCCCCGACAGTTCAGGCAAGTGGCATCGAAATGAGGTGCCGAAATTCAAGTTCTGTTTCAGTCTGGTCCAAACCGGTTCTAGAGGTTCTCTTTCCGTATTGGCACCGGGTTTTGGTACCCAACCCTAGTTAACTATTCTCACATATTCCAATACTTTGGTCATTGTTCAGAGACAGTGTTTATATTTGAAATCCCCAAAACAAACACCAATAGCACACAATTTATGCTAATTAAATATGTGTTTGTGTGTCAGGTGACATTCCCCCTTCGCTGGCAATGCCCATACATCCCTCTTTGCCCGCTGCGCATGGCAGATGTCCTGTGTGCTCCTATGCCCTTTATCGTGGGGGTTCACTCCAGCTACTTTGACTTCCATGACCCACCCAGTGACGTTGTCTGTGTGGACCTGGATTCCAACACCATCTTCCAGTGAGTCTTGCACATTCTTCATATTTAAATTGTATTACTTTTACCTTTTTGGGGGGGGGGGGGGGCTCACAGTTGTTGGGAACTTAACTTAATAACTTTGAACTTAATTGTATTCTGCAAATCATGAGTGACTATGAAAAAATCAACTGTTGGAGACCACTTAAAGACAAAGAACGAGTTCAGAAAGTGTTGCTATGGGGGATTTTAAAGATGTGTGGAGGACCAAAACAGGAACATTGTGTGATAGTGTCAACAGAAAATATTGTTCAGAAAACTCAAACACAGTTCAGATGCTGTATGTTTGAATGCTTTATTTTGATAGTAATATGGTGAGGGGTCAGCAGAAAAGATTTAAAGGTGCCGAATCATGTAAACTTAACTTTTCATTTCATTACATTTTTTGCATCTTAGTATTGTTCTCTCATCAAAGCATGCCACAAGTCATATTCAGATTCCTATTCATGCATGTTTTTCTGGGAGATCAAAGCAGTTCAATGGTCATAGTCAAGATTAACCTTTAATGCATCTCAACGATGACCGTTTCTGCTGAATGACCGGAAAGTGTAAAGAGTAGAACTGTGAAAACAATAAAAGAAAGTGTATTTTTGGATGTTATTAAGTGTGCAGGTATTGTCAAGAGGGGTCAAATACAAAAAAAAAACATTGTCCAATAACTGAAGACAACAAACATAAAATCCTAAAAGGGGGGAAACACTCAACTAGAAACACTGAGATAAAAAATCAAGCTAACAGTGAATGTAAATGGTCAGCAGAAATCTCTATAAACATTCAAAATTTGCACTACATACAATAGACACAATATTCCCCCAATGGACTAATCACAATCAGGAGAATATGAAGAAGATCAAAGAAAATGGGAAGAACACAAGGTGACAATAATAAGACAAATTGGAAAGGAGCAGAGAGGGGCAGGGACACAAGACAAAGTACATACAGTAGAAACATATGTTCCAAACAATAAGACAAAACATGAAGGCAGTTATTGGTCGTGTGTTTAAGGTCACATAGCTGGTGAAAGCAAAAACAAGACAAGAGTTGTATAACAACAAAGCATTAAAACTAAAGATGATGCACTGATCATAGACAAAGCCCACATGTGAGGGAACTGTTGGGATCTGTCACCCAAGACAAAAGAAAACTGAATTCATGGGTGTCAAATCTGCAATCTCTGCTCATTTCAAGCAAACACAATTCACAAGCACACACTCACATACAATTGATTTGTAATACAAGCATGATTGGTGAATAATGAAGAAAACTGCTGTCCAAGGCCATTAAGGATTTGCATTTGAAGGGAAGATAATGAACACAATTAGAACGGATTACATAAAGCTAATCATCTGCAAAAAAAATCCTGTAACTCCCTAAGTCATCACTATTTGCACAGAGCAACTGTGTCCAACATTCACTTTGTGCCCTCCCATTGATACCTCCCATAGTATCCAGAATCTCTTAATTAAAATAAGAACAATTTGAGTCATATTTTTCCCCAGAATCAACTAAGCTTTTCCCAGCTTCTAAAGGTTGTTTCAGTTTAATCCCGAAACCGATCCTTTTTTGTGTCTCCACAGGTGTGAGGATAAAAAGCCAGTGTCCTGGAAATCGTTACCCAGAAAACACTGCAAGAGCCTGCTGGGCACCCTAAGTACTCTACATAAAAGCCTGGAGAAGAGTGAGTCCCCAAACCCACTCACTCTGTTTATCTTCTACTTTATGTTAATTTTCCTGGTTTATCGCTGAGTTAGGAGCTAACTAAACTTGTTTGATACACTGTAAAAAAATGTTGGATTTCATTTTTTGGCCACTCATCCTTGTGTTTGACTTTGATTGAACCATATTTGGATTTGATTGTACGGGAGTCATTTTCTCTCTCTCAGTGCGGGATGCACAGGAGGAGGCCGAACTTCTTCTAGATCTGGGTCTATTACAGTGGAGACAGCAGCAGTCAGAGTTGGAGATTCAAGAGGCATTTCTTCTCTTCATGAGTTTAACCCTGAAAAACTACAGATCCTTCCTGCTGCCCATCACAGAGGCTCCGTCGGAGAGAGCCACAGACTGCAGCTCTCTCTTCAACCTGCAGGGTGACTAAATGCTTCCACACTTTAGCCCAATCTACACTTGTGCGCGCAAGTTTGTCAACAATGCATCTATAGCTCCACCGTGCGTGGTCTATGTACTGATCAATATCGGTGTGATAAAAATGCTAACGACTAGCAAACCAAAACACAACACATATGCTAACAAAGGGAAAGGTTTTAATAACCTCGTCAGCCATCGCATAAATACAGTTCCACACATACATCTGTTGCTGCTGTTGAAGCACCGTATTTGCACTGACTGATATTACAACATTGTGGGATGACAATACTAACTTTTAGCATTGAATCTCAAGCCAAGAGCAAGACTAAAAGCGATTGATTTCTACCACAGAGCTCACAAGGTTAGAAAATTTCAGAGGCATGCAGCAGGCTTCATAACAGTGTCAGCGTAGGGTTATGTGAATGCATAGCCTTAACAAAGGGCAATTTGCACAAGTTAGATTGGCTTTTACACTCACAGCCATTCATTATTCTCAGTGTTCAGTTCCATGTTTTAAATTTGTTATCTCAAAGAGTTTAAATGCTGCCCACAATTTATCTATGTGACCTGAATAAAGGGAAAACTATAAATGGGACTTTAAGGTAGCGACAGCAATCTGTTAGGTAGTTGTTTAAAGAACGATATAAAGCCAAGAAATGTTTGAACATCTGATTGAAGACTTTTATTGTAGATTAAATTTTCAAAAAGTGTAATGAAATAATGCCCTCTTAGTGACCTGAAGAAGTTGCTTCATCAAACAGGATAGACAGTTAGCATCAGCAAATACTATCAGATTTATCTAATAACATTAGGCTTTAGTTTATCATATGTAAGTCTGAATCACAGTTTAATATCATTAAAACATCCGCAGCAATCATGACCATGTTTCCAGACGTTCTTTGTTCTTTCAGCTGACAAAAGCCAGTCCTTCCTCTCTTCTGCTGTTTTTTTTTTTTTTTGACTACATGCAAAAAATTTTTAAATATGACTAAATTATTTTAATATTTTAAAAGTTACACTTAGATGATCATGACCTTTGCATCACCTTTGGTGATTTTCTGAAATAAACGTAAAAGTCAAAGTGATTTGGAGTTACCCCTACCTGGATTTAGTTTTTTTTTTTTCATTATACCAATCTCAAGTGCACACGGGTGAAGAAATGCTTAGTAGAGCAGTTAACGGCTCAGGCTGTGGGGGCAAAAAAGCTAACTAAAGCCTTACTCAAGAGCTTCATATTGAAAGGTGGGAGAGAAAGCAACTGTTTCATCAGTCAAACTATCCTGGAGCTAGCGAACTGTGAACCGAGGGATCTTGACAAACTCCTTATCTGCCAAACCACCACAACTTAATTACAAACATTTACTGATAGCTCTCTTAAACATGTACAGTCTGAAGAGCTCCAAATGTTCTCTTCTTCTCATTATTTAGTGTACTGCTACAGAATAAGAATGAAAGTGTTTGTGTGCAGGGTTCCTGAAGTCTCGCGAAAGGACTCAACAAAAGTTTTACACCCAGCTGACGAAGACTCAGATGTTCACTCAGTTCATTCAGGAGTGCTCCTTTGTCAGTGACCGCCATGCCAGCCTCGAATTCTTTGATGAGTGTGTGAAGAAGGTTTGTGTATGTTTGCAGATTTTACCAAAAACAATTAACAGTTTACTCAAATCCTTCCATTTATGGTTTATAGTAATATAAAGAGGAATAGAGGGATATTAAAAAAAAAAAAAAAGTTAAATCTGGTGCTTTAAGATGTGCAGGACACTGTTACTTAAATTTCACATTGAGTACACATTTGTTATGCATGCAGAGCGTATGCATTTGAAATGCTGTTCAAACAGCACACATGGATACTCTTTGGGCTTTAAAGTTAAAATCTTTCAATTCTCTCAGTCCTTAATGTTTAAGCAGTTTGTCAGCTTTAGACTTGAGGCAGAAACAACCAAGGCAGTGATGAATGCGTGAAAACTAAACCCATACTGATACAGTGTGACGCTGCCCTTAAACTGCAGAAATTTGTCATTTCCTGAAGCATTTACATATTTATCAGATTTTCTTTGTACAGTTTATATATTATCACATATATACATGTATATAAATATACATGTACCTGTATGTACACACAATAGATTTAAATACGTTAATCTCTGTGTATACTGGTTTCTAGTCAGATTTTCTTTGTCTATTCCAATTAGAATGAACCTGAGTGCAGACAACACAACTATTTTGAAACTATACAATACGAAACGATGTTTTAATACTGTAGTTGGAATTTAAAGAACTCTATGCAAAAATGGCAAATGGTATTAATAATACAAAAGCTAACAATTTAATGGATATATGTATAAAAAAGAGAGGCTATTTGTGTATAAAGTTCTTTTCAAACCCCTTCCTATTGCTAATGTTAAAGTTCATTTACAAACGAGACAGAAACCAGTCGTATTTTTTATTTTTTATTTTTTGCATTTGGCAGACGCTTTTGTCCAAAGCGACTTACATTAGGGGAGAGACAACATGCAATTTGTTACACCGTCAAAGTCTATCTCAGCTTCTCATAATAGACTTGTATCAACTGATCAATAAACCTAAGCAGTGAGGAAGTAGAGGAAGAAAATAAAGGCAGAGGAGGGAAAGAAGAAGGTAGTTTTTATTTTTATTTATTTTTTATAGTAGGTGTTCTCTGAAGAGAAGAGTTTTCAGTTGTTTTTTGAAAGCTGTTAGTGTTGTTGCTTTCCTGACTGGATCAGGGAGTTTGTTCCACCATCCAGGGACAGTGAAAGAGAAGGTTCTGCTGAGAGATCTTCTGCCCTTGTGGGAAGGAACCACAAGTCGCTGTTCCTTCTCTGAGCGCAGGCTTCTGGAAGGCATGTAGGAGCGTATGAGCTCATGGAGGTTGCCAGGGGCTGATCTGGAGATAGTTTTGTATGCCAGCGTTAGCGATTTGAATTTAACCCGAGCTGCAATGGGGAGCCAATGAAGAGTGATGAAGAGGGGAGTAACATGAGCTCGTTTTGGTTCCTTGAAGATAAGACGAGCTGCAGAGTTCTGGATCATCTGCAGAGGTTTGAGCGTATTTAATGGAAGTCCTGCTAGGAGAGCGTTGCAGTAGTCCAGACGTGAGAGGACCAGAGCCTGAACCAGGAGTTGAGTTGCATGCTCAGTCAAGAAGGGCCTGATCTTTCGAATGTTGTGCAGTGCAAATCTACACACTCGAGTTGTGTTTGTGATGTGGTCTTTGAAGAACAGCTGTTCATCCAAAATCACTCCAAAATATTTTGTATTTTATCAGGCAGATTTGGAGAAGCCAGAATCTGTTCGTCTGATAGAGTGTGATGAGTCAGTGAGTGGAGAGCACACAGTCTTTATCATGCCTCCAGAGGAACCACTGGAGTCTGATGCACAGTACAGGTGACAATACATATAACTAAAGCTTACACGTATATTCTGCCTCTCGACTGACTTTAGTGTGTATTTCCGTTCAGCTATGATACCTTCCCTCTCCTCCATTCGGATCTGTTTGATCGCCCCCAGGATCAGCTGAAAGCTCCTCTCAGAGGTAGTGCTCCCAGTAGCCCTGCCCCTCGACGTACCAAACAGGTAACCCTTACTCGAGAATGGCTGTTTTTTTGGAAATGCTCATTTTTAATTGGTTCATGAAATTAACTAATGCTAGTGAGTCACCAATTAGTGACTCACTGATTGAAACCAGTGAATCACCAGTCTATTTCACTTAAAAGGTTTCATCAGGGTGAGACAAATCTTTAGGTTGCTTGGCCATCTTTTCCAGTGGGAAAGCCCCACTTTTTTAACCTTTTGTTCACATTATGTGTTACTTAATTAATTCAAAATGGTTTTAATTCTGTTTGAACTGACATGAAAGATGACAATGTAAGGGGATTATATGTCACATCCAGAACAGATAAACTTAAAGCGGAAATGTTTCGCAGTCTTCCACCACAAATACACCAGGGTTCTCTCAGTTGAAGAAACCTCTCATACTGTAAATAAAGAACACTTGTTCTCCATTTTCAGCTCTGCTCTTGTTATATCAGCTGTTTGAGCGTCCATCAGTCTGCGATACAGAAATAGTAAACATTCAGAATGAGTTTAAAATTGTATTATAATTTTCAACAAATCAAATCTTATTTTCGTTATCAGTATAGTGCTGATCGGGTTGAGAGCTGCACTTGTAATTTAGAGCACTTTTCTATTAGGAGAGTTACGTTAATTACTACCAAAAGCTTGTTGTTCAGTGACGCGAAAGTGAAATTCAGTGAATCTAAATTGAGGCTTAAATATTACATTTTTGATTTTAAAATAATCATAAAAAATTCAATGAACTGATGATTTAAATGATCTGAATGAGTCTCAGAGTAATAACAGACAAATTCATGTCAGTTGTTCAAACAGTTAAATTACTGTTAACATAAAGATATTTGTACATTATTAAAGATTCTTGTATGAATACATCTCCAGTAAAGTATTTGCAGTATTTAATAAGTGAATGAACCTTCAGCTAACGAGTCGTTTATTGATATGATTCACTTGACGAAATATCAACTCTTTAATTCATTTGATCCATTCTTGATGAATGTGTCACTTCTACAAAGCAACCACTTCTAAAACCATAACAGCAGCTGATCAGCCACAAACCACTCATCCTTCCCTAACAACCACTATTGCTATGCATATTAACATGAAATTATGCAACGTTATCGAGTTCTCATGGTCTCTCTCTCATCTCTTTTCGCTCACTGCCTTTGTGCAGGAGATGAAGCAAGCTCAGAAGAAGGCACAGAAGTGCAGCTCAGTGCCGGAACTCTGGTCCAAGTGTCTGCTGGGTCACTGCTACGGCCTCTGGTTCCTGTGTCTGCCCACATTCACCAAAACACATAGTCATACACACTCACAGCTCCAGAGAGCATACGAGCTGCTCAAGCACATGGAGACACACAGAGTGGTGCTCCCAGACGAGGTACTCTCATGACCTCAATAGTTGGAGATTTCCTCTCTCCTCTCATGTGTGTCTATAGGGTTTCTATACATGTACTTGTTTATGTGATGTTTAGGTGTGTTATCGTATCCTGATGCAGTTGTGCGGCCAGTACGGCCAGCCGGTGCTTGCAGTTCGAGTCCTTCTGGAGATGAAGAGAGCAGGGATTACCCCCAACACCATCACCTACGGATACTACAACAAAGTAAACAAATCCCATAATATCACTAACAACGTCATGATTGTACTGCCAACAACACCAGATGCTAATAATTCCACAAAGTAATTGACTGATGTTTCTCTATGAACATTCTATTATATAAGAAATTAATAATCTGATATCACAGCCTTTTGGAATAAATTAAAATCTATGAGGCTTCCTCCTATTGGAAGGAAATGCTCAAACATTTCAGCAAACTTTTTCTTATATTTTAGAAGTACCCACTTTACTTGTTGCTCATTTTAATAAATATGTTGTTGTAAAGTTGTAGTAAAAAGGTTTGATTAGGTTTATGCTGGTTTGTGCAGGCTGTGCTTGAGAGCAAGTGGCCCTCCACCAATCAGGGTGGCCGTCTTCGCTGGGCCAAGCTTCGCAATGTCCTGCTAGCCGTGGCTCAGTTTCGGCAACCAATCAAACGGCAGCTGAGGAGCGCTTCTTTCAGCACCCCTACAGGTATGACGCAGGATCCTCCAGAGCATATAATAGGCCTGTGTATCATGATTGATTTGCCTTCTCTCACGAAACTACTTTAATTGAAAATGTTCTAGTAGATTTTTTTATTATATTGTATTGACAGTGTTTTAAATTAGAGGTTTATTATAGTGTTGTCACAGTACTCTTCTTCAGCAGAAATCTACTTCATTTTCAGTGTGAGAGTGCCAGTGCCACATAAGGGCAGTTTAATAGCAACATTGCTATAGATATGGGATTAGTTTGCTGCATGTTGGAGGAGTTTAAGGGATTTTAATGCAGACTTTGAACACATTAAAGATGGCATGGAAGTTTACATATATGTTGCATTTGTAAAGATGCTTTTGTCTAAAACCGCTAACTAATTGCGCCTCAGAAACAGAACAAAAATCTAAATCATATTATTTTGTGGGCTAAATCATCACTTATCTTTTATGATGACAAAATATTGAACTGTTTGTGAGTTAATGATTTATTGCATTGTTGACCGAAATGAGCGGGAGCCTCCAGTCACTCGCAGTTACGAGTCAACCAAAAATATTTTTAATGACATTCGGGTTGTGGTCGCTTGAATTAAAGATGCCAATTAAACCTTGGTTATTGATATAGTATATGACACAATTTTCTATGAAATACATAGGCCCACACTTTATTACACCATGATCGAGCCCAAGTGAGTGGTTTGTTCAGGAAAGGGTTGATGCAAGCTTACCCTGACTTGCTTATAGAGACGATATCAGCAAACAGTGGCTTGGTAAAAAAAAAAAATCAGAATTTTTTTGGAATTGGTTCGCCATCAACCTGTGTGAGACCACAGTCACCACAAAGTAAGGCAAGTTCACGTGTTCTCTCCCATTTCATCAGTCTCTTATAGTTATATATCCCTTAGTTAAACTGCTGATGAATTCTTCAAGCAGGGTAGAAACATTAATTGTCTTTATTTTTTTTGCTGTGCGAGTTGTGAACGTTGTGAACAAGTTGTGAAAACGAAGTGATCATGCCATCATACACTAAGCCTTAAGTGAAGCACATTTTAAGGGCTTAAATGATGAGTGTCTCTGTTAATGCGCTTATGGAATAGTGCATTATTTATGTGTGTGGAGGGACCTCACATAACGATTTTTTTTTCAAATATTAGTTACTTTGAAGCTATTTTAGCTTTTTGCAAATTGGTGTAATTAATATGGATTAAAAAAATTATTAGCTTTAACTTTTTAATACAAAAGAATCACACAAACCAACCTCCAAATATAACCGCAATAATAAATATAATAATTTTTAAGTGATTGTGGTATTTTTGATGTACACGTGAGATTATTGTTTTTCATTTGATCAACAAATAGTTTATTTCGCAATTATCTTTAGTTAAGCAATTGTTAATGGAAGCCAATGCTTATGTAAACTATATTATATTAAGGTTTCAAGCAAGAATTTGCTCTGAGGAAACATGTATGTTGAAACTAAATCGTTGACCTAGTTTTTAGTTTCTTATTTTCAAACAGAGTTTATTTTAATTGTTGGAAACTGAACGTCTGATTTTTATTGTCTGGAAGAAAGGTGGTTTTAATTGCAGTTTCCTTTGTGCATAAGATTTAAACTGATTTGAAACATGGGAAGGAATTTTTTGTACTTTTCGTTGTGTCATAGAATTGTGTGAAAAGATATTAATGATTTGCGCTCCATTTCAGATGTTCTGTCCAAGCCTCGGCCCTACTCCTCTCTAATACGCCAGGGCAGCTGGAGTGGTTTGAGTGACAGCTCAAGTCATGAATCTCTTTCGGGTCTGGCCAAGAGCAACAGCTTGAGCAGCGTTAACAACTCTAACAGTGAGTGAGCTCAAAGAGGATGGCATAATTGTGCTTACAAAAAAAAAAAGAGAACATTTTTAGACACTTCAAAAAACTGAACAAAGAGAAATGAACAAATTTCATCCACTGGTTTCAATCAGGCACTTTGCACCTTCTCTTTTTCACTTCTCATGTGTCTCTGTGCATGATATATCAGAGATGAAGCTGCTGAAGAGATCAGGAGAGCAGAGCTCAGACTCCTCTGCATCCGGAAAACCTCCCGTCGCTCCAGTTGTTGTTAGACGAAGTGACATCTGCCTCTCCACCTTCTACACCGAATGTGCAGAACAGACAGAGAGCACTGATAACTTGGGAAATACAGAAGACTTGAGATCAAAACCAGTCCAGAGGGACAGCAGGTACTGAAGCACTGCAGAGCTCCTGAATGCTTGATTCTGATTGGCTGTTGAAGAACTGAAAGTAATTTCATGTTGGAGATTTAGCATCCAATCAGTGTCAAGGCCATACATTTTCAAATCATTATATTTATGACTTTCTTGCGCTCTTAGATCCGTGGACATTCGGCAGAACCTGAACAGGAAGTGTGTGGATGAGAATGCCAATAGTCTGTTGTCTCCAGGCCGTGGTTTAGCAGTGAAATTGCAGCAGCTACTAACTCCATCGAGGAGTCGCGCCTCCGTACGTCGAGCTGCCAGTGTGGATGACCGCCGTGGACACATACACTCACGCAAACAGACACGCAAGAGTCAGGCTGTGGAGACACTTCTGAGGGCCAGAGAGAGGATCAACAATGCCACATCAGAGGTGGGGTTATGAACAGTACATGCACGCTTTTATATCTCCTTTTATATCCTGAAAGAGTGTTTAGTGTAGTGCTGGCAATAGCTAATTTACTTCATTGTGAATTTTGGAAAAGCTTGGCTCTGAATTGATTTAAGTCTAATTTAGTTCATTTGAGTAAATATCAATTTTCATTAGCAAGGTGATATGATAAACAGCAACAATATTCTGTTTCAAACTTTATATAGAATTTTAGGTAATACTAACAAGATTTTAATTTTACAATATTTATTCAAAACAAAATTATCTTTTCAAAATGCTATGAATCCATGACACTCTTTTTCAGAAAATGCTACAAATTCATGGAAACTTTTAGTTTTTTTGCTTTTAATCAATGAATCAAAACTTTATTTATTGTAGCCCAAAGTGCTTTCTGTTTATACACAAAACAATTTTGAAACACGTAAACCGGTAACAAGAAACAGTACATTAATGCACCAGCCTCTGTAAAATGGTCTAAAACATTATAAAATAAAAAATAAAGATATCATCAGCATATGAACTAAAATTAGGTCATTGACCAATACATCAAATTAATTAAACCATTAAAATTCAAAACCACATTCAGCCTAAATTCATCTTCCAAATGTTTGTTGCTATACAGTTATTTGTACCAAATTATTGTGTAATGTAGTATGGCCACAAACATAGCAAACCATTTTATTTATTTATTATTATTTTATTTTATTTTTTTACCTGCAACATAAATCACCACAGGCTCATCGATACTGTCAAAATTATTCACATTTTGCTTCTTTGCCAACTATATTAAAAAAAGTTCTGTAAAGCTAGGGTGCATCCATGTTGTTCAGCCCATTGCAATGCAGAATTGTCTTGTGGATTGGAATTAAAGCATTCTGCAGAACATGTGTAATGGTGTTTTTTCAGATTTGAAAAAAAGTGAGAAAGCAGGATGTTTTGACATGCAAATCATTTTATATGGCACTTATTCCATTATCTGTTTATAATCTGAAACTCACACTACATTTTTTTATTTGAGATTTAAGCTAGAATCTCAAAGTTGGAGAGAATCTAAGAGGTTACACATCTAAGAGATATACAGTATACATCATATCACAGATATAACATCATAAACAGACATAGATATAATTTACCAAATAGTCTTTAGTGGTCTCTTATTTCTGTGTTCAGAGTTCTCTCTCTGTTGGAAGTGACATTGACCTGAGCGACGCCCAGTCGCTGGCAGACCCTCACAGGAAGTCCTGGGATTCTGCACAGGAAGAGGCAGAGATTGAGGTATGTTCTGATATTTTATCCCTCAAATCAGTTCTCCTCTTTTGTCAACCTTCCAAACTAAATCAGCAGCTAAGCGCTTGTAAATAAAATCATTGTTATTTTCTAGCTTTACATCATTACCTTAGATTGTTTAGCTTATTGTAAATGGGTGGTTTTTAATCCTTAGTTTGGGAAAAGATATTCTGGTGTTTAGCCACCACAATCGCTGTTATTTGAGACGTCTAGTTGTCAGTGAAGTATGGGTGTTTGGGCCAATGTTGTTTTTATGTTTATGCGATGCATAGTAATGTAATATCTGTATTTGTTAGGTACTGATGTCCAGCTGCTCTTTCTGCCGTTCCTGTGACTCATTAGTTTATGATGAGGAGATCATGGCTGGCTGGTCCTCAGATGATTCCAACCTGAATAGCATCTGTCCTTTTTGCTCAGCATCATTCGTCCCATTGCTTAGTGCTCAGATCTGCAACCTTGGTCCTGTCGGCAGGTATGACTGGGGTGTTCTTGTTCACAGAGAAATCAATATTAATTTTCAGGTACAGTTTCCTTCATGTTTTGGTAGTGAAGCCCTGATGTTTTGTTTTATGTAAAGCATAGTGGTTGAATCGTCAGCACTTTGGAAAGTTAGAATTTCTGGTTTACAGCCATGCTTTGTGTCCAGTTTAGCTGTGCTCTGGTTTGAGTTCTCTAAGCATGGACCCCTGTACTGTCTAATAAGTTGAAATCTTCTTTTTAGTTTTTTGTATTTTGTTATAGTACTTGTTAAACATATGTCTGTTAAGTTTTCCTTCCCCATCTTATCCTTTGTCTAGTGTCTGACTTCTATCTCCTCACCAAATCATTTGAAGGTTCACCCCACCTGTTTATAATTAGTTTGTCATTTTAGTCAATGTGTATCTCTCCTTTTCTCTTCTGAATCAACTCTTTAACACACAGGAATTTTGGGGGGAATTTGACACCATGTGAGAATCAGTAACTTATAGTTTTTACATGTGTCTGTGTGTAGTAGGGAGCGAAGTGTGCTGAACTCAGAGGATGAGGTTCATCACATGTGCAACGGCTCATCACCTGTGCAACAGGAGACGGAGTCAAACAGCAGCAACCAATCGGTGAACAGCACAAATGAGGCCTCACCTCAGGTCTGTGTAGCATATCTGAGTCCTCTGGTGTTGCGTAAGGAGATGGAGAGCTTGCTGGAGAATGAAGGTGAAGCCGTCCTATGTCAACGCAAGCTTCTGGACACGCACCCCATCCTCTTTTGGAACCTTCTCTGGAGTTTTACTCGCCTGCGCCTGCCCACCAGCCTACCACAGCTGTTGAGGGAGTCACCCCTCACACAGGTCAGCACACACACTCCCAAGCACACATCAAACTTATGAACTAAATGGTTCATGAGTAAAAGAATCTTAAAAATGTTGATACTTGCATTGAACTGAAATTAATCAAATGGATCTGAATGCATTCATATGGAACTGGATACTCTGTTTATCAATATTCAAATCAATTTGAAACAATTTTCTTGCTCTACAGCTAATATTCTTATAAGCTCTGTAGAATTTAAACTTTTTTTATTTGTTGTTGTTTGCATGTGTAAGGGCTCTGAGGGTGCATCAGTACGCGTTCGGCTGATGTGGGACACACTGGATCCAGATACAGATCAATGGCCCCCACTCTACATGCTCTGGAGGATCCACAGTAAGAGGCTGGGTTATTTTATAGCTATATATATATATATATATATATATATATTCATTCATTCATTCATCTTCATGTCGGCTTTATTCCCTTTCGGGGTCGCCACAGCAGAATGAACCGCCAACTCTCTGGCATATGTTTTACATGGCGGATGCCCTTCCAGCCGCAACCCATCGCTGGGAAACATTCACACGTTAATACTATGGACAATTGTTTTTACTCAATTCACTTATTCTGCATGTCTTTGGACTTGTGGGGAAACCGGAGCACCCGGAGAAAACCCACGCGATCACGGGGAGAACATGCAAACTCCACACAGAAATGTCAACCGACGAAGCCGAGGCTTGAACCAGTGACCTTCTTGCTGTGAGACAACCGTGCTACCCACTGCGCCACCGTGACGCTCATATATATATATATATATATATATATATATGTTTATCAATAGGCTCAGCTTCTGTAATGTGTATTTTTATTTTATGTTGAGGCTTTTTATAATTTGAATACTGTTCAAGGCAGGTCCTGATTTGGGAGCTGGAAATGTAAGAAGTAAAACAAATAATAATAGAATACATTGATGTAATTAGAAACTGAACTCTAGGAAATCATTAAAATATAATTTAAAACAATATAAAATCTCTTCTGCAGAGATATGGTTGTTTTATTGTTTATTACCGGAAACTTAGACATAACTGATTGAAAACAGTAAACTAGGTTTTAAAATATAAACAAGTGTGGAATTAATTTTTTTTTAATTTTTTTTAATCTTTTTTTTTTTTTACTTTGTTTTAGTTGTGAGACCTACTCAGTACTGACGCCAGATTGCCAAAACTACCATTAGATGCAATTTTCAAAAAGATCGATCTCCCATAAGAAAGGAATCTTAGTTAGTCGAAGCCATTCATTGTTATTATATGAAAGTGTTTACAATTATTTTATTTCCTTAACCGGAAATGCAAGCCCATGTGATTTGTTGTCAGAACAATTACACAACAGAATTTGAATGCCTGAGCTTATTGCTAACTAATTGATTTCATTGATAACTGATATATATCCGTGCATTGATAAAGCATTGATAATATTATAGAAAATGACATTTAAAAAATATTTTAGTACATTAGTACATTAACTTCAGATCATGCATCCTTTACAATGAACATCACATTTCAGCATTTCTTGTTTGGTTTTGCAGAATTTCACTTAGCTTAAAGCTTGTTAAAAGACATTGGAAGTTGGTAATTCAATTGAAAACATTTCTTATCTATAAGACCTAAAATAATAACAACTCCGCGGATGTGCAACACAAAAGTGAAAAAAATATATACATAAATGTGTGTTTTATACGTATAAAGTGTACACATATTTGAGGGTTTTTTTATTTGAGATGTTCAGCAGTTTAGCAATATTTCTGGCAAAAATGTACAAAAAATGCAAATTAAAGTTTTTAACATGTTTGTTATTGCATCCAGCCTTAAGAACAAGAATAAGGTCTAAAAGGGCTAACGTGCAATTTCAACATTGATTAAGATTTGTACCTCTCAAACAGCATGTGATCGCATGTTGCACCTCCACACTTGCAGGTGGTGGCTCAGTGCAAAGCTTCAGCTGGAAACATCACAACCATCCATTTAGCCTAAGCTTCCTGGAAGAAATCCTTCGGTGCATCGGCATGAATGAGGTTCACAAGGCCATCAATCATTTCCTGGAGACAGTAGCCAGGCAAACTGGTCCTCCACGCATCCAGAGGTGTGTATGAGAGATTATCTTCCTCACAGTCACTCAGCGTCACTCTAGAAAGATTGTGCATTTCTATGTGTGCTTGGCAGGAGTCTTTACAGAGAGATGCTCTTCCTCACACTGGCTGCCATGGGCAAAGATCACATCGGTGAGATTACTCAAAAAAAAAATTCTTGGTTATATGTTGTAAAAATATATGCGGTTTGGTGTAGAATGCTTGATTATGGTGTCTAATTTAAATTATTTGTTGAGATACTTGAGTCTTCCTTGGTGATTAACATTTTGGGGTTGGATCTGAAAAGATGATCAACATTTAGAGATTAAATGAGTGGTGAATGTTTTAATGCGGGATTCTTGATTCTGATTGGAAATTAAGCAATTTATGGGAGAATGCTTGATTATGATTGGTGGGTTTACAATTTGAGGTGGATTGCTTAATACTGATTGCTTAACAATTTAATGTAAGGTTAAGGTTCTGGGAAAAATGTATTACCTTAACACCAATTCATTTTAACCATAACAACAACTAATTCAGATGAAGTTTGAATGCTGAAATCTGTATGACTGGATAACAATTTAAGGTGGAATGCTCAATTCTGATTGGTAAACGATTAAAGTGGAATATTTCAATCTGATTGACTGGTTAACGAGTTAAGATGGACCTCTTGAATCTGATTGACTGGTTAACGAGTTAAGGTGGAATGCTTGATTCTGATTGACTGGTTAACAATTTAAGGTGGAACTCTTGATTCTAATTGACTGGTTACGAGTTAAGGTGGAATGCTTGATTCTGTTGACTGGTTAACAATTTAAGGTGGAACTCTTAATTCTAATTGATTGGTTAACGAGTTAAGGTGGAATGCTTGATTCTGATTGACTGGTTAACAATTTAAGGTGGAACTCTTGATTGACTGGTTAACAATTTAAGGTGGAACTCTTGATTCTAATTGACTGGTTAACGAGCTAAGGTGAAATGCTTGATTCTGATTGACTGGTTAACAATTTAAGGTGGAACTCTTGATTCTAATTGACTGGTTAATGAGTTAAGGTGGAATGCTTGATTCTGATTGACTGGTTAACAATTTAAGGTGGAACTCTTGATTCTAATTGACTGGTTACGAGTTAAGGTGGATTGTTTGATTCTGATTGAGTAGTGAACAATTTAAGGGGGAACTCTTGATTCTGAGTTACTGGTGAACGATTTAAGGTGGAATTCTTGATTCTAATTGATTGGTTAACGATTTAAGGTGGAATGCTTGATTGTGATTGACTGGTGAACAGTTTAATGTCCGAAGCTTGATTCCGATTGACAGTTTAACAACTTGGGGTGTAATGCTTGTTTCTGACTGATAATCTAAATCAATGTTTATGTAATTCAACCAAATGATTATATCATGATTATTAAACATACAAATAATGCTACTCATTTCACTTTCTGTCTGTTTGCAGCTACATTTGATAAGCGGTATAAAGCAGGGTACCTTCGCTTGAGCAACTCGATGAGTCGAGAGGAGCTCAAGAAGAAACGAGTGGAACCACCGAGTGCTAAAGCCATTGACTGCAGACGCTGCTTCCTCCATTCACTGCAATTATGAACACAAAGACACACTTGGGAGTCTTGCACTGGTTATTTTTATACACCCAGACCACACCAGCAGCACAGTAGCACCCTTTATTAAATTACATCAAACACTTAGTTCAAACGCCCCACCAAATAATCTTAAAATAATTTCTATTGCGTTTATTGTAACTCCAACACACATTCTCTGAGGCCATTCCTTAGGTTTGTGTGATTGGAACTAATATTTTCCTTATTACAAATCCTAATAATATTATTTGGCTAATCACAATTGAATAAGTATATGAAGTTCTCTTCTTAACATAGCGCACTCCTCATCAGCAGAAGGAAGCTGATGATCAGATGTTTATTCATGCTGTCTCTAGACATAATTGTAACACAGCACTGGATTTCTCAGTAGCTGTAGCACTGAATAGTTTCAGGACTCAGACGCTGGTGCCTCCTTCTGTCAGATCTGATCCATTAAATATTTTTTCACTTATAGTATCAAATTTAAATGGGAAAAGTTCACGGCATGCAGAACTCTGAACCCACACTTTACTTCCGCCACACACTGCTGGTGTGTTCATTGAGGACTCTGAGAAGCTGCCCCCTGTTGTCACAATGCTGATTACACTCCCTGTGTTTACCTCAATGGCTCTGACTGAATGAGAAATTATTATTCATTGGGAAATATTAGCTGCTCACACTGCACCAGGGCTCATTGATATCTGATGCTTCCTGACATCCATTATTGCCATCAACTAACTCTTCATCCTTTCAGAAATCTTCTTCATTACCTCCATCTTCAAATTTGCCTTCTTAGTCAAACATCACCATCCCCTTCATCATGCACTTTACACTTTATCCTCATATTTAACGATGATCATCATAGTGCTACTCAAGGTATTCTTCCTCAACATCATCCTCATCACTTGAGCTCAATCTGGAGAAGTATGTCTTCCATCTGCTTCCTATTAATCTCTGTGAGGAGGATATTAACGATGAGAACCCTTCATATCTCTGGATTTAGATCTCTAGAGTTCCATCTCTGAATAATGATTGCAGACCACTGCACTTGGATGTCAAATCAAATGTCTATTTTACTCTCATATTTGTAACACCTCTTATTTTATGGTAATGAATACTGATTATCTCTCTTTAATCTCTCATTTGACCCTTTTCCTCAAGTTTGTGATGTTTAATTTCCTATAATTTAGCTGCTCTGAATTCAGATGTCTGTAGATTTGGATTCTTTCATTCTTATGTAAGATTTTGTTATATGGTTTCAGATGTAAATTTTTTTTTATAAGAAGATACGATTTATTTAAGCTAAATATACAGTTTTTGCAGTTTGATTTATTATATTTCACCTCAGATTTCTATTTCTTGGTTTTGAATCCCTGGTCTCTCTATTTCTGATTCTTATGTGTCGGGAAGCGTCGGATCCTATTGATCTCCTGTTTTGTATGTCTGTGTTAAGTTGTGTTTAGAGAGGAAACCCTCTTCAATGTTGAAATCATCGTGTGTTTTAGTCTTAATCTCTTTAATGAGGGAGTATTTTTAAAAAGGGAGAGATGTCAGAGGAAACTGTCATACCTGCAATAATGCCCAGCAACACTGCATTGTGAGGGAGTTGTAATGTTTAAAGAGAAATTAAGAAAGATTATATATACACATAAAGCTTTATTTAAGAGTTTTTTTTTAGTTTGCTGTGGACAGTGACTTATATTTATGTGACCGTTGATCTTTTGTTGTGAATGTTGTTTTGTTTTTTAAAGAAGCATTTTAAGACCCTTACTAACCATGTCTTTGTGTTTTTTATATCAACATAATTGATACTTAAACAATCACTGAAAGACGCAAATCTGTGTTAATGGGGATTGAAGTATTATAACATGAAAAGAGAAAAACTGTTAAAAATGGTTATTTTGCATGGAAAAGAAACTTTAAAAGCAAGTGGCTTATTTTAAATATATGTAAGGCAATTACCCAAAACTTACCAGTGCATTTTACATTACGTTGCTATAATTTAGAGTATAAACAGACTTCGTAATATTTGTTTTATATATATATATATAAACAAAAATATAAAATACAGATTTAAAATAATACATAGTATACATTTTAAAGTTCAAATATATATGAACACCAATTTTGCATAGTAAAGGAATAAGATAGTAGTAGTATTTAATTAAAAATTATTAAGAAAAATGTATAAAAAATATAAAAAAGAACGAAAAGACACCAACATGTTTGTGTCATTTTAAGGATATAATGTTATATTTATTCAGCAAACTAGGCACAGGTTTTGGTTTATAAATCTCAAGTGTACAATTGTTGGAGTGTAAAACATCTGTAAATGCTAATTGCTTATGACTTCAAAGAACATCAAACTGTGATTATAAGTGTACTTGAAGTTTATCAAATCATTTAATTGCTCTGTTTAGGAAAGATAAAGTTTTTCCTCTTATGTGCCTGGTAAAAAAAGTGACCTGGACGTAAAAGGCTAATAAAACCAGATGGTCAATTGGGGAAAAGTAAACTTGTCTTGCAGTGAGATAAGATGCTTTTGTTTTGATAAATATATCTGTATATATTTTTGTTGCTGGCATAATTTAACCAAGAGTTTTCAGATAAAGTGAGCCATTGTTTTCAGTTAAAAATAATTACACTCTTAATTTAATTTGATCAGATTCAGCCTTCTCATCATCAAAAGTAATGTATATATTTTTTTTTTAACCAAAATACTAATAAAAATTTCTTCCTTTGTATATTATGTCATGTGAGGAATGTGTTCATGCTATTTTTAAGTATTTGACAGCTGAATGGCTAGCACATACAGCATAAAAATATTTTTGAAGAAAGAATTGAGAATAAATATGTGGTGTCAGATGAATGTCAGAAAGGAGTTAGAAGAACATCTGATATTTCAAAAGCTGTATGTTTTTCAAATTAAAATCTTTTTATTACACAAATTCAGGATAAAACAGGGTGGTGCCAAACGCTGTTGAGTTAAAGCAAAATTGTGTCCTACTTAATTTTAATTAACGTTTTAAACCTTTCAATAAAAAATACATGTAGTAAAAAGGTATAGAGAAGGAAAAAATCGCATAATAGTTTGGTCCAAAATACCTTTTCGAGAGGGTGTGGTCTGTCTCCATTCATTTGCTGATTGGCTGTCGCTCCGCGGCTCCGTCCCCCGCTGGAGCGAGCAGCGCGAACAGCTGCAGGAGCTTCATTCACGCGCGCAGACCCTCAGAGAAGAGGGCAGACGAGGGTCTTTGATGATTTGGACTATTTAATACACAGAGGACATATATGTGTTCGTCATGACTAGCTCGTAAACACCAGGAATAAGCAAAAACTACAGAAAATAAACAATGACGAGGATCCTGGCGCTGTTACCGATCTTGACGATCACAGGTGAGCCTCGTTAAGCTCTTAAAGAGACAGTGGTCAAAAACAAGGGGTGCTTTTTTTGTTTAGTAGCTGCTGAGTAATTTAATTGCTGTATTTTTATTTGAATTAAGCCAATTGTTAAGTTTTGGTCAAATTAATAATGCACTGCTTGATATTGAATTGGTTTTAATGGTAACTTTTCTTGTCGGGTATTTTGTTGACTGTATCAGTATTGTATTGTTTTTTGATGCACCAGCTTTTTGCAACCTATGGGTGAAGAATCTTTCGTTTCCTTTTCTTTTAAATACTCGTGATAAATGTGAGTTTCTGGTTTTGGAGTTGAACTGAAAATTCTTCTTTAATTGGTGAGTCATATGAGACGTTTTGTGAAGTTGCAAAAAATACAAAAAATAATAGTTTACAAATACAAAATATATTTGCTTGATTAGTTTGTGTGTGTGCACATTTGAGGTATTTTTATGTTTTAATGTTATTTTTGTGATTTTGTATTGCAATATTTAAAGTTGTATATAAAAATGCCCTTTTCAAGTTTAATTTTTATTTAGTTGATATCTTGTTTTTTTGTGTTTTGTGAGGGTTTAACTTGTAGTTTGAGTATTTTATTGTTTAGCTCTATTGCTCATGCTTCACTTAGCACTGATAGATTTCACAGAAAGTTATATTTTTCGTTGTGAGCATGAGAATTATTTCTATTTTGTTGTATTTTTCACATTTTGCCTCTAAGTGTGTGCATGCTGAAGTTCATGTTCATGTTTGTGTGTGAGACAGATGGACCCGAGCCAGACACTGACCTTGACCTCTGACATGACCCTCATTTTAATATGACTGCGAGTTTAGGGTCGGGTCAGAGTAGGTGGAGCTTAGACTAAGAGCTCATTATAGCGCATGGGAGGCAGCTGCCTTGCCCACAGACAGTCAGATAGAGGCCGCACGGGGTTCACAGGGTTAATCCTAAAAATCTACAACACACACACTCTGCACGTGAACAGCGACAGGCTCATTTTCCTAATTAGCTCCAGACTCTATTCAACACTGTGGGAACCAGATCAGCATCATGAATATGGAAATTTGTTTAGAGAGAGAAGGAGAGAGAGAGAGAGAGAGATGTAGAGCAAGTCTCATCATGCTAATCTGATAGAGATATAAAGAGATTACTACTTTATGAAATGTGCAGAATTAACATGAAAGTTATGAAAAACAACCTCTTCTGATTGGGGTTACCATGTTCTTCTAATACTTGCTTTTGTTTGTCAGATTGTTTACACAAACCATTAGAGTCAAGAGCCAGAAAATGATATACCTACACTGGTCACAGGAAGAAATGTGTATGAATGTGTTGATGCTCTTGGTTGTATTCACCAATTTTCACTCAGTTTGAGGTGAAACAGCTTCCAGGATACCCTCAGGGCCCTGATTCATATATGAAAATGAATGAATAGGTGTTATTTCAGATTATGTCTCTCTTCAGCTCTTCACATACGTCAGAGGGGAAGATCAAAACACCTTTGGAAGATTGCAGTTTGATATGACTCTCAGAAAAACATTTCACTGTCAACCATTACTATAAATATATTCTTTATTTATCCATCATTTTGAATGTCACCATCCAGCCATCCATCTATCCATTCATCTATCTATTACTTTATATGTCCCTCAACTATCTTTGCATCCATCGGTTCATCTGTTGGTCTCTCAATCCATCTATTAGTTGGTCTGTCTGTATTTCATCCATCTATTTGTCCATTTATCCATCTATATTGCTTGATCCGCATTACATCCAGTTATCCATCAATCCTTCTGTCTATCCATCTAACTATCTTATTCCTTGTTACTTGATATGTCTCTCATCTAATATATACCTCTATACACCTCTTTGTTTGTCTCCCATATATCCATCCATCCATTGTTCTTTCTTTCATCCATCTTTTCTTCATCTTTTCTTTTCATCCAATCCTGTCTGTCTGTCTTGCATCCATCCATCTGCCCATCTATCTATCCACTTATTACTTAGTTTGCCTTTCATCCATTAATTCATTCATTCATTCATTCATTCATTCATTCATTCATTCATTCATCCATCTGTCTTTCACTTATTTTGTTTTCCATCTATCTATCCATCCAACCATCCATCCATCCATACATCTACTACTTACTTTGTTTTCTATCCATCCGTCCATCAATTACTTAGTTTGTTTTGCATCCATCCATCTATTATTGGGTCTGCCTTGCATCCATCCATCCATCTATTTTTGTCTTGCATCCACCTATTCACCCATCCATTCATCCATCCATTCATCTATCCATCTACTTGGTCTGCTTCCCATCAATCCTTCTGTCCATGTGACTATTACTTGGCCTGTCTCCATCAATCTACATAACCATCCAATCGTCCATACATCCATTCATCTGTTTTTCTGTCTTTCATTCATTCATCCATCCATTACTTGGTATGCCTCTTGGTCTGTCTCTTATCTTTCCAATATTTCATCCATTCATCCATGTATTGTTTGGTCTGTCTCTCATCGATTATCCATCCATCTATAGATTTCTTCCTCTACCATTGATCTACACATCCATGTATAGTTTATACATTTATTTCTCAACTATGGATTTCTGCTTCCATCATCATACATCTATTATCATATTTATGTCAGCATCTTTTCCATCCATCCATCTATTAATCTATTGCTTGGTCTGCCTTGCATACTTCAGTCCATCAATCCATCGATTACTTTGTCTGTCTTGCATCCATTCATCCATTTTGGGTTGTTTTGTAACATGGGGAAATCAAGTTTCCCCATTAGTCTTTAAGGTAAATTGACAATCATTTTAGAATTCATTTTAAAATATATTGGTTCAAAAGTTACTCTGTTTTGACAATATTGTAAATTTTTACATTTACTACTGCTGCTGTTGACAATTACTATGTGAGCTCACAAATACTGCAGGTCATCTAAAGAATTAGCAGCTGCACTGACTTACAAATGAAGAGTGTCGTGATGCATTCTGAACATGTGTGATGTATTATTATTGTATTATTATTCAGTGATACACTGCCGAAGTTCACGGTCACAGAGAACAAAGCGTCTGGGTTTTTTCTCTCATGACCTTAGGGGTTGGAGATCATGATCTTTAGGTTCAGTCTTCATCTGTGCTATTGTGAGGAAGCAGCAGCTGTCAAAGTAAAGATCACATCCCTGCCAGAAAACAGCCATGAATTGGCATTTTAAACAAGTGCATACTTTTTTTAAAGTTTAGATGTCACAAATTTTGACTATTGTAGCAATTCTGTATTTGGTTGCACAGTGTGTTTTAGTTTGAAATGGCTTTATTTACATATGCTTTTCTAAATGTAATTGATTTTTAGCTTTTGTCAGTGTGCAAATGTGGCTGTTCATAAAAAGAGTATGATGATTAACAGACTGTAATGAACTTTTTATTTTTAACTGCCCTGTAAATCAAATTTAGAATGCTTGAGTCGCTGAAATCAAAGCAAAAATATATTCTCTGTCAAATGAAAAGCTGAAATATTTGAACAGAGACCTCAATTTATAAAGATACAAAGTAAGGTTTTAAAAAATCTTTTCAAATAACCAAGTATTAATTTTAGGGGGCTTTAACATATGTTTACAATACTTTTACTATAAAAACTATACCAAAGCATTTAGTAGTCATTGATGGTTTAAAAATTAGGGAATGTGGAAAAGATTATATTAGTGATGTTAGACATTAAGAAATACAAAATTTGCCTTTTTCTTGCTGTGGCAGTTAAAGGGTTAAGCAAAAGATAACAAGAAGAGATCCTAAGGAGTAGTGTCCCTTTAAATCTGCCGTGGGCCTGGGTCATGTGAGGGGTCAGACAAGTGCCAGACAGACCCCAAAATCATCTGTCCCTATAAAAACTCTCAAGTTCAAGTGTGTGTGACGGATGGGGTGGCATGGGAAAGTCACCCTCGCCCTGGTGTTAAAGAAAGAGAGGGCGGAGGGGGGGCAGATGGCGCTCCAGAAGGGGCAGAATGCAGGATCATTGTGTGGCAGTGGTGTTTTGTCTGAGAGTTTGTGAAAGAGCATCAATCAGACACTCCAGAGTCAAGTTTAAGTTTGGATGAAACATGCCCATGCATTATGCATACCATACCCTGCATTGCATATTTTTCAATGAAATTGAATACATTAAATCTATACTTTTTACTCATAATAATAATAATGTCAAGTTCTAAAATCATTTATTTTGCCACAGACATTATCCCCATAGAAGAGTTCAGAACTATAATTTTGACAAAAAAAAGTTGTATTTTTTTCAAACAATATGTACATTTTCTCACAAAATAATATATATATATATATATATATATATATATATATATATATATATATATATATATATATAATATATATTTTTTATTTTTATTTTTTTATTTATTTATTTTTTCTCCTAAAATTCTTTTACTGAACATCGTTGTAACTGTTAGAACTTTCAATGTGTGTGTTTTAGTTGTGGATAACCTTAAATTAATAACCTTAAATGAGTAAGTACTAAGTAAAAATAAGATGATGTGCAAAATGGAGAATATTTACAATAATGCAATGTTATAGAGGACTGCCAAAATAATGTTAGAAAATGCAACATGTCTGTTCTATTTGACTGCTCTTCTCAGTGTTTGGTTAGTTCCAGTGCAAACAAAAACAACGTACTCCTGGAATACAAAAACAATTTTCAGACAGAAGTGTTGAATTTTCTGACAAGGTTTAAATATTACATGGGTGCCAATATTTATGGTCAAGACTTTACACAGCATGCAATAGCAATACTACAGTAGCTGTACTTTTTCTGTCAGGGATTCTAGTAGAAAATGAACCCAAATGCGAAGACGTACAGAAATTTAAAATATTTTATTGACTATTAACTTGAATTAAGCCACCAGAAACAAAACTTGGCCCAAAAACAGAAACACTCCACACCATTTGTTGTGTTTTTGTTTATTCTGATTTAAATGGTTTCATTTTTGTTTTTCGTTTTGGCATCTGTATAATTCATGAAAGTCAGGTTAACAATGGCAGAGCAGTTTTATTTCTGTATTTCTATCAATACCTGTACTGATTATTTTTCCAATTTTAGTTTGAAAAATCATCATCATCATCATCATCATCATCATCATCCACTTTCATCATCATCATCATCCATCTTCATCATGATCTCTTTGTAAGTTCATTTCATTAATTTAAAATATCTAATTGATTACTCAATTTGTCATGTCCCTGCCCTATGTTTTCTGCTTTGTTAAATTGTATGACTTTCCTTTCTCTTCTTATTATCTATCTCTGTCTCAGGGTTGGGTGTGGCCTCTGATCTGTCTTTCATCAAAGAGCCTAGTGATGTGATAGCAGTGAGGGATCGTCCCCTGATGCTGGCTTGTCAGGTGGAAGGAGAGGGGCCTATCAGTATTGCATGGAGAAGGAATGGTATCAGTGTGGTGCTGGGTCCTGGCGTTTTAGTGCTCCAGAATGGGACTCTTCTGATTACTCGATTCCAGAAGCGTCGTGAAGATGCCCTGGGTGATGCGGGAGAGTATGAGTGTACAGCACAGAACAGATTTGGAACCATCGTCAGCCGCAGAGCACACGTCCAGCTCGCCTGTGAGACACACATCACACACAGAGTCAGAAATCAGCTGTTTATAACCTTAGACCTGCTGGAAATACCTGGCCGAAAAAAGACAATCGGATACAATTCTGATAATAGGAAGGTGCATCGGCTCGAATTTGATTATTTCTTCAAGGACATAAAAATAGTGGTTGGTTATTTAGGTTTTCTTTGCACATAAACAGAACAGATAGTATAGCAGGTAAATTTTAATCTGCAATGTTTTGAACTTCTATGTTACGTATATATAATTAGACCTATCTCTAAAAATTTATTAAAATTTAGCATTTTAGTTATCAGCAAATTTAGTTATTTTAGCATTACATTATTTTAGTAGTTATTTTAGAACAGAGGAGCCTCACATGCTCTTCATTTCACTTCATTCAACCATCTATTTACTTCAGATTCTCTTTTTTTTACCCACATCAATACAAAATAAGTATAATAAAATCAACACGTTCCCTCATACTAATAAACTTAGGTAGCAGATCCCTAAGGTAGCAGGTTCTATTTCTAGCCCATAGAATTAGCCAATAAGAATTCCTATCTCACTCTTAATCCACGCTAGGTCTTTGTGAAGCTACTTTGAAGCAACTTCTAAAAAAGTGTAATAAAAACTTTTTGATTGATTCATCAAATTTTTTTACCTGCTAAATCCTGATTACAGGGTGGTTTGTGCCAATCTCCAGTTTACATTGAGTGAAAGTAGTCTGGATAGACCGCCAGCCTTTTAACCCTCACATTCACTCCTGGGTGATATTTTAGTCTTTTGGACTGTTTGAGGAAACCTATAGAAGTACTGTATGCAGAGGAAACCCACACTAGAAGCGTCGAACTGGCAACCTTTTCCAATGTACACTTTTCCCCCCCTGTGCCATTAAAATATAAAATGAAATTAGAAAATAGTTTTAAACCAGTTAATAGTTCTATTGAATAGGTGTTTATTTCCAATACAAGTTATTTAATATACAGTCAACAAAAGAAGAGGATAACCGGCATCTGTTAAAAATTACTTTGTATATATTGAGATCACATAACAAATTGCATCTGAGTTTTTTTCAGAGTTAAACTAGCGAAAGTTATTAATGTATAGATTGTATATGTTGTTTTCCTTTATTTTAATCTATTGGAAACCTCAAACTCTTCCTCATAAAGCCAACACAGAGGTGACTGAAAATGTGATTCATAACCTGACAACTTAAGAAGGATCTAAAAAGAGAGTCACTCCCATTGACACCCAACTGATCATTATAAAAAGCTTGCATACAGTCTGCTACCAACTTTGCATTTGGTTTATTGCACTTATTTTACAAATGTGTGTTTGCTTAAAATGTAAAGTTGATAAATGATTGCTATTATCTTTCAGCCCTGCCCAAGTTCCTCACACACCCTGAGTCGATGAGCGTGGATGAGGGGGGAGTCGCTCGATTCCACTGCAGCATCACTGGGATCCCAGAGGCAGAGATCTACTGGGAGAAAGACAGGAACACACTCCAAACAGAAGAGAGCAGGTACACATTAAAAAAAAAAACAGAAACAAATTTGTTTAACAAATGTTTAATTGTGATGGAAACAGAATTTTTTCAGAATATCTCAAATTTATCTGTTTAGTGCTTTAGACAAGGCAAACTGTGTAAAAACACCTTCGCGGAATCAGTGGGAGATCTGCTATTGCAAATCAAATCTGACTTGGAGAAAGTCTATTGAACCTTCACTCAGAAAGATGCCGAATGCTTTTGTGTTTGTTGACGCAGGTATACACTCTTGCCAAACGGGATTCTCCAAATCACTGCAGTACGTCGTTCAGACAGCGGAGGTTACCGTTGCGTTGCAAGAAACATCGCCAACACTCGCTACAGCCATGAAGCACAACTCACAGTCACTGGTGAGAACATTGCAATTAAAATGCAGCAGAGAGATATTTGAATTGAACCAATATCGAACCAAAATATTGTAAATGGTCTAATGGTTTGGTAGGAGCAGATTCTGACATTGCTTGATAAACTTTGCTTTAATAAAATGCCTTTTTCTGTTTTTTCCCCAGTCTCTTCAACTCGCCTTTATCGTGATCCTGTAATTGTCTCTGGGCCCCAGAATCTCACTCTTACTGTACATCAGACAGCTGTTCTGGAGTGTATTGCTACTGGCAACCCTCGACCAATCGTCTCCTGGAGCAGACTGGGTAAAAAAAACTTGGAGCATCTCTTCGATGCAAAAATTACAGATTGTTATAGTATTTATGTAAAACTACTTCTAGAGTAATTTATAATTCATTTTTATGAATCTAATGTTGATCAAGGCTGTTGATGCTAATTGTTTGAGGGCTGTGCCATGACTCTTAATCTCTCCAGTTCTAATAAAGGAACAAAACAACTTTAAAGTTACAAACCATAAAAACATATTAACGGATATAACACAATGAGTATAGATTTGAACATTATTGATAATTAATGATTACATTTAAAAAATAATATTTATCTCGTTCACCTAAATGGTTAATGAAAGAGAAGTTTGTATATATTTTGCATTTGCAAAATATTGTCTAGAATTAACCAAAATGTAATCAGGACGGGATCAGTTTTTATTGTCAATTTAGATTTATTTTTGTTTTTTAATTTAAGAAACCATTTAACAAAACATGCAATTCTGTAGCTAGCTTTTGTTAATTGCAATGCACCAAAGGAAAACTCCATTATCTAGTAATTCTGTTAAAACCTAGTGTCTAAAACTATTTGGAAACAGTGGATGAATTGAAGAGTGACATCTCTGTGCTGCTGTTCAGATGGGCGCTCCATTGGCGTGGAGGGCATCCAGGTTCTAGGATCAGGGAATCTTATCATCTCTGATGTGTCTTTGCAACACTCGGGTGTTTACGTCTGCTCAGCAAACCGCCCTGGAACCAGAATGAGAAGGACAGCTCTGGGACGCCTAGTTGTGCAAGGTACATACTTACTCACAAACTTCTAGCTCTCCCTATATCTTCTCTTTTCAGAATCCCAGCAGTTAACATTTACTTGAATTTTCCATAAATGAACAAAACAGAATAGCGTTTAAAGAGTAGAGAAGCTTGCTATTTGTATACCAAAGGCACTTGCTCTTTTACCCTAAGTTTAATAATTCTGAGTGTTTTAAAATATATTCATATACATCAAGCACACATTGCGAAACAGTATTGTAACCTTTTTTAGTTTAAGAGAAGTAAAAAGTGATGTACTATAAATATGGTCTTTAGGCTCTCTTCCTTAAGCAAATTATTGGAAGACAATCTGACAAACAACCTGTAAGTCTTCTACTTCCAAACAGTTAACCTTTAGACCAAGTGCTGTTTTTCAGTAAAACATTATCTTTTATTAAGTAATGCTAAACCTTAATAATCTGGCTTTTACATGAGAATTAACTGTTCTGAAATACATCAGGTTTTCTGTCAAACACTATAAAATAGGGGCATTCTCTGGTTAGTAAACCTTGCACTAAAGTTATTGTTAACTTATTATTATACTAAAGTTATCAATTGACAGACAGATGCATATAGATAGTCACTCAAATAAGATCAAATACATGATTAAGGATTATTCAAATTATTAAAGTTTGCTTTACATTCCACTGTCAGGTTGTTTTTCAGTATTGTTTGTTTACTCTTTATACTAAAACTCAGACAATGATGCTCACCCAGTGTTTTACAACAGTGTTTGTCAGTGTTGTGCTGTGTGAATGGAAGAAGGGATGGAGAGGAACAAAGAGAAGTGGAGGGGGAGGAATAATAGAATAATAGAGCCAGAGTGATGGATGACCTCTGACCCCTGACCTTAATCGGGCAGACCTTCAGGAAACATTGTGCCTGTGGGGGCTGAGTTCTAAATTGATTGCGCCAGACAGACAGATGGGGACTTTAAAGACAAAAACTCAAGTTCGAAAGTAGAAAATTTGCATCTACATACTATTTTATCGTTATCTCTACTGTGTGAAAAAACAAGATGAATTAAGACCCTCTGCAATAATGAACAAAATACCATAGAATGTTCCAGTTTTTGTCCAATATTCCAGACCTATAAGTGATATTTCTCAAAAGGTTTAGTTTTGTTTGTTTTAGTTAGTGGTTGAAGAATAATTTATATTTAGCTGGAGGATGCTGCATGCTAGGAGTTTTTAGGTTTCCAGTGATACACAGAATAGTGCTCTATTAATCTTTTATCGATTCTACTGCTGATTGTTTTCTGCTCTGACAGCAGCTGTGTTCTTGTATTTGTGATGAGCTCTGTTTCTTTGTGTGTGCAGCTCCACCCGAGTTCCTGCAGTGGCCTCAGTCAGTCTCCAAGCCGCTGGGCAGCAGTGTGGTCTTTACCTGCCAGGCTCAGGGAGTTCCAGAGCCTCATCTGATCTGGCTGAAAAATGGTCAAGTTCTCACAGCCCGTGACAACCTCAAGCTCACTAACAATAACAGGTCTTTAAATTCATTGAACCAGAACAACTCAATAAACATAATGATGTGCATCAACTTATCCGAATGAAGCATTTAACCCAAAAAGATGCATCAATAAATCAGAATGAAACATTTAACTTAACAATATGGATCCACCAATCAGAATGAAGCATTTAACTTAAAAATATGCATCAGCCAATAAGAAGCATTTAACCTAACAATATGTGTCAGCCAATCTGAATTAAGTATTTAAGCTAACAATTTGAATCAGCCAATCATGCTGAAGCATTTAAACTAAAATGTAAATATGCAGCAGCCAATTAAAAAGAAGCATTTAACCTCAATGTGCATCAACCAATCAGAATGAAGCATTTAAGCTAAATAAATATGCATCAGCCAACCAGAAGGAAGCATTTTACCTAAGAATATGCATCAGCCAGTAAAATTCAAGCATTTAACATTAAATATTACTTGCTCCGTTATAATCAAGAGGTCAGTCTTTATCAATTAACGAAAACTGATAATTTCACCTCAGTATGTTTATAAGCTAATCAGGATCAAGTGTTGCAAATGAAAAGTTCACCAGTCTCTGATATTCAAGTGTGGTATCCTGTAGGATTAATGAATCTTTGCCATTTGTCTGTGTGTAGTACCTTGGCACTGACGCGCATCTCAGTGGAAGATGAGGCTATCTACCAGTGTATTGCAGAGAACAGCGCAGGGACAAATCAAGCTAGTGCACGGCTAGCTGTGTTAGCCTCAGCCGATCTCCCAGAATCCCCTGGTTCTCTGAGTGTGAAGGCATTGTCCGGATCAAGTCTACGAGTTGAATGGAAACAACCAGAAAACACTGGGGGAATCATCGGATATGTGCTGCACATTAGGAAGCTTGGAGGTAAGTCGCACGACAGTTCAATATGAGAACACGTTAGCGCACAAGTTCATGAGTCAATTGCAGGGCTTCTGAAACCTTTAAATTGATAAAAATACACCAATTTTAAGTCTGCATCAAGGACCACTCAGAGCCACCATAGCAGGAAAAACAGATTCAATATATACTGCTTTTCTTTGTTATAGAACCAGACAGCAGTGAACTTCAGGAGGCCGTGAGCAAAGACACGTTCCAGCATGATTTCACAAATCTTGAGCCATCCACAACTTTCTCCATCTACGTAAAGGCTTACTCACCACAGGGAGCCAGTCAGCAGTCAGAAAGTGTGATTGCTACCACACAGGGCGCTGGTGAGCACAAATTCTCAGTTTTTTTATTCTTCCTCTCAACACAAAATTTCTTTCTTTCTCTTCAGGATTTTCATTGTTTCTTGTTTATAAAAGGGGATTCTAATCTATTTCTATCTTTTTCTTCAGTTCCTCTGATGCCAAGTTTCTTCACTCGTGTTCTGAACAGCTCCGCAGTCCAGGTCTTCTGGGATCTCCCAACCCAGCCTGGACGCCTCGAAGGGCACACACTCTCTCTTCGCAAGCTCCCGGAGCCTGAGTGTGTGTTTGAGGAACGGTTCCCAGCCCACATCAACACGCACACACTCTCCAACCTGGGTCAGTACACACCCACACACACACGCGCACACACACACACACACACACTCAGGTGTTGTCTTTCTCACTCAAGTGAACCCAATCTCACATGCTTTCAGGTGCATAGAAACATGCACAGAAATGAAGACACAGATACATGGAAGCAGATATGCAGTAATGCATCGATATCTGTAATTTATATAGAGAGTCTTTGTTTCCAAAGATTTCCCAGTGATGGGTTGCGGCTGGAAGGGCATCAGCCGCGTAAAACATATGTCAGAGAGTTGGCGGTTCATTCCGCTGTGGCGACCCCGAAAAGGAAGAAAGCCAACATGAAGATGGATGAATGAATGAATGAATGAATGTTTCCAAACATATGACCAAACAATATGATGGAGATTAATCATTCAAATTCTTATAAATGCTTTTTATAAACGGTTTGGAGGACTTATCTGTCTAAAGTTAAAATGGAGAGAGAAACGCATCCTCTGACTTATTGTGTATAATTTAATGAAAATAACTTTTAATAAATTATTCTCTTTTTAGATAAAGTTTTTCTGTTACATACATATATTTTTTCAATCAGTCAAGTTTCAAGCTGGGCCGAAGTGCTTGCAAAGGACAAATCTTTGATGGTATTTGGTTCAACATACTCCAAAGTCTAAAACAAAATAAAAGAGATTTTTGTATTTTGGACTCGGCATTATCCAATGATTCTAACTTTAAAGAAATATGTTAGATGCTAGGGTTTTAAAATAGTACTGGGGTGAACTGGTGCTAGAGTATTTGCTGTCAAACAAATGCAAGGTTGAGGCCTCCTCATGAATCTGGTATATTTATTCTAGCATTCACCTAATGAAACACTTGAAACAGTCAAGCTTGAACCCCAATCACGGTGACTCCACCGTTTCAAACATTCCCAAAGTGTTGATCATGTAACTGGTTCATGACTAGCATCATTTCAAATGTGTGTGTCTGTGTGCTTGTTGTTTCAGAGTCTTCATCTGTGTATGAGATCCAGCTCAAAGCTTTCAATGGAAATGGTGACAGCATCACCAACAAGCGCCTCATCTCATTAACTGAAACAGAGAAGAATGGGAACAAAGCAACAGGTGACTCCTCATTTCTGGACCAGAAGTTATCACAGATTAGATAAATCACATCATCATAGATACATACATCACATCAAGTCTAAGCTTTGATTATCAGCTTTCTTTTGAACTGGCAACCCTGTCCCTGTAATGTCACTGTCCCAAAGTTTTAATCAAGCTGTGCTTCAGTATATGAACTTAAAGGTTTTTTCAGAAACAGCCGTATGACATTTACATATACCATTGAGTATAATGCTAAGGTTATATTGACAGATATCCTATATATACACCCCACACACAATATTTTGAAGCAAATTATTCATTTGAACAGCGATGATCTGTAATTGATGCCGGATGGCTGAGATTGTTTGCGTTCCTCGATGTTGAATAGAGTTTGCTGAGGTATAACAAAGCCCACAAAACAATTATTCACATTATTTACATTATTACTTAAGTTACTGCTGAATTAGTAATTATTTTCTGAACGTTTATTAATGCGTTAAACGATACTGAAACACCACCACAGAAATGCCTAATACATTTACATTTAACTCATCAATAACTCATGATGGATTAATAGCTTTAGTTATGCTATATCTTGTGATGATTCCTCTCACCTTATTGTAAACCATAATTCTTTAAAGACACATTGAAATTGATAAGTAGAACCCAATTTTTAGAATCTTTTTCTAATGGTTTTCATGTTTGATTTTAATAAAAGCTGCATATTCACAGCTGGGTGTTGGCGAGCCTACTAAAAGTGTGCTTGTGTGTCCAGGTGAGAGTGTGTGCGAGTGTACTCAGGATTCTGATGGGTCTCTCTCTGGGATCATGGCTGGAATCCACATTGCTCTGGCCTGTATTATTCTCTGTGCTCTGTTCCTGATCTTCGGATACAGACGCAGGTGTGTTTCCATGACTCTGTGACATTACACATAAAAAAATGTTTCTTTCTGGGATGCTTCAACATAAAAAACAGAAGTACTTCCCAAATTTTTCGTTACCTTTGAAATGACCTTGTCCTGTTGAGCCTTTTGTAGGGATTTTTAAAGACACGAGTGCACTTGTTTGTTCATAAAGATTTTGGGTTATTGACTGTTTTCTTTCTGTGTATAGCTTCTTTTGTCAGAAGGATGGTCACTGGAGTCCATCAGTAGGACATGCCGTTTCACACGGAGATGATAAAGCCATCTCGTTTCACTCCACCGGTGCCATTGAGCTCCCAATACAGGTAAAACTTGAGCTGAGGGTGATAACGGTTCAACATGTAACCAAATCAAAACTCTCCTGTACTTCCCTTTTATTACTGTTATGATGCTCAGCAAAGTTAAAAAAGTGTGCCTTTGTCAAAATAACACTTTATTTAGTTGTATTTAACATAAACACTTTCAACATATTAATCTTTAAGGGTCCACTATAGAATATGTTGTATTAGTGTCGACACCTTAAAAGTGCAGTATGCCATCTTTGGAAGCCAATATTTGTTATCCCCAAAAACAAATAAGCCCTTTTTCAAACTGTGGTGCATGTGCCAAAGGTGGTACTTTGGTACTTTGGTGTGTGTGGAGAAATTGAAATTATAGGAATAAAACATGCTAATCTTGTACCACTGGGGTGTGCAAAGCATTGACTGTATATAACAGGTGCAAAGCATGCATAACTAGCTGAAGAAGCTCCCATGTGCAGCGGGCAGAGCGATCGTATTTCTGCAATGACTGCAAGAGTCAAAGGTAGAAGAAAATAAAAGAAAAAAGAAAAATATCAAGCGAGCCCTCGCAATGCCAAAGTGGGTAAACCCCACACTCTTCTTAAAAGCTATGTTTACAAGAGGGAATTTTATGGCACTTTAAAACACTGTGTCACTGATTGTTGACTTGGAGTGTTGACATGGCAACTGACATTAAAAATACGCTTATTGAGAGCTTTATAAACACCTGTGAAATAAAAGAAAAGAACAACAGGTGTAAAAAGCTGAACAAGAGGGCCAATATGCTGTGGCTATACTGTACTCATGTATTTTGTTGTTGCTTATTACTTTGGAGCGGCAGTTTTTTTTCCGAGGTAGTACTTGGTGAAAAAAGTCATCATATAATTAGGCCATGCTTGTGAACATGGATCACATTTTTTAAGCAGCTCTTAAACTCTACTCATTTGATCCCTAAAATAGCTCCTCTCTACCCTTGCACCACACAATAACTTCTCAGCAGAAAAAAAATCAGAAAAAACGTACAAACCACTACTTTCAAGAGAGATTTTAAGGATGGAAGTTTCTCCTGCAGCAGGATCTAAGTACCTACATTTTCTTTAATTACATCAATTACCTTAAAGTTTTAAAATAAAACAAATAAATAAAATAACCCTAACAAATCCTGAATTGTGGAAACTTTTGAAACATATCAAGTGATATTCTTGCTCTTTGTCTTATCAGTAAGGTGTTTGCGTTTGTTCCTCAGGCTCCTCAATGTCAGGTGATGATTGAACCTCCATTACTCCATCCTGACAACGCAAGAGTTCACACCAACTCTAGTACAGGCACTAATCCTGGTACTGTGAAGGACACCAAGGGTGGTACAGACACTGGCACAGACTCTGGGAATGAATCTAGCAATGTTGATACCAGTATTAGCATTACTCTGGGCATAGATACTGGCACTGGATGAAGCTTCTTGTCCTCCTTCAGCTGTACAGCCACCAAAGCCTTACACACACACTTACACACAATACTAGATCCATCATGTGTCTTACAGCACATTGAGATTAAACCACATCAGCCGCTGCCAGCTGAAGACCCCCTCCTTCACCACAACCCTGCATCTTCATCCAAAGAGCCGTGCCTCATTTAAAGCTCTACCTCAGGCCTGGGAGTCTACAAGGGGCTCAACTTGGGTCCACACAGACACTAGGTTCGAACTGTGCCAATGCTTTTCTATAATATGTTGACTTTGTATGCGTCTGTTTAGTGTAATTGAACCAGGTTTAACTAACCTGACTGGCTAGCTAATACTGACACAGTAAACCTTTAATTAGCCAACCCTTCACCAAATGAACTTCACCAGATTAGCTTAACCTGATTACACAAACCCTATTTTTGGAGCTGGACTTGGGAAATTAAACCAGAGTAGCTAAACCAAAATACCTGAACAGACTAGCTAAACCTGGTTTAAACTTATCACCCTGATAAGAACGAACCTGATGAACCAATTCAAATGTTCCTATTACCATTGACCAAAGCAAGAACCACTGAAACCACCACTGTTGTCCTTCGCTAGCTCAAGTTTAAACAGGATTTCTACCATTTTTACAGCATTATAGCGACAGATTTATTTTCATATGCACAGAAAAGAAATGTTTCTTTACTAATAATGTAAAGCTAAACTTTGCCAAATAGCTGTTTGCATCCAAGACCAAAAACCTCACGTGTTAAATGATAATGCGCTAGCCTGATTCTGCCAGCAAATCAAAATGGAAAAATATTCCTTGGAACGGTTTTGGTTTTTAACGCAAATTTTGTTTTTGTTCGTTGATGCTTTAAAACGTAGAATATTTTAATATTTTTCTCACAACTACAATGTTTTCAGAACTTCAGCTAAATAGTTTGATTACCATTCAAATTAGAGTATTTTATATTTAAACGTATTTATATATTTATATACATGAAGAAATATTTCTTGATTGTGTTTTTCTTATAATTTAGCCACTGAGTTCAGTTTTCATCTTTTTATTATTTGTATTGACTTTTCAATTTTTTTGTTACAATTAATTTGGGACATTGTTTTGATCATGACAATTCAAACTTTTTATGAAAAAAAAAAGAAGACAGTCTTCGGGTGCAATGCAAATATTTTTCTAGCAACTCTGAGACATCTACTTTTTTTGCAATTTTGGTTTCTATCTTGAAAGTGTGCTTTTCACAATTTACATGTGAATGCAGTTAGTTTTTTATTTGTTTCTCTGATTAGATTTTCATTTTAGATTATGATTTGCTGGCAGAATTTTGCTTTGGCAGATTCCTCTTCTGAAGCACATGAACAAACCTTAACAGAGAATGAGAGATTGAGTGGATAGTGTGTGTCTGAGTGAACTGCTCTATGAGGAGCTACCACATTCCATGTGCTTTCACTCATTTCAGTCTTTAAACTTTCAGTCTCTGATACTTGTTGTGCCGAAAAACACTAATAAAACCAAAATGTAAAGATAAATAAAACATAGAAACAACAAGAGGCCAAATGTAGAGATGCTAAAGATCCGTTCTCCTGCAGAGCGGTTTCCTTTTCCCTCTTATAAGAAATTATTTTTCTGCTCGATTCGGGAAATGTTGCCAAAACAGATGAACGATTGTTGTGTGATGATATTCTTATAATGTCACTGTTCTTTTGAGGGAGATTTTTAGATTTCAGTAGTGTTCAATATGATTTTTTTTTCTCTTTTCATATAATTAAAGGAAGTTAAATGTAGTAGAAACTTAAGAGCTAGTAGACTTTTTATGACAACTTTTGTGGTATGATGGCTGAGATGTTTCTCATTTTAAAACAATGAACTATTTTATCTTGGATGCTGTTTTTCAAAATGTATTTTTCACACTTAGAACCTCAGAATGTACGCTGTAAAAAAGATGAAAGTAAATTCTTACGTTTAGTTCAGTTGTATCTTTTTTGTGTCTCCTGGAGTTTGTAGTTGCTCGAATTTAACATCAGCTCAAAGAATATTGTCTGGTTTTGAACCAATCGGTTCACTACAACATGTTAATTTTTCCAAATGTTGCTAAGTTTATGTACCTCTTTTTTAACAGCTTTTTTCTTACTAAAATATCACTTTGAATGTTAAAACCATTTTCTGTGAAGATCTTGATCTTTGTTGTTTCCTGATTGAATAGTGATAAGTTGGAAGCAACTAAATTTGAGCAACTATAAATTATTGCTTTAGGAAACTGAAGACAGACAAACTGAACTAAAAACATACTCTAAAACATATAATTAGCTGAAGCTGCTTGAATTGTCTGGTGTACAGTGCCTCAGTTTTCTATTTGCTGCTTTATGAACTGAGAGATTTCTGAGACAGGTTGTACAGCTGATACAGTTTTTCACCTGTAGCTTCACAGAATATAAAGCTCATACTGTATGTGTCTGGTTTAGAAGATGTTTCTAGTCTTGTAGTTTTAAATGCTTGAACCAATGAGAGAAGTGATGCTTTAACCCTCCGGACTCTTCTTTCTTCCACACCAAACGCTCTTGTAGCTTTAAGAACCTTAATGACCTGCAGTTTCTGTTCGTCTGGGTCTCCAGACATTGTAATATTTTTGTTTTATGAGCTTTTTCTCTGCAGATGAACGTTTCTGTTTTTCTTTTTCTGCCCAAACTGTGCCAAATAAAACAGCCTTTTGTAGATGAAAACTGTTTGTTGTGTTTTTGTTTTTAATGAACAGACTTTACAATGAAAATATTGCATTTCTGTAGCATTCTGAAAGCATGATCTAAAACAGGCATCACAAGCTAAATTCCTGGAGGGCCACAGCCCTTGCTGTATTTTGTTTCAACCCTGTTTCAGGAGACACGCCAGTAGCTTCAAACTAGCCAGGAGGAGATTATTTAGTGAAATCAGGGCTGTAGCCCTCTGGAAATCGAGTGTGTTTTAGATCATGCATCCAGAGAGCATGTGTAGTGTGTGTTCATATTCCTGCAGGTGGTGCTGTGTCTGCACTTTCGTGTGTGCGTGTGTGCGTGTACGTGTGTGTATCTTCAGACGTCTTGAGCTAAGGTGCAGGGTCCTCCTCTCACTCATGCTGACACCCTACCCGAGGTAAGACACTCCATTGTTTTTCATTATTTTTATTGTTTCATTATTGTAGTATTTTATGATGCACATGACATGCTTTATTTCCTTTACTTTTCATTTGTTTAAGTTTTTTTACTAATGGTATCAGGTTGTTTTTATTCAGTTTTTTTTATTAGTTTGTTTTTGTCTTGAAATAATAACATTTTTAATGGTTTGACAGTATTGTCTGTTTTAGATTTTTTTTAAGTTTTTCATGCACATAAAATGTTAGCAATTTTTTTTCTTCCAAGAATAACTCTTTCTTTTGTTTCCTAAATTATCTGCAATTCCATGCAATTCTCATCTAGTGTACACACATATGCCTGTACACACATCATGCAGTGCAGGTAGCATGCACAGTTTTCCTGCGATTAAAAGATCTAATCATCAACATCATAAATGTGATGTAGATGATGACCTGTGAAATCTGGCATCAGAAACCAGACCCAAAAAGCAGTTCCCTAACACTGTCATTCACTGTCCCTGACTGGTACTATAATCTACCTAAAGCCAACTAAAATACTGCAAAACTACTTTTCCCCTAATGCAATATCGTACATGTACTGCCTGACACATGTTCTTAACAATATTTTTCTTTTTGTGGCATCCCTAGTTTTCTCTCATTTATAAATTACTTTGCATCCAAACATCTGTTAATTCACAAGTTTCTCACACACATAACATTAGCTAGATTAGAGAGAAACTTGAGTCCCTCTGGACTCAGTTTTGGGTCCACTCTACATTATAGATTTTATTCCTCTAGTATCTTCTCTTTCCTCTTTGCTTTCACCGTCACATCTATGTTGATAACACAGATCAAAGATGGTGCAGTGGAGCTGGTCGTCTTGTAACCGGAGGGTTCACCCACATTGCCCTGCATGGATGTGGCAGTGGTGTGGTGTGTTTGGTGGTGGTCAGGAGGCTATAGGCGCAGATTTGCAGCCATGTCATGTCAGACTGTGCCAGGGCAGCTTATCACCACAAGTGATAATGAATATGTGAATGTAGTGTTAATGAATAATGCTCTGAACATTGTAAAGCAACATTTGAGCTCTGGAAAAGTGCCATATAAATTGAACATATTACTATTATTATAAGCCTACTAGACAAGCTTTCTGAAGAAATACACACTAGAAGCTTTAAGAGTGGTTGTTGGTTGGAGGTGGGGTTTGCTGTTCAGTTGTCAATGGTTCTGTACTACTGGACTCTAGTAGAATGTTTAACCTCTCAGCTAATATTTTGTTACTTTAACATGGCAAGTTTTTACTAAATGTGTTGAGAAAAAAATTCATACAGTGCTAGAGCATTGATGATTCTTGAATTGTAAAACTGGAATACCAGTTCTTATAGTTGTGTACGTATGATAGCTTTCATCAGATCTATTGTTCAATCTCAGCCGCTTTGATCAGTGTAAATTAGCGACGGTAGTCATGATTTCAGCTTATTTAAGAGAGTTTTCCTCTGGTTTGGTTCCTGCACAAAGGTTTGTTTGCGCTGCAGTTACTGATTGACTTGTTGCATCATCACTGACTGTATAACAGATATGAGCAAAAGAGAACAAACAATTCGCTTCATGATGATCAATGTTTACTCGTTATCATTGCTTCCTAAAGGTCTCACAGCGACTTTCTGCTTTCTGTGAAGCATGGAAAAAGATTTCTCAGTCCATCCTATTGTCAACACTTTGGTCCAAAAATAACACAGGGACTGAAGTGTGTAAATAACACAAATCAACTTGACATTGAGCTTCAAAAACATATAAACATATAAAACATATAAAAACTGGTTAATTACAGACTACACTTACTATAAGATTGAAGAACTCAGAATTGAGCTTGTTTTAGGATTTAATGTAGCAAATGCAGATAAAATCTGTTGTTGTTTTTTAAATAAGAATTTATATAACTTTATAAAATACCTCCAATAATGCAATTCAGGAGTCTGAATATTTGAATAATTAAATTTTCACCAGAATGTCAAATAGAACCGTATAATTCCAAGGGGACAAAATAGTAAACTTAAACATGATTTAGTCTATTTATTCAACCAGCAAGATGGTGTTAGATGAAAGTGTCTTGTTATATATGTAAATTAACAGAAATTATGCTGACTAATCAGAAAATCTAAATTCAATGTAAATCCAATATCCCTTTATAGTAGACAACATAATATTTTATTGTTTGTTTAGATTTTTTTAATGAGTATTAATAACATCCTGAGTATTATTAAAGTCAGTGATTTGTTGTACAGTACCTGATAAATATTTAATATTAATCTAATTTATTGTAATGTAATTTATAGGTTAAAAACATTATTAATATCTAACACCAAAAACTGAATGAACTCTTCTTAATTATGTTTGAATCACTTTAAAATGAGCTGAATCTCATTGAACTTAACTGAATAATTATGAACCTATCTGACTCACGCAGTTCAGTTAAACTAAACTGAATCAAATTGACCCGAACTGAAGCACACTGAATGAACTAAACAGAATCCTCTCGAACTGATCTGAATCTCAATTATACTGAACAGCAAAGAATAATTCTAGTGAGATCGATAGGATAGGCGGGGTTTGGCTCTCAGTATGGGGGTTTCTGGTTCAACTCTAATCTAAGACTCACCCATGGGTGGAGTATTAATGCTCCCTTTGTTTTAGAACAGGGTTCCACCAGGTGTGATCACCTCCCTAAATTAAAAACATGAAACCCTGTTTGATTAGAGATGAACGATTAAACACTTCTACACGATTAAAAGAAATCCCAGAAAAATCGAAGGAGGATGGGCTGGTGTCTGGATATATTTACCTCTGTCAAAGTCTGTAAACTAATTTTTAGCATCAGGGTGAACTAGCCAGCAAACGTTGACCTGAGGGATTTCGAGGGAGTTGAGACAGAAAGTGAGAGAGAGAGAGAGAGAGAGAGAGAGCAACATGTGGAGATAATGGGGAGAGCAAGAGAATAAAAGAGCACAAGTCAGTCAGTAAGTGCTGTGGTCTAACAGAGCTCAGGATGGGTGGTGAGTAAGACAGCTGATCACATTGCTTTGGATTAGTTGATTCTTTACTATATGATCATGATGCAGCCAGTTATGTTTTTCTAGCTTGTTTGAAAGCTCTTGGTCCATTTATGTTGTATCATGTTTGGAATTAAACTGTGAAGGGCTGTGGCTCTCTAGTTTTGCGCTAAAACATGTAGAGAGAATAACTGATTCAGACCCCAGTCAATCTTGTCATCTGTTAAGATTTTAAACCTTAGTTCTTGAACAGAATGAGGATGCCATGATGTAGGCATAGTTTAGCTTCTATTTTTGTTTGAACAAGCTTTCAGTGAAATTTGGTGGTGAATTATTGGTGGTGATGTTGTCTTTGAGGTTTTTGCTAATAATGTACCATATTTATATGTTCTCTACAATACTTATAAAAGATCTGAACTGCAGCGATACTTGGTTTCCTCTATAATTTAGGCATTAATTTTAGGGTTTGCATCCTGCTAAAACATGCACCTATGATGTTTTGCATAACTGAGATTTAGATGGCATCAGCAGATTTAGTTGAATCGATGTGTGAAGCAGTGTCTTCCAAGGGCCCAGAAACCATGGACATTCATTGGTGTTATCTGTTACACAAAAGCATTTACTTTTGCTTCCATTCCAACTCTGGATTAGTTTTAGTGACATAATGATACTAGGAATTATTTTATGTTGTCTAATTATATAAGACACCTTATTAATGGTAATGTTCGTGAATGCTTTTCAGGATCCATGATCGCTTATCCATGAAGTCAAATATCATAAAATTAGGTTCTAGAGACCCATTACATAATCTGTGTGTGTGTGTGCGTGTGTGTGTGTGTGTGTGTGTGTGCGCGTGGGTGCGTGTGTGTGTGTGTGTGCGTGTGTTTGTCTCCTCAGCTCGTATCCGTCGTTACTCAGAAGTCATGTCTCTGCCAGACTCTTTCGTTCAGAAGCAGCAGCTCGATGCTGCAATGGCTGACACCTTTCTAGAGCATCTGTGTCTTCTGGATATCGACCAAGAGCCTAACACTGCTCGGAATACTAGCATCATCTGCACCATTGGTCACTCACTCATACCCACACAAACACATCCAAATAAACACACATCTTATACTCCAAAAACAAAAATAATGTCTGCATATGTGTTCAGGTCCTGCATCTCGATCCGTTACCAAGCTGCAGGAGATGGTGAAAGCTGGAATGAACATCGCCAGACTCAACTTCTCTCATGGGACTCATGAGGTGTGTGTCCATACACGAGTGAGAGTGTGTGTGAGTGGGTACGGAATTTGCTATTAGATAGAGGTAGGCAGCTTCCTAACCTTTTTAGGGGTCCCCTTCTTCGGGTTGCCAGCCATCTTTTTAAATATAGAAATGTTTTAAATTATTTAAATATTTAAATTGCTTGTAATTCACTTGATTTTTTTATTCAGTCTGATGCCAAGTAAACGTAATAAATTCTGCCAAATGTTTAGCAAAAGCAGAGAATAAAAATGACATTTTATTATAATGGACAGAATTTTTGAATTTAAGATGAAAATTAAAAAAAATTAGGAGGGACGAGTACCTCTATTGTTTTCATTTAGTTCAACATAATTCAGTTGAGTTTGATATTTATTTTTTAAGTTCAGTACAATCCTTTGATTAGTGATTCATTTCTCAATTATTCAGTCACTTTAGCATGAATCAGTTTAGTATGATTCAGCTGAGTTGTACTTTATTCAGTTAAATATGTTTCCTTTCCATAAGTTTAGTTCGCCATGATTCAGGGTGGCTCAGCATGACTCAGTTCTGTTCAATATCTTCTTTTCAAGTTTGTTGTGATTCTGTACGATTCTCTTCAGTTAAACACAATTCAGTTTCATTTGATTCCGCTGAACATAATTTTATTGTGGTACATTCTGTATAGTTCAATGTTTGTTTTCATTTTTACTTAATTTACTTTATTTCACAAATAAACTCCGAACTCCGTTCAGTTCGCCACAACTCAGTTCAGTGTTTTTTTATATTAATATTCAGTTTAGTAGGATTCACATCAGTTCAGTATGATTAAGTTCCATTTTGTTCATCTTAATTTTAATCCATTCCTTATTATTTTGAGAAGTAAATTCCATTTGCTTTAGCTTTGTTCAATATATCTTTATTTTATTGTGATTAAGTTCAGTAAGTTTTGCAAGTCCAGTATGTTTTGTCAACGTCAACATGATTCAGTTTAGTATGAATCATCACAGGATGATTTACATTATGAATAACTGTTCTGCATTAGTGCAAAAGATTTAATTTAATTGAGTTCAGTTCACAATAATTCTATAAAGATTCAGTTCTGTTTGATAGTTTTTATTTAGTATGATTCACTTCCGTCCAACATGAATCAGTTGTATTTGATTCAGTGCATTTTTATTTTATTCAGTTCACAAAATAATTCACAATATTAGCATGAAAAAATTCTGGTCGATGTTGATGTTCCTGTGTTTTTTCACATATACGTGTGTGTGAACACATGTGCGTGTATGTGTGTGCGTGCGCATGTGTGTGCCTTTTCCAGTATCATGCAGAGACTATACGGAACATCCGCGAAGCAGTGGAGTCGCTGACCTCCGACCCCCTGTACTACAGACCAGTAGCCATCGCTCTGGACACCAGAGGACCAGAGATCCGCACTGGACTGATTAAAGGGGTGTGTGAACACAGGCATGTGATTAAATATGTGTGTAGAGCATACTGCTCTATAATGCTGTGATTTCAGGCCCCAGACTCTGAGGTGACTCTGGAGCGTGGATCTCTTGTTCGAGTTGTCACCGGTGAGTTTCAGGCTGATCAAACACAGTGCTTGTTTATATAGCTGTCTGAGAGCGTTTTTGTTTGTTCAGCGGAGTCTGAGCAGAACCAGACGGATGGCTCTGTGATCTGGGTTGACTATCCAGGGTTAACCGGAGTGCTGAAAGAAGGAAGTACAATATTCATTGACGATGGACTCTTAGCTCTTAGAGTGCTGGAGATTGGTAATGAAAAACACAGTTCAAATTTAAGATGAAATTATTACTTTACATCATTTAATACAATGTGTTTTTAAAAATTCTCAAAGGTGACACGTGGATCCAGGCCTGTGTGGAAGCGGGAGGACCCCTGGGGTCACGTAAGGGTGTGAATCTGCCTGGGGCGGTCCTGACTGATCTTCCTGCAGTCAGCGAGCGTGATGAGAGGGACTTGAACTTTGCTGTCCAGCAAAACCTGGACATGATTTTCGCCTCCTTCATTCGCTCAGCGGCAGATGTGAAAAGTGTGAGGAAGGTGCTGGGGCCACGAGGCCAGGGGATCAGGATCATCAGCAAGGTTGAGAGTAGAGAGGGAGTGTGCAAGTAAGAGAGCGCTTGAAGCTTTTACTTGAGCACACTTTCACTCCCCTGAAAATACTCTGTCAGAGGGGAATATTTAATCTTACCTCTAAAGTAATGTTGGCCATTTAGACACCTCAAAAAGATGACTGGCAGGTTCCAGGTCTAAAATCTCTACCAGATATCACTTTACGTGGCATTTCCAATCACATGTCTTTCTAATTTCACTTTCAAAGAACGCCTTCTCAATCTGAAACTCTAATATGTCCTTCAGGAAGCTCCATTCAATCAAATTCTTAAATCGTGTGCACTCACTCATACTAAATACCTGATTGTCAAGAGTGCCAATTTTTGGGGCTGTTTAAAAAAAATATATTTTCATGTGGTACCTTTTTTGCATTATGAAGCTTTAAATGACAACTGCAGATGGGAAAATAAGTGTGTTTACTATTAAGGGTTTCTAGAAGCATTCCTGAAGCAGCTTTGTCCTTGTCTCTTTGTCTGAAAACATTACTCCATTTCCTCTCAATCTATTGATAGTGTAATGCACTGGAGAAACTTACAATGCTTTTACAGTTTAACATATAACCTTCTTACCGGTGAAATGTGTCTAGTTCCCTTGTTTTCACAAGAAGTTGATGCATTTCATAGTATTAAAAAAATCCAAAATTACCAATGCTTCATAATATAGTCTGAAATGCAAATGTATGTTCAATGATGGGAAAAGACAATACAACACAAATAAAACATTTAAATCTTAAAACCTTTCCTCGGATGGATTTTTAAAAGACTAAGAACCCACATCGATGTCTGTTTACTCAGTTTCGATGAGATTCTTCAGGAGAGTGATGGAGTGATGGTAGCTCGTGGGGACCTCGGAATTGAAATTCCTGCAGAGAAAGTCTTCATCGCTCAGAAGATGATGATTGGACGGTGTAACAGTGCAGGCAAGCCAGTCATCTGTGCCACTCAGGTAACCCTCAGGCATTGATTAGCCCTCATGCTCTTGATCATGCTCTTCAGTTTAGACACTGGTGTAAGGTTGGTATGTTTCTGCAGATGTTAGAGAGCATGGTGTATCATCCGCGTCCCACCCGTGCAGAGAGCAGTGATGTTGCAAACGCTGTTCTTGATGGAGCTGACTGTGTGATGCTTTCAGGTGAAACGGCTAAAGGAAAATTCCCCGTGGAGGCAGTGGCCATGATGCACTCGGTCAGTCAATATGCATCTTTGCAGGTGCCTGTGTCTGAGTACGTTTGCATGTATTATTTTTACTATTTGAAACAAAGTCACCTCAAGTAGTTTACAAAGAAGTAATTTTAGATTATCTCCCAGACAAAAAGTAATTGGATAGCAAGGAATTGTAAGAAACTGGTAGGTAGGAGTTTTTTTTTGTGAAATTAAATTAAATTACATTAAATGCCAATAAATTATAACACATTTTTTCTAAGCGCTTCTACTTTTTCAGTCAGAGTGAAAAATTTGAAAAAAATTTACAATGAAAAATAAAATACTTGTGATTGCACATGTTTGTATGTGTAATTTTGAACAGCTGTGCATATGCGTCTAGGCAATTATGAGCAAGAGGGAACTCGTGAAAATCTGCCAAAAAATATTTGTGAACAAGTAATTGGTTATGATGTTTTTTTGTACTGTATGATTCAGTTCGTTTCAATAATATTACCCAGTGTACCGAGCTTTTACGGCAGACCCTGTACCATAATCAGTATAAGGAATATTGTTTGAGTTCAACACAGATACCTTCAATTTGAGGATTCACTTGAGTGTAATTCAGTTCATGTATACATGTGTTTGTTTTATTAGATTCAGAATCAATATATATTTGAATGTCTTCCAGATCTGCCGTGAGGCTGAGGCTGCTATTTTCCACCAGCAGCTGTTTGAAGAGCTCCGGCGTTTGACACCTCTGACCTCTGACCCCACAGAGGTCACAGCCATTGGAGCAGTGGAGTCATCCTTCAAATGCTGCGCTGGTGCCATTATTATCCTCACCACCTCCGGCAGGTATGTATACTCAAAGTAAAATAGTTAAAAAAAAAGATTTTACCATAGAAAAGAAAAGCAGGACATGTTTTGAAATTGCATGTCCTTTTTCATCACAAATCATCACAGAGAAGTTTTTTAATTGCCAAACTCCATGTAAATTAAATGATTGATCCACATTTTTTAAAAGACTGAATTGGACCAAACTAAGCAAGTTGTTTAATCACAGATGTATATATATATATATATATATATATATATATATATATATATATATATATATATATATATATATATATATATATATATATATATATATATATATATATATATATATATATATATATATATATTCGGTATATGATATTATATTAAGTGGTTAGGGGACCACAACAAGATCAATCACAGATCTCTATGAATGAATGAACCAGATCTCTTTTGAATGAAATTGACCATTTCGCTGAAGGAAACTGATCAAGCACAGGTTTTGTTCAAGGCACCAGTTTCCTGATTGCTCCCTGGGCGCTGCAGCCATGGCTGCCCACTGCTCCAGGTGTGTGTTCACAGTGTGTTTGTTCACCGCTGTGTGTGTACACTGGGATGTGTTAAACACCGAACACAAATTCCGGGTATGGGTCAATCCCTATCTGGTCAACTGGTCACTTTTACTTTCCCTTCAACATTTTGATGAAAGATGGTTAATAGTTAATCACAGATCTTGAGGATCCAAACAACAAACCAATCAAAAACCTTTAGGAAGCAGCTCACTCAAACACAGATCTCTATGAACAAAATAAACCAACCCTAGATTTCTAGGTAACAAGTCCAACCAGTTACAGATCTCTTTGAAAAAACCTGACCAGTTAAACATCTGTATGAAGGCAGCTCACAAATCACAGATCTTGAGAAACTATATGTTATGAGAATAATATGTAACAGATATTTTTGAAGAAAAATGACCAACAACAGTGATCAACATCAGTGACCACAAACCAATAGCAAACAAAACCCAATCATAGATCTCAAGGAACATAATCATCAACCAGTAATCCACCAAACACTATGAATGTCTTCCAAAAAAAAGCCATTTTACATTTGTTTCAACAGTTAAATCTTTCTACTCAAATAACCTAGTATGGTCAGATGTAATTTTTACTGTTATAATATTTTTAATGTTTTAAGCTAATATTTCTGAAAATGAATATTCTGTCACACTTCTAGATCGGCACACCTTCTCTCACGATATCGTCCTCGCTGTCCAATCATCGCAGTGACTCGAAACGCTCAAGTGGCATGGCAGTCGCAGCTGCTGCGAGGAGTTTTTCCCGCCCTCTTCAAAGCCCCACCCACAGACGTGTGGGCTGATGATGTGGACAACAGAGTTACCTTCGCCATGGACATTGGTTAGTGTGTCTGCTGCTGTGGTGTAACATGAACAGTTCACCATAGCTCAGTACATTTTATAAACACTAACCCTTAACATTCTTTTATACTGATAAAGTCAGATGTATGGGCATTATTGTTCATGAAAATGGGGAAAACAACCCCTTACTCTGTTTCTTTTTCTTTGTGTACAGGTAAAGCACGAGGCTTCTTCCGCTCTGGCGATATGGTGATTGTAGTCACCGGTTGGAGTCCCGGGTCTGGACATACTAACATCATGAGAGCAGTGACTGCACCTTGACCATCACCTCAGATTAAACTGATAAGAGCTTCTAATTTGTCATAGAAAAAGAGCTCACTAAAAGGAGTTTCAGACAGTTATCACATAATTAAATGTATTATGAAATGTGAATACTTATTTATGTTGTAATTGCTTGTTATATAAGCCATGTCAAAAAGGCATTTGCAAGAAACTGAGATTTATTTCCAAAGAAAATAAAGAGTATATTTATACATCAAACATTGCCTCAAATTCCTCCATTGTCGTTTTCACACCTTTTATTTTAAACCTTTTAAACCTTGGATTTGATCTCATGTGTTCCCAAAGGTGTCTATACTCAAGTGAAGTTACCAAGCCCTTGAAACCTTGCTCTTGGTTTATGGTTTCTTAAATGAGTGCAACGTCCAAGTGGGCCTGAGATTCCTTTGTTAATTGTCTTTCAGAGAAAACCAGCCTGGATGTGTCGTGGCATGTATAGTGATAGTATTCAGTTGTGGCTTTTCCTATTTCTGTGTTTTAATTAACCTCAGTTTTTTAACATATCTTACATAACGCCATAGCACCTGGGACAAAAGAAAGTAGGTCAATGAAACAAAAACATGGAAATACATTTACAACTGTCTTATGCATTTATTCATATTCAAATATGTCTTTAGATTAATTCGTTTATTGTATTATTTAACAAATGTAGTAACTTAATTAGTTCCTAACTGACAAACAAGAACAAAATGTTAAAATGTCTTCCCTATTCAAATTGTATGTTTAAAGGCACTTTATTAAAAGTCATCTAAGGAACAAATTAGGGCGCCTCGACTTTGACCCAGATGCTTCCGACCTCTGTTGGAGAGTCACTGAAGTGCACTTTCTGTTAAAGAAGGCATCTGCTGTATTCCTCTCAAGACATGTGCTGTTGATGAGAGCTCAAGCATGGACCTATTGAGACTTTAATGAGCCTGTTGAAAATGATCTTGAGGTGATCCTTTTGTCCCTGTATGGTTTACAGTATGCAAGTAGTTCACAGCCACAGGCTCTTGCAGAACCTCCTCACAATAAAGTGCTTATTTGAAATGAAGCTTTGCATAATCAAGACAATATGCATTTCAAGGACAGATTATGGGGATTCTGTGTGCCATGCTATTAACACCGCTAGTTCCACACCTGCCTGTGTTTTCTTCTGTTGAGCTAAAATAATAAGAATCAGAATCACAAAAATGTTTATTGTCAAGTTTGCATGCACACACACACGCACGCACACACGCACACGCACACACGCGCACAGGGAATTTGTTGTGGTACAGGGGTACTCTCAGTGTTGGTACAAAAAAGACACAGCATTGCACAGTAACACAGGTTAAAAAAATTAATTACTCAAGTTAAAAGTATATATAAAATATAGAAATATTATAGAAATAGAGATAGTAAATATATAAAGAAATAGAACTATAACTATAGAATTCCAAGTTGCTTAAGAGATGTGCTTTGGAGGTAATTTGCATTAAGTAAAATTAAAGTGCAGCAAATGAACAACAGAATGTGGAGCAACTGGAAATGAATATTCTCAATTTGCTTAACAACAATGAATAAAAATCTGGCAGATTACAAAAAAATACAGAGATGGCCATGGAAAGCAACTCTAATAATAACTAATAATATTTATTTTTGTAGAACTACAGTAAAGCAAGCAATAAAAACACAGAAGAAAACAGTAAACTAATAGAAAACATCAAAAGTTGTCACATTCTTGTGGTTGCACAAACTTTGAGTATGCCTTACACTATATATACGATTATGCCTGTACATTTGGTCAATACCAGATTTCGGGAAAATAAAAAAATGCTGGCCCTGCTGTTCTACACATTTTAACTCAAATATATTCAATTTAACTCTGAGTCTAAACCAAAGAGGCATGCATTTCACCCACTTGATTGATATGGATTTTGGGAGAAATTTCATTAAAAAGATTTAATCTGCTCAGCTTCAGAGACTCAATCAGTCTGCCATTATTCCTCTGTCTCCCAAGCAGCCTATGTGACGTCACTGTGACTAAAACCTGACCCGCTCGTGCACGAGGCTGACAGTGATGCTGAAGCTGATGATGATTCGGCTGGCATGGAAACAGTCTGTCACGCGCTGAGATCCTCTGTGTTGGAAAGCTTTTTCGTCCTTCACAAGATTCACGTCACGCGGAACCAGAATCCGTGACCGAGCGAAGCTCAACAGGTGTAAGTGATGAACGAGAACAAGCCAGGGGAGCGGCAGAGAAACGCGACGCTCATCTGTTGCGCATCGAGATGAGGAAGATGATGAGTGATTGACAACTGCATGTCCATCTCCATCCTTGCTTTACTGTGTCAAGTTCGCCTTCATCTTCGAAATATGGGAAAAGGTAACGGGCCTCAAGGACGCGCGCGGGGAGAAACGAGAAGAAATTACTCAAGGGCGAATCCGATGCGCGGCGAGGAGGTGGCAGTGCGTGGTGGCTGCGCGGAGGACGCGTGAAGGAGAACCGGGAGCGAGGTCAAACCGAGTGTGAGTCTACGTTTCACCGGAACCAACGCGCGTTAATCTCACTCAACCTGACAACACATGCATGCGAGTTAAAAAAAACATGTCTGACCAACAAACACACGAGAGGAGGCGACGGCGGAGGGAAACTCTGGTGGAGGTTATAGAGTGACAACAGGTCAGATAGTGGGGTTGACTGTTTTGGGTACGTTTCTCTGTGAGAGCCATTGAGAGTGACCGTGAATTTGTTGTGTTTGCTTTTTGGGGTGTGTTATTAATGTGATTGTGTATCTGTGAGTTACTTAGTATTTACCAGACATTACATTTCTTGAGCAAGACAGTAAGAGAGTTACTTATTAAAACAATGAGTCTGCTGTCAGTGAGTCTTTGCGTCTTTGTCTGAAACATTGAAGCTGTGATTGCGTTAAACTATAATCAACCGTTATTAAGACTGTGAACCTGTGAGTGAGACAGTGAGACTAATTGAGACAGCGAGTCTGCAGGTGAGAAAGTGAGACTGTGAGTTTAAAAGAGGGTGAGACTTTAAGTCTGAATTAGACAGTAAGACTGAGTGTCCATGTAAGACAGTGAGTCAGTGAGCTAGGCAGTGAGACTAAAGGAGACAGAGTCTCAGCAAGACAAAAGACTTTGAGTCTGCGTTAGACAGTGACTCAGTGAGTTAGAAAGTGAGACACAGCAAGACAGAAGACTTAGAGTCAGTGAGCTAAACAGTGAGATTAAGCGAGATAGAAGACTTTGAATCTGAGCTAGACAGTGAGACTGAATGAGACAGTGAGTCTGAGCAAAACTAAACATTTTGAGACGGTAAGACTGAAAGAAAACACTTTGGGTCTGTGTGGGACAGCAAGTCTGAGAGAGACAATAGACTTTGCATCTGTGTGAGACAATGAGTTAGCAGTGAGTCGTTGAGCTACACAGTGAGACTTTATGAGACAGCGAGTCTGAACGAGAAAATAAGACCGTGAGTGTGTAAGTTAGCAGTGAGTCAGTGAGCTAGACAGCAATACAGAGATAGACAGCGAGTCTGAGCGAAACAAAATACTTTGAATCTGTGTGAGTCTGTGAGTTATCAGTGAGTCTTTGAGCTACACAGTGAGACTGAATGAGACAGCGAGTATGAGCCAGACAGTAGGCTTTAAGTCTGTAAGCTAGACTGTGAGACAACGAGTCTGAACGAGATAAAGACATTGAGGCTGTGAGCTAGAGAGTGAGACTAAATGAGACAGTGAGTCTGAGCGGGACAGTAGATTTTGAGTCTGTGAGCTAGACAGTGAGACTGAATGAGACAGCGAGTCTGAGGGAGAAAGTAGACTTTGAGTCTGTGAGCTAGACAGTGAGACTAAATGAGACAGCGAGTCGGAGCGAGACAGTAGACTTTGAGTCTGTGTTAGGCAGTAAGCCAGTGAGCTAGAAAGTGAGACTGTGAAAGAAACAGCAAGTCTGACCTTGACAATAGACTAGAGGCTCTGAGAGACAACAATTCTAAATATCAGAATAAGCCAATGAGACTTAGTGAGACTCATATTGTGTTGAGTCTGTGAGTGAGGCAATGATTTTTTGATCAAGTCTGTGAGTAAGATACTGAGTCTGAATTTGATTATCTTAGTGAGGCTTAAACTGAGTAAGTCAGTGTAAATGTGCAAGTCTGAGATAACGAGTCTGAGTGTGACCTGAGTCATCGAGCAAGACCCTGACAATTTGAGTCTTAAGAGTGTTCTTGAGTGAGACTACAAGTACCTGATTGAGACATTGAGTCTGCAAGAGAGACTGCTAATTTGTGAACATATGATATAACCAAAGTTATCAGATGAGTGAGACATTGGAACATTTGAGATTGTTTTTGAGTCATTGTTTTTAGTTCTTTGAGTGTGACAGTGAGGCTGTGACATGAATTGAAATCATAGTTGAGACAATGAACAAAGTAAGACAGTGAGTCTGCAAGTGTGACAGTGAGACTGTGAGTGACGCGATGGGACATAAGAGAGTCTTTTTGAATATATTGAGAGGTACTGTGAATGTGAGCAAACTCATGATTAAGTGAGACAGTAAATATGTTATTGAGACTGAGCCTGGAAATGTGTGTGAGCCTTTGAGTGATGTGAGTCTTAGAGCATCAAACCTTCACTCTATTGCACCACCATGGACACTGTTAGTACTGGGGCTTCTGCATGCCCAGAGTCTCGCGCTGCACATAATGGGGACTCGAAGCGTCGTAGCAAGAGCAGCCTCCCCTCACCTGGTTACCGGCTGTCTCAGGCATCTTTGGAGAGCACAGACCGTGCAGACCGACGTCGCCTCTCCATCATGAGCTCATCACGTGACACTGGTTCTTTCCGTCCTGGGACAACTGCAGGTACACCAAGCACCCCAATCCCCTTGCCAAACTCTGCACCACCCACAGTGCAGCGATGCGTAGGTTTTGCTGCATCAAGAGCTGCATTGGCCTCCACCTCTTCGTCTACTGGAGCAGGTACTGTTGTGGTGGCAGCGGCAGGGCCTGACACCCCAGATGCTGGGCCTGGGTTGGATGCAGAGGATTATAGCTATTCAAACCAGTCAACGTTCATCCAGAGACAGTTCGGTGCGATGTTGCAGCCAGGCGTGAATAAGTTCTCACTTCGCATGTTCGGAAGCCACCATGCGGTGGCGTTGGAGCAGGAGCGGCTGAAATCTGCAGGAACCTGGATAATACACCCTTACAGTGACTTCAGGTACTCACTCAAAACACCAATAGAATATCAATTTCTTCAGAACACTCTTTAAGATATCTGGGTACTGTGTTTTTAATTGGACAGAATTCCATACAGTAAATGTGTGTGCCTTTCTGAGCTGCTCTTCAAGTACTTATTTTTCCAATTACATTCCCTAGGGTAACCGAAGAGTCTAGGCAATAATTTATAATATTTTTAACAGCTTGAAGAGTTACTTGAACGCTATAAATCCATTCAGATGAATTTGAGCAAAACTGTGGGGTTTTTGTTTTTTTATCAAGAAACAAGTTTGAGGAAAGCCACTATTTTGTCAAACTCTCATAATACATCTCAAAGTTTTAGCATCATAAACAATAGAAATGCAGAATTTAGTTTAAAAGATTTCATTTAAGAACAGATCTTTTTATTACTAAATGCAATAAATACATGCAATAAAGCCTATATGAAACCTTTTTTTAATTACTGCAAAATAAAACAACAATAAACATATTAAGTTGATCTCTGACATTGGACGGCATCTGAACTGTATGTCAAGATATTTTTAAACCTTAAAACCTGATTCTATTTTGAAAACAGTTGTCAGAACAACAAGGGTGCTTCACCTGCACATTGAAGAACTGATATTATATTTATTAGCAAGTTTATAATTGTCTATTAAGATACAAGATAGAATGAGGAACTAGTTTATTAGAATGAGGAACTTGATGGTGGTTACAAAGAAATTTCATAAGTGTTTCCAGAGTTTACTAGAGGACGACTCATTGGTCCATATCATAGACGATGTATAGATATTCAATAAAAAACAGTGTCTTGGTTGCTATTTTTTACAGCAAAATCTGTTAAAACCAGGATTTTATAATAGGTTAGAATTTACTGGTGAGTTAAAATTCCTCATTCTAATAAACTTTACTTAACAATCTCTAAGGAAACTTATATAGTAGTTTTATTTCTACCCCATAGGATTATCTCATTTGAATTTATCTGTAACTCTTAACCTACACTAGGCCTTTGTCAAGCTGATTTGAAAACACTGCTAAAAAATGCTATAATAAAACATTTTGATTAATGATGTATTCCCAGCGAAGGGTTGCGGCTGGAAGGGCATCCGCTGCGTAAAACATATGCCAGAGAGTTGGTGGTTCATTCCGCTGTGGCGACCCTGAAAGGGAAGAAAGCCGACATAAAGATGAATGAATGAATTAATGATGTAAAGACAATGCACTCGGTTGTTGACTTTGCCAATTGATGGTCAATAGGGAAATGTTTGATGACTTACAGTGGGTAATTAGATTGACAATTTGTTGGTTATCTTGTTCTGAGTGGTTGGTAATTATTTATTTTTGGCTGTTAACGGAGATTTCTTTAGAATTCCATCTGTATTCTAGTGTTGCTAGTTTATTTAAATGTTGTTTAGGAAGTGATTGATTCTGTATACCTCCTCAAGGGTCTCAAATTTTCTTAGTTGATAATCGGTTACTGGGGAACTGATTTGAGATGATGGTTTGTCTTATGGGGAAAAGGATCAATATTTTTCTTTGGAATCAAACCTTCTATAATAATGTACCCCTATAATTAGGAAAAATATAGGACTTACTCACAGAGAGACCTCACGGTAGCAAGAAAAGAAAAAGTCTTCATCTGAATATGCAAATAATCACAATTAGACTTTCTCCTGTCAGAAATGAGCGTGGTTCGAATATTTATGCTGTGTTAGATAATTCATGTACCTATTACATTATTCATAACTTAATCAGTAGTGATTTTAGTCTAGCTAAACTGGAGCTATGAATAAAGAAATAGCTCTGTCAGAAACTCATTCATTTCCAGCTGAGGCAACACACTTACAGATACATCTATGGAACTGTGTGTGTGGACCTTAAACCTACATCCCAGTTTCTTCATGAAGGTTATAGGTTTTAGCTGTGTGAAAGTGTTTTTTTAGAGAGAAATTGGCCTCTCGAACAATGGTGGGCGGCTGTAACATTATCAAAAGCAACACACACTTCGGAATCAATAGCACTGGTACTAGCAAACTGTTCACTTCCATTCAGCAGGGTCAAATTCTGACAGATTTTCTTTTCAAGGAGAAAATGTACATTTATAAGGTCTCTAAACAATGTATTTCCACTTTCACGGACAAATCTACTTCTTATTATTCATCCATGAAGTCATATTTGAAACTTAATTTGAAACATGCTCAGTTCCATGCAGTGTCCACAGTGAACCTGGTCTAACCAGTCAAAAGCTTGGCCCACACTGGCCTCTCACCAGCATGCATTTTTCTTATAATTCCCTATTTCTTTTGAAAGTCTCATAAAAAAACTTTCTACCTTTAAATAGACCAAATTTAGGCATTTACCCTAAAAATGTACACAAAAATTCCCACGAGGCTTCTGAACTCACAAATCAAGTATTAAGCAATAGCCTAATAGTCTTTAAGTAAGTATTTTCACAATTCACTAACTTCCCATGAGACTCCAAAACTTACTATTTTCCCTATAAAATGAACAAAAGCCAAATATTAAGCCCATAATGTCACAATTTTCTCGATAGGGACGTGTAAGATCTATATTCTTAGCTTGACCCACCTGGTATTTCATGCCACAGTCACATTGTCGTACCTGGAGCCTGGCATGATTTGAATATCAGAAACCCTAATACCAGGTTATGTTCAATTAGTTCCATCAGTCTCCTCCAGCTCAGAGGCTGCAGCTCCTTCACTAACTCCTCTGTTTAGTACTCTGGTGCTGAGAACTGCAATGACCCCGAAGCTGAGCTTGTTAATCCCTGTCTCTTCATGCAATGAATTAAACAAACAATCTCTGATACAAGACTGTTGCACTTGCTTTGAGCCTAAACATCATTTACATAATGATTCGCTCTCTTCTTTTAGGGTTTTAAGTATGCATTCTTTCAGTCCTCACAGTTTAGAGTTGGCTTTCTGCTGCCCCATGGCAAGGTCAGATATATGATCATCTTTGTAATGCAGTTGACACACACCCAAAACAAATACATTAAACACATCAAATGAAAGAAAATCTGACGTGTACGCACTAACGCTTAACTGTACTTTAACTGTACACAAAAACCTAAACAAAAGGCTCCTTCAAACATGAACAGACATTTTTTTAGCTAGTGAAATAGCACAGTTTGCAGTCAAAATACTAACATTTTGTTAGTATGTTGGCAATATTCCTGGACAGGTAAATAAACTATTTTTTAGGTTATTTAAAAGGGAAACCTCTTGTGAGCATGGGAGGCTCGCACCTGTGGTGATGATAGGAAGAAGCCCAAAATTAATAAAAAGTGGGTACATTGCTAATGTCTGCCATTGGAATGAAGAAATAAATTATGGTACGTTTGTTGACCGTTTGAATTCCAAATTAACTGTTTTAAACCAGACATTTAGAATTTAAATAAATTTGAAGTATTTAGAAGTCGACTCAATAGATAAACACGATGAATATCTGAACGTAGATCTAAGTTCACGTTATATAGTGAATCGTTAGAGGCAGAGCGGTAGATATGCTTAGTGTGTTATAGGAAACAATGGCCTTGAATTTTCTCACCTATTTCTGGGTAATGGAGGTGCAATTAGTTCCAAACATTTCTCCGCTGAGCACTGAATTCGCATTGATTTCTTTGGAGCCTGAGTTGGTGTATGGATGTAAAACTCAATCTAACGTTTAATTTTAATAGACGTTTATCGACCATTCACACACTCTCTGTTTCATTCTCAGAGTCTTTCTTTATGTAACAGACACTACTTATCTAACACAGTCTTATGCATCATGGATGCGTTCTTCTTCTAACAAACACTCCTCCTACAAGCTCAGTAGGTAAAGAATAGTTGGACCCTTACGTATTTTCCCAAAAGCACACAAAAAATGGGATATCACCCAAGGAGATGCATGCTGTTTTTAAAGTGGCTTTGACAGTCTCCTTAAGAAAATCTGAGGCAGAAGCTGAAGTGTTACGTCAACCTCGAAGCCTTGATCTCCGGTGAAGGATCCGCAAGGAGGAGCAGGACAAAATCCTTTCAACAACAAGAAATGTCTGACCTTAATTGCAAAAAGGGTTATGGTACCATGTTTTACCATAACAGAAATTAAATAGTTTCAAATGCATTTCGATGTCTTTTGTTATTATCTGATAAACTTTTGACAAAATGTTTTGCAGCAAAACGATGAAAATATTCAGGGTTATTTGCAGACTTATTCATTTTCAGTATCTATGAATGTTCATCAATCTTAAAGCAAGCAAGTTAACACAAATAATCCGGAAATGCCTTAATATGTTTAGAGAAGTTAAGAACCATGACCATGGCAGAAAATTACAGTAGCAGACTAGACAGAATATTCACATTTGAAAAGCTTAGTTACAGCTCTGAAGTAATGTTTATATTTAGTCAAACAAACCCTCTTCACAAATTTCTGAGGGGAAGGGGTGTTTTTATTGCAGTACCGGTTTTGGTCACAAATATCACAATTATAAATATATATATATATACATTTATATATTCAAAATAATGATTTGAGTTAAATAAATCATAACCAGTAAAACCAAACCTTATTAAATGTATAAATTGATTTGAATTAAATTTAGCAATACATGGATCTAAAGTTCTAAGCGGAATCATTTTGATATGTAGTCTATCATTGTTGTTGGTTTACGCATTCATGCTGCAATGTTTGATTTGAAGCAAACATTATTTGTTTTAAATTTAGCAATACATGGATCTAAAGTTCTGAGCGGAATCATTTTGATATGTAGTCTATCATTGTTGTTGGTTTATTCATTCATGCTGCACATGTAAGCAAATATGCTTTAACTGCTCCTTTTATATAAGTCCCTCTGTCTGAAACTTAATGTACTCACACTTGACCATTTTTGTTTTTGAGATTTTTATTTGTCAGTTAGAGTCATCAAAATTAAAGGTAAAATATTTTGTAATGTTTGTTTATAGAAAAATACACATTCTTATATAAACAAATATAATGTTATTTTAATTTATGTATACAATACACAAGTTGACATCTTCTAAACTAAATGAAGCTGATCTTGTTTGGCAGGAATTCATCTTCATTCCTGAACCTCATTGTTTTTTTTTTTTGTGTGTGTGTTTCAGGTTTTACTGGGACCTCCTGATGCTCCTGCTGATGGTAGGAAACCTGATCATCCTCCCGGTGGGAATCACATTCTTCAAAGAGGAGAACACTCCATCCTGGATCATTTTTAATGTGGTGTCAGACACACTCTTCCTTGCTGATCTGGTTCTGAATTTCCGAACTGGTATTGTGAAGGAAGACAGCACAGAGATTCTGTTGGACCCAAAGGAGATCCGGGTCCGATATCTCAAGAGCTGGTTTCTGGTGGACTTTGTCTCATCCATACCAGTGGACTATATCTTCCTCATGGTTGATTTGGAGGCTGGCTTGGACTCAGAGGTACAGGGATGCATACATGCACCTGGAGTTATTTGTTCACTCTCTCTGCAGGCTAGCCTGGATTCTGAAGGGTGTCTCTGTTTATTGCAGGTTTACCGTACGGCTCGAGCTCTGCGGATTGTTCGATTCACAAAGATCCTTAGTCTTCTGCGTTTGCTTCGACTCTCCAGACTGATTCGCTACATACACCAGTGGGAAGAGGTGACTCATGCACACGATAGCTTTTTCAGAATTACAACATACAACCATGTTGTCTTAGGTTTGTAAAAACCCTGGAGACATATACAGCTGCTGCCTCACGGAACCAGAGTTTCAGAACACTAGCGAGGGCAAATCACAGAGAAACCCCAACCATACATGCCTTTGACAACAACCTTTCCCTTGCCTTACTCATTTAAAAATCTTTTTTATTAACATTCCCTTAACTCCAACTCTCTAACTTTTTTAACAAAACATCCACCAACTCCTGATTCTCAGCCTTCTGCGGACTCTGCCCCACCACCATCACATTAGGATATTAGCAGTGTTTCATCATGGTCTTTCCCTGCTTGTACAACCATAAATAATATTAAAGTATTCAAACTTGAATATTGAAGTTCCAAAATAACGCTCCCTTACACTAAAAAAGATCTAGTGTGCAAACATAGAGCAAGCAAATATGGGGAGTATGCTAATGGTGATAAGTGACCTTTCCAAGGAAGCCCGTTAGGTCCTGGAAGTGTTGTAGGCTCTGAAGATTGCAGCAATTGTGAATAAATAATGAGGCGACATGGGTAATGGTGTCGGGTTATTGTCAATGTCTATCTTGATTACTCTCTAGTTTTCCCCCTGTTCTGGTGTGTTTCTATGATTGATCATTATCGTCAGGTGTTTCGTGTTATGCCCTCCCTTCTCCTCTTTCTGAACTCAATTAGCGCTGGCCTTTTTAAGGCTCACTCTGCCTGTGCTCAGTGCGAGTTATTGTTTGTGCATGTTTACAGTCTCTCTTCCGATCGCTTGTCTCGTGTCCAGTTCTGCCTGTACTTGCTATCCTGTACAATAAAGTCAGCTGAGAAACTCACCTCGCATCTGGGTCCAATCCTTCATCCCGAACCTGACAAATGGCTAGTCACAGACGAACATTGCACATCTTAGGCTGTTTATATGACATCCTTCTCCAAAACCTTGTTTAAAAAGTACATTTACTGGCCATCTCAAGGCAGGCAACATGCTCAAAATTTAATATATTACTTTGATCTATTCATAAAAGACATTTGATTTAGGTTAAAAACACATTATTACCCTATTACCCAGATTGTGTAAAAAACAATATGGTCTAATGGAATTTTTTACCAAATTTCTGTTCTGGCCCTCACAGATCTTTCATATGACCTATGACCTTGCCAGTGCAATGGTTCGCATCGTTAACCTGATTGGTATGATGCTTCTGCTATGTCACTGGGACGGCTGCTTGCAGTTCCTCGTACCTATGCTCCAGGACTTTCCTCTCGACTGCTGGGTCGCCAAGAACAACATGGTGGTGAGAAGAGAAATTGTCCCACCTTGATTCCATTTACAGTCTTTGCGTCATTTTCAGAATTAGTCCCTCATAAACATATTTAAAATTCCAAAAAGTGAGATCATGAATGAATATAAATATGGGACTTCAGCTGAAGCAGTGGAGAGGATTTTTAGGACCAGTTGTTGTTGTTGAAATATATATGATGGGATGTAATTGCAGATTTTTAATGAAGATCAAAATCTATTTGTACTAAGCAGCAGATGACTCTACTGATGAATGAGCTTGTAGTTGGTAAGGTATTCCTTAAAGTGACAGGTTCACAAATACTCTTTTTATGGTAATTCTGCCTCAAAGCTCCATTCTCAGATGCACATCATTCTTGGTTTCTGAAGTGTTCAGTCAAAGAGTTCATTGGGAAGAGTGCTTTCACAGTGACATACACCATCATCACAGTGTGAGAAGTGGATTAACCTGGTACCACAGCATGTGTCTGAGCACTGTGACTCTGTTTTGATGTCCTTGTGTGCTTGTGCATATCAAAGAGAAATTTAAGTCTGCAATGGCAGGATGAAGTTGATTAATGCAAATGTGTGTTCAGCATCATCACATATTGACTCAACCGGACCCACCAAGTCACAACAGGACTTGAATTGATCTCCTCATGAGAAAATGATACATCCAACGCAGGATGTTCATATTAAGTATATTTTCCTGTTATTTTACCTTTGAGAAAACTAAATAGAATAAGCAGATTTAGCTTTAACAGTGACATTTTTTGGGTTCTTCCTCATGAATAGTGAATAGATTTATTTCTCGAGCCTTTAATACTGTTAGGATCAAAACCACTTCACAGTACTGAATAATAACTGGAAGGCCAAATGTCAATTTCATTGATGAGGTAATTATGTTGTTTAGATTGTTGTAAAGCAATCTGAGAGGATATAAGAAACACCTACCCAATGGATTTTAAGAGAGAACCTTAAAAAAAGTTGCAAAAAAGAAGAAACCCAAATTAGTCTCTTGAAGACTTGATCTAGAGAGTTGTGTACTATCCATGCTTGCATTGTCCAAATGTTGTAAACATTTAAAAATAGTTCTCCTCATTCACAGCAAAGACACAGATACTACATGTAAGAAACAAGTTTTACTAAACACCCGTAAAATACTTTGAACTGCTGACTCACAGCAACAGGGATTCCATTTTAGTAGCCATGGTGACAGTCACTCAGCAGCGGATGTTGAGATTCCCCAGAGAGCAACAGATCTGAGCTGGGCTAAATTTGTCTCCTCCATCATGTCAAACATAGCACAGATACAGATGGACACATATTCACATACATAACATCTTTTGAGTGTTTTGATGCTTCCTTTCCATTAACCAGGAGGGGGCTCCCATGTGAGCCAGTTTGAGCAGTTTTAGTCCAGAATCAGTGTTTAGATTGGTTGATTTTTATCCAAATCAAGTGTGCTTGCTCAGAATTTATGGAAAAATATCTGTTTTAATTTTTATTTTGTTTTTGATTCAGATTTAGTTTTTGTGCCGGTAGCTTTTAATTCAGATTAAGTGTTTAGATTACTTTTTTGTAATCAGAATGAGTTTGCAGATTGTGTGAATTTAATCCAGATTAAATGTTTTTTTATTCAGATGTAGGGTTTAGATTACACGTTTGTAATCAGAAAGAGTTTGCAGATTGTCTGCTTCAGATTGAGTGTTTTGATTAAAAATGTTATAAACTTATTGATCAACTTTCAATTGCTTTACTAATGGCTACATTTTCTGTCCCTTTTATATGATCTAAAATGTGACCTCAAATGTGACCTTTGTTAAACACCTTGCTGTACCTCCTGAGTTTTTCTAATGTGTTTAGACCCAGTGATATCTCAAACTGAGCATGTTTGATTCTAGATTTAGTATGTCCTAACCCAGGTTGAAGGTTAATAAATGTAAAATCAAGTTTTGGGTTTTATATCCAGATTTAATTGTTGTTTTTTTCTCCAGAATGACACATGGGGCGTGCAGTATTCCTACGCTCTCTTCAAGGCCATGAGTCACATGTTATGCATTGGTTATGGTGCTCAGGCTCCGGAGGGAATGACTGATGTCTGGCTGACAATGTTAAGCATGATTGTGGGTGCTACATGCTATGCTATGTTCATTGGCCATGCAACTGCTCTCATACAATCGCTGGACTCATCTAGACGACAATACCAAGAGAAGGTAACACAAATGTCAAAGATACAAAATTACTCTGTTAAAAATAAGGAGACAGCATTAAATAGTAGCAAGATGCTGTAGTAAAATAGATGGTTATATGTATAAATAATTGTTTGAGTAGAATATTTGAGTGAGGAAGATAGGGTTGTAATTATGTAATTTCTTTAACTTTATCCAAAAAGTTATGCCATTTATCCAAATACATTTCTTTTAATTGGTAATGTCCATGACCATTAAACTCGCATTCTTGGCATTGCATAATTTTGTTAAGAGAATGTTTTGCCTTAATAGTCTTTATTATGATTCCTGAGACAGTTGACAATATAAATGGAATGTAAAAGTAATACAACAATATATATGGTTGATAACTGATATGCAACTCTATGTCTATGCTTGTGCAGTATAAACAGGTGGAGCAGTACATGTCATTTCACAAGCTTCCAGCAGACGTCAGACAGAAAATTCATGAGTATTATGAGCATCGTTATCAGGGGAAAATGTTTGATGAGGACAATATCCTGGGAGAGTTGAGCGAGCCTCTAAAAGAAGTATGGCAAATATATATTTGGTCTATTATATTATGTATATAATATATTGGTCTATTTCATTAAATATTTTTTTATATTAAATTTTTCTTTTCTTTTAAATGCTTTTAAATGTTACATTGTCTAATTTCTTCATTCAGCGCATTAATTTATTACTACATTTCTTTCAGAAATACTTGATCGAATTATGCAGCACCAAATACATGATGTCACCTTAGTTACTTATTATTTCTATCAACTATACATTAAGCTTAGCCCAAGCACATTCATGTGTCCTCTCTGTTCTTTCTCTCAAGGAGATTGTGAGCTTCAACTGTCGCAGTCTAGTAGCGAATATGCCACTTTTTGCAAACGCTGACCCAAACTTTGTGACAGCAGTGCTGACCAAGCTAAAGTTTGAGGTGTTTCAGCCAAGTGATCTGATCATTCGAGAGGGAACAGTGGGGAGGAAAATGTACTTTATTCAGCATGGCCGGGTCAGCGTCCTAACACGTGGAAACAAAGAGACAAAACTCAGCGATGGGTCTTATTTTGGAGGTGAGATCAAAACTTCCATCTTATTTACTTACTGTCTGTTCATTATCCTATTTCCAGCTTCCAAGTTCCTTTCTAAGTCTCGTAAATTTCCCCCAAAACTCATTGTGACTCAGCAAATCTAAAATCTTTTTTCTCTATATTTCAGAGATTTGTTTGTTGACACGAGGCCGGAGAACTGCTAGCGTGCGAGCAGACACTTACTGTCGACTCTATTCTCTGAGTGTGGACAGTTTTAACGAGGTTCTGGAGGAACATCCAATGATGAGACGAGCATTCGAGACAGTAGCTGCTGACAGACTCGATCGTATTGGTAAAGAGCACTTTTAAAAAATGGGATGAATAGAGACTGTAACTTTACACAGTTTACACAGACTACACATAGTGAACATAGTACACATACTGTAAACATTGTTTTAGTGATAAAAAGTTTGCAAGTATGATTGCAGTTCATCATAAGTTTCTTTTTTTCCCCATTGATGAAACACCTAATTTTCCATTATTAGTAAAATTCATTAAACATTTACTTTATTTGGTTATAGCAAAGTACACTTACACCCAGGATGCCATGTTTGTTCCCTATAGTTACATACTTGTCTCTGATGTGAATGAATAAGTACGTAAAAGTAGAAAAAGATCAGAGATGAATGACACTCCATAGTGAGCTGTGTAACTTTCTTTGGTAGAGACCATGAGCTAGAAAACGCAGCATAGTAGATATGCTTGATTGAAATTGTCTAAACGCATTCTGAACTCCTTATTCTCACAGGTAAGAAGAACTCAATTCTTCTTCGCAAAACCTCACAAGGAGGATCTCTAGCAGGAAGCAGCTTGGGTCGTGGTGGAGGGAGTCGAGGTGGAGGGGCAGGAGGAGCTGCGGCTGCTGGTTTGGGATCCTGCGATAGCATTCTGGTCCAGCAGATTGTAAAGCATGATAGCATGCCTACCATGCAGGATCTCACAGCAGGGCCCCGGGGAACCACTGGTGGGACTATCTCCCCCCGGCCTCATCCAGTGATTTGGGCACCGCTAGTTCATGCCCCACTTCAGACAGCTGCTGCCACCACCAATGTCGCCATTGCTTTGATGCATCAACAACAGCAGCAGCAACAGCTTCAGCAGCAATTACAGCAGCAACATGCTCTTGGAGCAGCTTTATTTCTTCCTTCCACACTTTCCCTTTCACCATCCCCATCAGGATGCCCTTTATCGCCCCCTCGGGCACCCATACTCCACCCTCGGCAGTCACTAAGTTCACTTATAAGTGTGATGGGAGGGCTACCTCCAAGGGGAGTACCATGTTCTTTAACTCCCACACCCTCACCTTCTTCAATGGGACCAAGTGCTGTGGGTTTGTCTTCTTCAGCAAGTGGAGCTGCAAAATCTCCTCCTTCCACTGCATCTTCAGTTCCAGCTCCTGCGCAGTCTGGACGACCACTTCATTATACACTCCGACTCCAAACTGAGCCAACCACGTCACTTGTTCATAAAGTACAACCTCCCTCTTTGGCAGTTGCAGCATTGTCTAATGAAGGACGCAATGTTAGCAGTGGAGCACAGGGTGCCAAAGAGGCTTTACTCCGCCATGTTGGAGGGGGTAGCACTCAGGGGCTACCAATGATTGGACGGCTCACCCAAGAGGCCAGACTGCTCTCTGCCTCACAGCCTACGCTGCCAAATCGTGGTTGGCCAGCAGTACAGCCTCATCCATCTCTCCACAGGAAGGCATCTGGGGGAAATCTTTTACCTACACCTTTTATCTTGTCCTCAGAACTTGCTAGGGGAAGTAGTGCTGGTGTTTTGAGTTCACCTCAAACTAGTGTCACACAGATGGCAATTCAAATACCATTACTATTGCCCTCCCACCTGGCACATGCACTTCCACTTGCATCAAATACAACCCCCTATTTACCTTTATCATCCTCACCAAAACAAACTCCTGTATCTTTCCACAACCCAACTTTACCACTCACTGCCACATCTCCAGGATTAGGAGTTCCTCAATCCCAGAGGGCCAAAACCAGCACTGTGATACATACTCCTCCTTCAACATCTCCACCTCCCGGTTTGCATCCTCTTTCCCCCTTGCAATCTGCCTCTACTTCTCCAACTTCCTCTCCTGGCATAGCTCAAAACTCCAGAGCCAAACCTTCTCAGACCCCTCCATTATCATGCACCAACTCAACACCCAATTTCACTCCTTCTCACACACCTACTCCAACTCAAAACTCAACACCTATTCAAACCCCCATTCAGACCCCCACTCAATGTAGAACGCCAGCAGTCATGCAAGTTCAATCCCAAAGCCGTTGTCAAACCCCGACAGTTCCTTCAACCCCCTGTTCCACTCATAGCCAGGGAACTCACGCTAAACACACAAATTCCACTCCAGGTGAGAATTCTGCAATGCAATCTCATTTTTGTACCCAGGGACAAAGTTCCTACATGGACAAGAAATATCCTGAACAATCTATAAGTCCCACCACAGGACAAAGTCCTCCTGTCCAATGTCCCCCTTTCCAAAGTCAAAGTTATACAGTAAAATCTCATAGCTTTGACAAGGGAAATAGTTCTTACCAAGACAGTAAATATCCTGATCAATTGTTAAGTCCCAGTCCAGGACACAGTTCTCCTGTCCAAACTCTAAGGTCCACAGCAGGGCAAAGTCCCTCTCTGGTACAAAGTTCTGCTGTCCAAACCATAAACTCCAACGTAGGACAAAGTTTCACTCTGGTTCAAAGCTCTCCTGTCCAATCTCTAAGCTCCACCCCAAGACAAAGTCCCACCCAGGTACAAAGTTCTGCAGCCCATTCTCTTGTACATTCTTTAAGTTCCCACTTAGAGGGAAGTTCCACAGTACAAAAAAATGGTTTGACCATCAGAGAAATTTCTGCTGCCGATTCTCCAAGGTCTGCCCTGGAACAAAGTTCACCTGTTACAAGTTGCACCATGGAACAATCATTACCTGCTCAGTCTCATATACCTTCTCATGGGCAAAAATTTACCCCAGGAAATCGTTTTGCTGTTCAAAAGGTTACATCTATCTTAGATCAAGTCTCCACCTATGAGCAAAGTTCCAATGCAAAGAAACAAGGTGTTGAGCAAGGACAACGTTCACTTGGGGAATCAATTAGTTCCACACCAGGACAAATTTCTCCTGCCAAAACCCTGAATTGCAACTTGGAACAAAGTTTCAGTTCTGAACATGGCACTGCTCTGCAAACTCAATCATCCACTCCCGTTAAAGGTAATACCACTAGATCCAGCCCCAATGCCCAGACTCTTAATCCGGCTTCTTCAGTTTCCATCAGCCAAATCTCACCATCCAAACAGACAGCAATATCATCTCTGATTCCAGATTCTCCCATCAACAGCACATCTCGAAACACAACCTCAACCCTAGATGTAGTCCAATCACAGACCCAAGAACTAACAGTTTCTCCACCATTCACTACATCTGCATCTACAAATGCTTCACAGCCACAGAAAAAAGCTGCTACCCCAATTCAGACCTTCAACGCCCATAGCTCAAGTTCATCCATGGTTCCTGTTTCCCTCACAGTCCTCCAATCCAACTCCAGAAGTTCGCCAAAGGAGACAAAGAAAGAGTCGGACATGCCTCAGCGAGATTCAAAGACTAAGAGACAGGTTTATCCTGCTAACACATGAGGATGGAATTACTGGGAACATATTTTGTCAGAGGATTTCATGAGAGGAAATGTCACAAGTACCAGCTGTATCAGTTCTGTGATTGTGGGTTCCATGAGCATAATTTTGTGTAAAACTCACCTTAACCTCAATGATGGGAAAGTTAAAGTCACCCAACTTTACATCAAAAGAGCATTATATACAATAGGTGTTTATTTTAAATCATTTAAAATGTGTCTTTATCTTTAAACTGAGTTAAGAAGGACACAAAATTGGAGAATCAATTAGTAAAATGTGTGTTTCACTTCAACATTTCAAACCTTCAAAAAAATTGCAGTACAAAGTTACTGCAGCAACTACTGGCCCGGTGAAGCATTTCAAAAACTCATCTTCAATTTTTAATATCTTCAAATGTTTGGTACTGTTTTCATAAGCCTGTTACAGGATTATTTCAGCAAGCGTTCTTTTCTACATTTAAGATTTCAAAACATCTGCATTTTTTCAATAAATATAGTATTGATATTAAAGACATTCACTCTTGCTCTAACTGTAAAAAAGTCACATCGTAAGTAGTGTGAAAAAAATGTCTACATAAAAAAACACAACTGCCGCTTCTAGTATATAAAGATTTTAGCATTTTGTACTCTTGTCTAGATGTGTCTCCAGTTTGTTAAAACAATGTTAGCAGGGGGATACCTGGTCAGAATGATATAAAAAAATTAAAAATAAAATTAAATATTGAGTTAGGCATTATTACCAAAGAAAATCAGAAAACCAAGTGTGAAATAATTTAGTATTATTAAGAAAATATGCATTTTGTTAACATAGCATCAGTTATAAAATAAAATGTTTATTTAAATGTGTGTATTTTTGATTAATACAAAATAGCAACTTGTGATGAAACAAGGAACAGTTCACACAAAACTGAAAATGAACTCACAGTTCCTCTACATCTCAGGTAGGTAGTGACAGTGCTGTGTTTCAGTGTTTGTGCTGATGGTGCGTAGTCAAGTGTCAATGTCACTCTGATGCCATGTTGCCTATCAATCACACTGTAAAGGACCAAACCTTCATTATTATTTTTATGTACGGTTTTAGCTGCAACAAATAGTTTGTATTATACATGTTTATGCACAACTTTGTTAAATACCAATAAAAGTAATTAATTTAACAAAACAATAGTTTTGCTAAATTAATATTAACAAAATATTATTAGAGCACACTATTAATTAATGATGAACTTGTGAAGGTTAAATTTTGCCAAATCAGAATAAAGTGAATATAGAAACAGTGAAATACCTTGTCTTGAGTGTTTTTAGGAGATTTTTTTGTAACACCTGCTGTAACACCTGTTTTTGTAACACCTGCTGTAAATGTGGAGGATGATCACAGGGCTGGTTTTAAGGATTGAGTCTCTAAGGGGGACCAGTGTGACCTATCATTTTGACTAATGTTGGTATTTAGCCTGCCCTGAAGTCTTAATTAAGAAGTAAAGATGATCCATATGAAAGTATATTTTAAATCTGATGAAGTTTACTCCAAAGATTTCTTCACTAGGTGGAGCAACTGCTTAGCTGACAAAAATCACACACTTTTAATCTGAAATCTTCATGTGTTTCTTTCTTTAACTGATTAAAACACAAAGCTTCAAACTGGTACTATTTGGCTGCACCCCAGCAACAACATGTGAATGTTTACACACAGCGACATTAATAGTCTTAAATCAACACTACTAGTGTGGACTTAAAGCACTGAACTTTTCATTCTATTTTCCAGGCAAAACAAATCATTATTATTAACAAGACAAAAATGTTATCTTAATAGCCTCTTTTGAAAAGCTTGCATTACAAAAATATACCTAAATACCTTAACTCAACATAACAAAACAAATTAAAGCTGCAAGCAGCGATGGCCTTTTGAGTTTTTTCACTCGTCGTCGTCGAGAGCTCGAAACAAGGTAAAAAGGCACTTTACTAAGTAGTGAACAATACAAAGCTTTAAACGTAAAGACGATCTATACTGTGTTTTATGGTGTTCAATTAATCCTTTAATCTTTTACACCTTCAACCTTTTTATTTATTATTCTCAGGTTAGGTTAAGTAAGTCGAATCTGCCCTAAATTCTAAGTTTTAAACGCTTAGAGCTTGGTCAGAAGACTCCTTTGTGGTCAGTTCTTTCTCTTAAGCTTTTACATTAAAAATCTTTCATCAAAGATTAAAAATCATTTTTAAATAAAAAACTTGATAGTCAGTAATTGCAATTAAATACATTTCTTTTAATTAATCGCTTTTTAAATATATTACAAAACATAATAATCATCATTAAGTAAAATAGTACTCATCCATCGTGGATAAAAATTGGTTGGTTGGTTTCTCAAAGCAAATGTCTTTTCATCGTCTTAAAAGTTTTTTTCTCGCTCGGTCGTCCATCATCAAGTGTCTCCTGGCTCTGGGGATGCAGCCGCTTCGCTAGCAAGTCCGTCCGCTCTGTGCATGTCTTCATCTTTTATACCCGTTATGACGCATTCCGATCTCGACCGTTCATTGGCTCGTCTTTCATGCGCCCTCGGCATGGCCATCTCGTGTCCAGATCATGGGAGTGTTCATGATAACACACACTACCTCTTTTGTCCACCAGGCAGGCTCACAGATGCACAGAGTTAACTTTTTGGCCTACCTATTTCACCTTTAACCTATATCTGCTCTACGCATGCAGAATGCAACTGAAAAATATCTCACTTGCAAGCACATCCTCATTTAGTACCCTAATTTATGTAATGTCTTTAAAGTAGGCATGAGAATGAAGTTATTAAAGGAAGGAGGATTGCAAATTCTTGAAGTTATACAACACCTGTTACACAAACAACTCGTATAAAAACAAGAGTCGGTGTTATAACATTAGCATAACATTGGCATATTAATCTGTTCAGAATCACAAGATTTTCACGCTTAATTTTTTTCACGTACGTTGGATGAAGTATGTGGGAGAGATACAGCCACAAATATACTAAGGCAGTAGGTGGCGCTATAAGCGTATCGTCACTTAAGCACAGCAACTTGGTCAGAAGGGTAGGCTCGTAATTCCATTTTTTTCATGCTTTTTGGATAAATTATCCAAGTGCGACAGTAACAAATCCATTTAGCCTTACATGTTTAAAAAAGGTCAAGTTTGTTAAGGTGACACAACAAGACCGTGTGACAAACTTCTACGTTTTTGATAAATTTTGGTCCCGTATGGCTTAAGAGTCACCAGACCAAATTTCAGCTCGATATGGAAATTTTCCTAGGAGGAGTTAGTTAAGGTTTTTCGCATTCAAGTGGGCACTGCAGAGCTGTCATCCGAGATACGATTTCAGTGACAGTGTTAAATTATTATACTTATTGAACATGACCTTCGAACAAATTTTGGAGAGCTTTCTAACATTATCAATGGGTCAAAACAGCTAAAAAGAAGATTTTGGTCACATTTAATGGGCAGTAAGTAGGGGCTGTAGAGCCAATTTGGAGCGCAGTCACAGTGATGCATATCCTTTTGTTCAGCCTGACAAGGATAATCATGCCAGGTTGTTTTTGTTGAAATTTAATTAACGTGAACAGAGATTTTGCAAATTTTTGAAGGGTGAACTTTGCTGGGGAGCCACCCCAAGACCATTGGACGGACTGTTTAGCTTTTGATAACATTTTTTCCCTCATGCCTTATGAGTAACCACAACAATTTTTAGAAGGATTGGACTTGTCAACTAGGAGGAGTTTGTCAAAGTATAAAATGAGCAAAAACTGCCATTTTTAGAGGTTTTTGCAAAATATCAGTTTTCTTGTCGATTTTGGAAAAAGGGTTTATATAAGTAAAAGTTGCAGCTTGATAATTTAAATACGCGTACCAAATTTCATTCGCCCATGACAAACTGTTTGTGCAACAGCTACAAATCTGCTTCAGGTGGAGCTATAGAGTGCCACCCAAAGACCATTTGACGTACTTCTTAGCTATTGATAAATTTTTTCCTCTCAAGCCTTACGAGTAACCACACCAATTTTCAGCTGGATTGGACATTTCGCCTAGGAGAAGTTTGTCAAAGTATGAAGTCAATATTTTTTACATAAAACCTGAAATATCCGGTTTCCCGTTCAGTTTCGAAACTCGACCCAACTTTTTTGTAGGTATTACGGTCCTACACACATGTGAAAAGTTTTAAGCATGTATGCAATACAATACCTGAAATAGAAGCATAAAACAAAAAAAACATCCTTTCATTGCTTGCCACAAGGTGGCGCTATGATTGATGATGTTATTTGTCATACGACTGTTTTCAAGCTTGGACCTTGATGAGAATGAGAAAAGTTGAAGCTGGATCGGATATTCTATGCCTGAATTATAACACCTTCCTGTTTCCAACCAAAATTTGGACATTGGCCACGACCACGACCACATACTTTATGATAGCTAAAAAGAATTCTAATTTTAAGGTTCCGTATGCCTTAAGATGATACTCAAGTAGTTTGGAGATGTTTAGATAAAATCTGTGGGAGGAGTTCGTCAAATTGTAGAACGAGCAAAACGCCCATTTTTAAAGGTTTTTGTGAAATACCCCAATTTCCTGTCGATTTTGGAAACAGGGATTATATTAGTAAAAAGTTGCAGCTTGGAACTTTACACATGTGTACCAAATTGCATTCGCCTACAACAAACTGCTTGAGAAACAACTATAAAAACAGCTAAAATGAAGATTTTTGTCACATTTAAGGGGGCGCTGTAGAGCCAATTTGTGAAGTGCAGTCACAGTGATGAATATCCTTTTGTTCCGCCTGACAAGGCTAATCATACCAGGCTGTTTTTGTTGATAGTGGATTACCTTGAACAGAGTTACAGGCCAAAATATGTAAAAATATTTTGCACTTTTTTGAAGGGTGAACTTTGCTGGGGCGCCACCCAAAGACCATTTGACGTACTTCTTAGCTTTTGATAACTTTTTTTTCCCTAATGCCTTACGAGTAACCACATCAATTTTCAGATTGATCTGACATTTTGCCTAGGAGTTTGTCAAAGTATAAAATGAGCAAAAACGCACAGTTTTAGAGGTTTTTGCGAAATTACCATCTTCCCGTCAATTTTGTAAACAGGATTTATATTAGTAAAAGTTGCAGCTTGGTCATTTACATATGTGTACCAATTTTCATTTGCCTACGATAAACTGGTTGCGTAACCGCTACAAAACCGCTTCAGGTGGCGCCAAGACCGTTTGAAGTACTTCTTAGCTTTGGATAAATTTTTTCCTAATGCCTTACGACTAACTACACTAATTTTCAGCTGGATCGGACATTTCGCCTAAGAGCAGTTCATCAAAGCATCAAGTCTGTGTTTTTTGCGTAAAACCTAAAATATCCGGATTTCCGTCCAGTTTCAAAACTCGACCCAAATTACTTTTTTGTAGGTCTTAAGGTTCTACACACATGCAACAAGTTTTAAGTGTGCATGCAAAACACTGCGTGAAATAAAAGCGTAAAACTATAAAAACAAGCTTTCAATGCTAGCCACTAGGTGGCGCTACGACGGATGATGTTCATTGTCATATGCCTGATTTGGGGCTTAGACTACGATGAGAATGAGACAAGTTTGAGCCAGATCGGATATTCTATGCCCGAGTTATAACAACCTGTTTCAAGTCGAAATTTGGACATTGCCCCGCCGGCCCCACCACATACTTTATGATAGTCAAAAAAGCTTCTCAATATCACATGCCGTATGCCTTATGAAGATACGTTTGGATAAAATCTGTGGGAGGAGTTCGTCAAAGTTTAGAATGAGCAAAAACGCCAATTTTTAGTGGTTTTTGCGAAATATCTGATTTCCTGACGATTTTGGAAACAGGGTTTATATTAGCAAAAGTTACACATTGGTACTTTACACTTGTGTACCAAATTTCATCCGCCTACGACAAACTGGTTGCGCAACAGCTGCAAAAAGGCATTAGGTGGATGGCATTAGAGCCATTTTTAAAAATCAGTTTTGGGACCAACATTTTATGAAATTTTTCACCAGGTCTGAGGACTGTGCAAAAATCTTCGACTATTCGTATATGTTCAGGTACCCAAAAAAGCCTGCAATGTCTTCCAGAATGATAATTAAAAAATTTAAAAATAAATAAGAAATGTTCTAAAAACAATAGGGTTCTTGCACCGTTGGTGCTCAACCCCTAAAAAATTCTAAATGTTAGCAGCTAGCCAGGTCTTTTGACGCCTCACTTCACTGCATGGATAGTGTTTACTGCCTTCTTGTGGTAATGAGTGGAGAAACAGAAGTGGACCAAACACTATGATGTAACATAGACAAAACCAAGATGCTCAAAAAGAGACTGAGAATGTTTTTGTAGTTCAATTCGAACTGTAGAGCAGATTTTGCTTTTAAGGTTAATTTCAGAGCAGTACCTGAACACCTGGGTAGATTCTTTTTATTGAAGAGAATAAAAGTGAAGAAAAAATACTTTTAATAACTATGACTGCACGTTTAATTAATGTACAACACTCTAATTTAAGTGAACTAAGAACAACATAAATGTGTCTGAGCTGACAAAATGTGTTTGGTACATCATTTTATTCTTTATAAGATAAAAGTTATGCGCAATAATAGATATGTTTAACTAAAACAATCCCAGCAGCAGCTTTGATTGGTTATTCATATTTATTTAATTGGACAGAAAAACATTATAGCTGTTTAATAATAACTGCACAAAAATAAGAAAAAAACAATACCTATTTATTCTTTATTTTATTAAACAGGAAAAACATACTTTACTGTAAAAAAATGGGTTACTTCGCATTGTGCACAAGCTTTAAAATATCTTTCGCTCACATAGACAAATGTTTTCCAATTTCAAAAAGGCTTTTAAACTATATGCTTTTAGGTGAAAAGACGCTAATAATGACAGGACACCTTTATAACGTACTGCAACTTAATTGTTTTAATTCACAAATTTCACAGTCACTTGTTTTATGTATGCATATTTATAAAACATCTGAATGAATCTATTAAAGGCGAGAAAGTAGGGTATGTTTTAGAACAGTGCTAAAAACAAAACGTTAATGCTAATGCTAGCGATAACTCTTCGCTACTCGTTTGTTTTCATGCTGTAGGTCATATTAATAGTTTCATGTAAACGTATTTATTCTTGTTTGTTAATCTGTACATGTTCAGATGTGTCCTTTTTTAATTTCGGCTGTAAATTCACGTTTGAAATTTAGTTTGAAGTAAGCGCGCAGCTGTGAACCAATCAGGAGCCAGCTCAGGTGAAGTGTAACTATTAACGTCGCTGGACATTTCAAACTTGCTTCAGTAATTCTCTGACTTCAAACTGCACGCTACAAACAGTTTTTCTCGTCGTGTTTTCTGACTTTCCGCTAATTACTCGACGACTCACCTGTTTTTTGCACGATGGAGGCGCAAGATTTCTCGCGTGTAAAGAGAACATGGGGTATAAGACGGAGATGGAGAGCCTTCAAGAAGAGGGTAGTGAAATTATTCACTCGAAAACGTCCTGATGAACCAGCGACGAGTCCTGAAACGCAGGAAATAGTGGACAACGATCCAGCTAAAGGTGAGGCAATGCTTGAAAAAGTAACATTTTTATTATTTATGTTTTGAGATAATACATAGTTCAATCATAATTAAAGAATAATTCAGAAAGTGCATTTTCACAAGGTTTTACATTATTGTGACAGGTGTATGAATTTAGAATACCGTGTTACTGTATATAACTAAAGCACATTTACTAGTACTGAGGCCTTTGATTTAAGAAATTGAGTTAAACACCCTGCAGATGTGCTTCAGAAATAACAGTTAATAGTTTGATTTGGAATTTTCCATGTGATAAAATAATAACAGTTTAGTTAAAAGTTTTCAAAAGAATAAATCCACAACAGAATTATGGAGTCAGGAGACTGGGTACAGTTGCAACAATTGTCTTTGCTACTAGTTGCACTTGACACTGTTGGTTTATGTTGTAAATTAGTCTCGCCATTCAATAAACATGTTCGCCAACTCAAAATGATGCTCTAGGATGATCTGAACAGCCATTGTCTCACAGAAACTTTGTTCTTCATAAAATATTTGCGGTTTTAAGGTAGAATTTGAGAGGCTCTGTGTTAATTTAACTCTATATAAAGAAGAAACAAATCGACTTGGTAAATAGTCATTTTCACTCTAGATTTATGTGTCTTTCATGAGGACAAGTTTTGTGTGTACAATGCAATTTCTCATTCGTCTATTTCTTAGGAGACTGTTTACCTTGTAACCCCAAAACATGTATCATTAAAGGTTTAAGTCAGCAGCAGATAGCTGTGACAAAAATCCATCCTAAAATGTTTGTGTTTTTGTGGAAGAAATCAGTTTAGGCGGCTGTACTTCTTATAGCAAGTGTTGCTGACAAAGCAGTAGTAAAATCAACTCATTCGCTCGAGAATGTTTTTGCTTTTTAAAATAGAAATGTCACAGATGGTTACAGTTAAAATCTTTTAAATAATTGTATAGACTTGATGTTTAGAGAGCGACTATGAAGTTAGATAAAACATTTGGTTTAAATGAACTTTTTATTCTATATTCCTCTTTAGCTGAGATCTCTGTATTTGTCCTTGAAGATGAAGAAGTGTGTTGTGGTGGAGATATGGCAGGAGACATGGTCCCTGAGGAAGAGGACCCAGTTAACCCTGCTGTCGATCCTGAAGAGGATGAGGGGGACGTGGACGTCTCTCAAGCTCCAGACGATGAGTCTACTTCAGACTGGGAGACCTCATCTCTTCCATTCGTGTCCTACAACAACATCGCTGCATTGAATATTGGTAAGTTCGCTGCCATACACGATGCACACAAACATCTCGCTGCTTCTGTTTTACACCACTCTTTCTTTTACCTCAACAGAGATAAACTCGATACGATATGAAGTCGGCAAGGTGTTGAGTGAAGGAGAAGATGTCAGCTTGTTTCAGGGCACTTGCTGGGAGGACAGGATGGAGATAGCTCTGAAAGTCGTGAAGAAGTCAGAGACTAAACTCATCACTATTGTACGTTTCAAATATTTTTTATCTTACCTTAGTTGATCATATTGATCACAGAATGTACTTGCTGTCCTTGGTAAAGAAATGTTTAACAGCATAGTTCAACATTAAATGAGAAAATTGAACAGGTTAGTACATCTGTAAAGTACTCTGAATCTGTATTTAAAACCTTTCCTTATACTGAAAGTAAGACGTTTAAGAAGAAACTAAGCTATTTCCATAGAATTTTTGGGGACCTGAAATAAAATGCAGCCTTTGTTCTTTTACAAGCACACCCGTTAAAATCTTGTAAATATGCATTTTTACAAATATTACAGTTAGTATTGTTTTCATGTAAAAAGGTTTCAACAGTGCAGTTACCTAATAAACCTAGATCAGTGTTCTACTATTTTCTACAAAATGTTTGATTATTAAAATTCTGTTTATTTAGCATTTACAGTAAACTAATAGCATTTTTGCTGCCAGACAAGTCTTTCTTTGCTGTGCTGTCTGTTTTCCTTCCAAGGCACCCCTTTTCAATTAAACCTCTTTTTTCAGGAGGGTTACGCTGAGCCTGTTCCTCTGGAAGTGGGGCTTCTAACCCTGGCCAACAAATGTCCCTGCATACCTCAAGTGGTGAAGCTTCGGGACTGGCATGAGGACAGTGACCAGTACACTATGGTCATGGAGCTGCCGTCTCCCTGCATGACCTTGAAAAAGTTTCTGGTGCAAGAAAATGGCACAATCTCAGAGAAGAGTGCATCAGAGATCTTAAAGCAGCTCGTGTTCGCAGCCAACACTTGCTGCCTGCGTGGAGTCTTTCATGGGGACATCAATCTGGAGAACATCCTCATTGACACAAAGAGCTTTTCCGTCAAGCTGGTGGGCTTCAGGCATGGTGGCCTCAACCGCAAAAGCCCTTTCACCTCGTTTACTGGTACGTATCATCTTCTCACCAAAGATTTTTTGAAAGGTGCTTGAAATCCTTAAACTGCTGGAGTCTCGGAGAAAAGCCTTGAAATGCTCTTTGACCTGAATGTGGGATAACAAGCCGAAGGGACGCAAATCATTATGAAGAGCCTAAAACAGAACAATTCTGTAGATGACAGTCAGAGAGGCTGCTCAGTAGAATCTAGAGGGTTAAATTAACACCGAGCCTCTCAACTTTGTTTTAAAAACAAAAAAGAGCATACATATTAAATATATATTACAAAGTTTCAGTGAAAAATTGGCTTTTATAGATGACAAAACACCTCGTAATTATTCTAACTCATTTTGTGTACTCTGTTCAGAGCATATTTGTTGTTTCTCTGGATGGAGTTTATCCTCGTGGTTTTACTTTGTGAAATCGTGACAATGTTGTAAGATGTTGTACGCCCTTTGTTCAGTAAAGCACATCTGTTACGTCTCTTGGATGTTAAAGAGTCTAGGGGAAGACGCACATTTAAGATTTGTGAAGAATTTATAAGCTGTGGAAACAAAATACCCAAAGACCCAATTTCCAAATAGTGATATTTTATTTACAGTGGAAGCAAGACAATAAAACAACAACCTACCAAAACACAACTACTTATTTACAACAAGAAACCACACACGAACATCACCCCTAAGAGAGAGATGAGTGAGTGGCATCCGCGAATCCCTAATCTGAGGAAATGATCACGCTCTAAACTACAAAAAAAGAACTAAATGACTCAGCGGCTATAAAACGCCGAATTAATCTACTCTATTCTTTTACACAATGGGTGACGCACACTCTTCTTACTAGTGGACATAACAAGTAATTACCTGAGTGATGTTAGTGTATGTCACGTGACGTCTAACTTTTCTCCCTCCTCGGGGTGATCGAATGACTGTTACAGTCACGCTTCAATTAAACTCAGCAGAGTATCTCACACAAACACTAACAACATCATGCAGTAGCACAGCACCACACCATCTAAGCAGCTCCTCTCGAAGACGGTGTCTCTTGAGTCCTTTATACCAATGATGGTTGATGTTCCGACCGGTGATTGGTCCCCTTGTTGTGACGTCATGAAAGATGGCGATCTTTGATTGGCGGCTTGGGTGGACGTCATCCGGTGATGGACAGGATCCACAGCGAATGGGAGCTAGAAGGTGGACTCAAGCATTCATTGATAAAAAACAACTAGTTAGGGTAAACGAAAAGAATAAGTACAAACATTGGCCGTAACAACATCGCTTGCTGAACCTTTTATGCTGTCACTTCTATGCTGTGGTTTTCTGAAAAAGCTGCAACAAACCTTGATGTGATCTTTTCAAGTTTACAACAATTATATTTCCTGCAGGCACGTTTGCTCCTCCTGAGCTTGAGACAAACGGAGCGTTCCACACAGAACCAGCGACGGTGTGGTCTCTGGGGATTGTCCTCTACACGATGCTGTTGGGGACAGTCCCGAACCCCGAAGAGTTAGAGAAACTTGACTCTAAGGTCTGGTTACACAACAACATCTCCAGAGGTAATTTTTTTTCTTTGGCTTTGCCGACCATTACTAGAGTGGAGTTAGAGATGTTAGAGATGAATCTGTATGTTCTGTCTCTCCAGAATGTCGCAGGCTGCTTTACTCCCTCCTGCAGAGGAACCCTGCAAAGCGGATCAAACTGATGCAAATCTGTGCCAACAAATGGTTTAAGGCCTTGTATGAGAAGCAGCCTAAGCCCAAGATTATCAGTGAGTCCAAGATTTATCAACATGAACATCCTACATCTTCAAGCAGATCATTAATAATAAAAGTTAATCCCCAGCATAATTATGATAAATAAACTGCTGATTGATACCTTGTGCTGGGAGTTTGATATGCAATCTAAAATACGAAAGCGCGGGTCTCAATGTGATACTCACGGTTCAGTTGAGATTTTGTGGGGTTGTTTTGCCTTCAATGATAGAGATTGGGAGACTGGTGTCTCTATGCAGAAATTCTTATCTTTCTCTTGTCTCTTTTCTACAGACGTTAATTCCTCCAAGTACATGGTGACCATGAAGCTGGGTGAAGGAGGCTGTGGAAGTGTCTACCGAGCTGTGCGCTTGGAAGATTGCGTGAGGGTTGCAATGAAGTTTGCATACAAAAAAGGCACACCGTACATGACAGTTGTGAGTGGACTCTTTTCTTTTGAAATCACAGGCTGTGCGTGTAGCCTCTCGTTGTGAGCTTATGCTAATGCTCTTTTTGCAGGACGGACATTCAAAACCCATTCCATTGGAGGTCGGTTTGCAGATTCTTGCAAACAAAGGTCCCAGAGTGCCTCAGATCCTCCAGCTGCTGGACTGGGAGGAGACAGAGGCCGAATACATCATGGTGCAGGAATATGCTCCAGGCTTTGTGGACCTTTTAGAGTTTATCTTCAGCTACCACGGTGGCTCTCTAACAGAGGACATTGCAGCAACTGTGCTGAAGCAGGTTACGCTTGCTGCGTCTACTTGCTGCCAAAGGAAGGTGTTTCACAGAGACATTAAACCAGGAAACCTTCTCGTCAACCCGTACACCCTGGAGGTGAAGCTTATCGACTTTGGGTGTGGAGAGGTCCTGGATGGATCTGCATACACAAAGTTTTGGGGTATGTTTTTTTTACATAATTTTTTTGGAACCCCTTTAGCTCTGTGTCAGCCCTGCCTTCTATGTTACATAATGTTTTAGCAATTGAAAGCCTGCTTAGTGTTTCCTCAGAACCTTTGCTAACAAAGATGGTCCTCCGTCACTAACTCATGGTCCTCAGTTACAGATAACATTGGATTGATATGTAAGCATTTAATATTGTGATTTTCGTCAATTTCTTCAGGCACGGAGCGCTATAAGCCTTCCGAGTGGGAAATGACCGGGAAATACTATGCCGAGCCGGCAACAGTGTGGTCTATCGGTTACGTCCTGTTCATCATGTTGTGCGGGGACTATCCTAACCCACAAAACCTGTGGCTGCTTGATCATGGTTGCTGGACCTCTTATGGAAAATCTAAAGGTGAGATCTCTCGTTTATTTGTCAGGCTATTTCAGTAATATAACTCTCAATGCAGAAAAGAGATGGAAACATTCAAATGGTTAAAGTTTGTGCTGGTTTGTGGAATACTAGCTCTGGGTAATGATCAGATATACCTTGTGTTTTTCTGGACAGAATGCTGCAACCTTCTCTCATCTCTTCTGCAAAAAAATACAGACAAGAGGATAGCATTGGAAGACATCCCCAGCCATAATTGGTTTAAACAATTCTGTTAAACCACTGCTGACGCTGAAGAGCTATCAGGTTAGTATTAACAGCCATAATATATCTGACAGCTGCTGTTTGTCAGCTTTCATTCCTGTAAATATACTCACATATGCTTAATTTTTTAAATCTCTTTTCAGAAATACTCTACAATATTGCAGTCAAAAAAATAATAAAAAAAGGAGGATCCTTGGAGACCATTGATGAAAACAGCATCTGGTGGACTATCCAAGGATTCTGGATGGTGTTCTTAAACTTTTATTTATTGTTGTTGAAAAATAAAAAAAATATTAAAAGTGTGATTACGGCTTTCTGTCTTGCTGTACTTTTTTTTAAGCTGCTCTGATGCAGATTAATGTTGTGTGGAATAAAGTTGAGGAAACAGAGCATGCAGTAGGTGCTTAAGTGAAGGTAGCACTTCTTTAGAGAGGTGTACACAAGTACGAGTCTAGTTATCTGTTTACAATTGTTATTGGGTGAGTAGATGTAAAAGTAGCTGTGAGTTGACACCAGCTTCTACAGTAACATTTGGGGAGGATGACTGTTATTTCATTGTTGTTTTTTTCATTCTCACTTGCCAAACAAATTGGACCAGTTGTATGTAGTTTACTCCATGTTTCAGATTATTTTTTTTAAATTCTGCCATTAATCTTAAATGTAAAATTAATTTAGGAACGCATTCGGAGACCTCTGAGATTTTTTTCTCTGACTTCTCAATTTTTGAAAGAAACTTCTCAATGAATGTTTTAATAGTTTAAAACATAATAAATCAAATTGAAAGAGGGGCTTGTCATAATCTAACAAAACAATTTTAACAACAAAAAACCCAACGAATTCACATATATTGCTGTCTAATATTTGTTGAACAAAAATGTGAAAAGAAGTCAATAAGAACATGAAGATGATGAAAATCTGTGCGCGATGCAGAATTCTACAACAAACTCAAATTCTTGGAGAAATGTTATTTTTGAGAAAGTCATTTACAAAATGAGCGTCATGGTGGCGCAGTGGGTAGCATGGTCGTCTCACAGCAAGAAGGTCGCTGGTTCAAGCCTCGGCTGGCATTTCTGTGTGGAGTTTGCATGTTCTCCCCGTGATCGCGTGGGTTTTCTCCGGGTGCTCCAGTTTCCCCACAAGTCCAAAGACATGCAGTATAAGTGAATTGAGTAAGAACGATTGTCCATAGTGTTAAAGTGTGAATGAGGGTGTGTGTGGATGTTTCCCAGCGATGGGTTGCGGCTGGAAGGGCATCCACCGCGTAAAACATATGCCAGTGAGTTGGCGGTTCATTCCGCTGTGGAAGAAAGCCGACATGAAGATGAATGAATAAAGGAATTTACAAAATGGAATTCAACAGTTGGGCGAAAGTAAATCATATTCATGTTTTCTGGAACTGCACAGTTATTCGTCACTAATATATGAACCTAGAGCTAAATGCTATAATGAAACGAAATATTGAGTGTTATTTTAAAACTATGTATTTGTGATTTATTCCTCTAGACTGAACAAACAAAGACCAATACATTTCAAATGTTTTTTTAGCAGCCAGTGAAAAGTAGGAGCTAATATTGAGATATGGGTGTATTTATGTAGGTCACCAAAAGGGGCAGGATGGAGTCAACTAGCATTTAATAGGTGTTCCAATCACTTGGGGTGTGGCTTGGGGAAGGAAACATCTACAGTTTTTACCACACACACTCACACATTAAACTCAACAAGCTGTAAAAGATCTCCAGTATTACAAATAAATAACTAATCAACTGCAACCTATTAGCATGGACTCTTTTTGTGCATAAGGACAATGTTAACTAACCAAGCCAACTAAAGAAACAGGCCTGTTCTCTGCTTCTACACAAAAGTAAAAACACTTCCCTTTGGATTTACAACTGGATAGATTCTATGTGGAATGCTAATGGAGTGGATTCGATACGAACATCAAACAAGGAAGTAAGGGAATCCTGGACACAACAAAGGAACAAGGAAATCTGGTTTGCTTTGTTTGAAGACCTCATGCAACTAATGTGCAGAGTTGTTGTTTATTGATGATACGGGAAACAAATGGCTGAAATGGCAACTGGTGTTGATTTTTTTGTGGAAAATGTTGTAGATGTTGGTGATGCATTGGAAGAAAATGATTCTAAAAAATGAATGAGGAAAATGACTAGTAAAGGGGTTGCTCTGCTGTTGGAACATTTGCAGAAAAATAGAAAACTGAAGTTGAATCAAGCTAACAAAATCAAACAAAAAGTGAAAGAAATAATGTCACACAAAGTTACAAGTGAAACTGTCTCTGATGTCAAAAGCCAACTGGAAAACTCTACTAAGTGTTGCAAAAAAGCTGAAGAATATTACAATTAAATTGTTGTAATGCCAATACCACAGGATGAGTTTGATAAAAAAAAACTATATGGTTCAATGCAAAAAAGAATAAAAATATGATGTTTTTCCAACAATATCAGAATGGCTCTCTGATACTGGAAATATTACGAATGTGGATAAACCTTAGGCTTATACAACAAGCCCTGAAATAGGACCTTGTAACGAAACAGTTGAATTCTCCACCAATCTGTAATAAAACAGTTTAATTCTGCAGGATGTTTAGAGTCCAATCGTCTGGTAGTGATGAGAAGACGGAATCGAACTTATGGAAAAGTCACTGAGAGTTCGCGAAAAGTCTGTTCCAAGCAGAATCAAGTTGAGATTCTTGATGAATCGAAACTGGCACTTCAAACTTCTGTTGCAGAGTTCACTAGGTTCAGGCGTCGGGATTCGGAGCACGCCGAGTTCGGGTCGCAGAGTTGACTGTCTCGCGCCGCTGTAACACTCTAAGACTTTTACTAACTCATATGACTTTCTGTTTGGCACTTTGGGTTGAGCTGAGTTTTGCGGTGTGGAAGGTTTGTCCTTGTGGTTGTTGCCGGAGCCAATGGCAGCGCTCTGAGCACAGCTGTGCGGGGCCCTTTGAACCACGAGGCGGGGCTCTGCCTCGCAAGGTTTCACCAATGAGATTACTCTGAAATCGGAGCTGTGATGAAGTCACAGACTCGAGCGCAAGGCTGGAACATAACTCATAATTCGTATCTGTTCGTATAAGTGATCATATCTAATAAAGAGAATACCGAGCATCATTTCAGAAATGGTATTTCACGCAGAATGATTAGAATGAACATGGCTAGTTTAACACTTGTAATCACTCATTCACCCATTCATTCTTCTTTGTTAACTGGTCAAGTCAACACACGTTATCAGATATAAGGTACAGATTAATGAAGTATTATAGGACTATACTCGAGTATATCGTTGTAATATGGGTCTCTTTTCATCTTTATAATGTAGTAAAAAGAAATGGAAGAGATCCAACAAAGGGGTGGCAGAGATCCTCGTGCCCTTTTTTCCTTTTTCGGCAAACCCCCTTTTGACCTGTGGTAGTAGCATAATGGGCTTTGAACTCGGGTGTGAGACTGGGCAGAGTGTTTGTCCTGCATCTGGCCCAGAGAGATAAGTTAGGAATTTCCGGCCTTCTAAGCCGATAAGAGAGATCTCCAGGTTTTCAGAATGTTGGTGCGCTTTGATAAGAGGAATAATCCTTACAATCTGATGACAGTATTTCAAACGTGTCAACTAAGCAGTCCCATCGTACCAAATCCTCAAAGAATTCAAGTTCGAATACATCCAGCTCAACTTCATCTGCAAAGATTAAAGCAATGGCTGAACATGCTGCATTGTTAGAACTTGCTGCTGCAATGGAAAGGAGACACACTTTGGAGGAGAAAGAGAAAAACCTCTCAATGAAACAACGGAAACCACCTAGAAATTCTGAACATGTTTCCAAACATAATTCTACCTCACGGGAAGCTCGATGCAAACTGGATGACTCAACTGGAAGTTGGGACAATTCAGTCTCTCAAAAGCTCTTGTCAGCTCATTCAACTCATTCTCCCTCAAATACAGGTCAAGAACAAATGTTGCTCAATATCTTGCAGTAACAGGCAAACTTATCAACTCAGCTAGCTCAACGTGGTGAAATGTCTTAACCTCCTAGAGTGATTCCAATTTTTGATGGCAACCCTTTACAGTGTTCCTCCTTCCTGAGAGCTTTTAAGCAAAGAGTTTAACAAAAGACCACAAATGTGCTTCAGTGTCTATATTAACTGGAACAGTACACCAGAGGGAAGCCAAGAGAGTTGGTCAGAGCTGTAGAATTATGGCACCAAAAGAGTCTTTTGAAGCAGCATTTTGGTCACGAAATTAAGATCATTGCAGACTACATGGAAAAGACTTTGAACTGGCCAACAATAAAACCTGATGACATCAGTGGGTTGCAAGCATATGCTTTGTTTTTAACAGGTTATTGCAACGTGATGATGGATCTGCAGTATATGGATGAGATTGATGTGTCCTCAAACCTTAAGAACATCATGAGGAAGCTTCCTTACAGACTCAGAGAAAATGTGAGGACAGTAACCTCTGCGTTACAAGAAAAGAATGGCTACAGGGTGAGTTTCATTGATCTGGTTTATTTCATTGAGCATCAAGTTAAGATTTTCACAGATCCTGTCATTGGAGACATCAAACATGGGTGAGATCTGTACCTTATGGTACCAATGGTAGAAGTTGCAGTTCAGTTAAAGTTTCTATCGTTAACTCTCTTGAAGATGATTGCACCAACTCCCATTCATCAAGCAAACGTTCTTTGTCTGATTGTTTTGTTTGCAAAGGAAATCATGACCTGGATAAATGCCATGAGATTCGCAAAATGCCTCACAGGGAAAGGATTGAAGCATTGAAGATAAATGGAGTTTGCTTTTTCTGTCTGAAAACTGGTCATCAAAGTAAACTCTGTTCAAACCGAAAAAATTGTAGTAAATGCAGTCAGAAACATCCAACCTTACTGCAGATTCAAACTAAAGCTGAAACCTGTGAGGAGAAGTGAAAGATCATCTGAGAATGAAATAAAAATGTCAAGAGAAGATCAAAAGTTTATGGATGTAATGGATCAGTCAATTTGCATTGTGAATGGTCACTACTGCCTTGACTTGCCCTTCAGGAGCACTGATCTTTGCATGCCTAACAACAAGTCTCTTGCAGAACAACGTTTGATGAGCTTGAAAAGAAAGTTCAATAGGAACCAGGACCTTAAAGAGGAGTACACTGTCTTTCTTTTAAATGTTATCAACAAGTGATATGCTAAGTCAGTACCACAAGAACAGCTACATTGGGATGATGGTAAGGTATGGTACTTACCACACCATGGGGTACATCATCCACAAAAGAACACAATTTGAGTTGTTTTTTAATAAAGAGCCTTCTTCAAAGATATTTCCTTGATTTCACAGCTTTTACAAGGTCCAAATCTTACCAACACACTTTTAGGTGTTTAGATCAGGTTTAGGCAGGACCATGTTACTTTTATGGCAGTATTTAAAGCCATGTTCCATCAAGTTAACGTATCAGAGATTAATGTGGATTTTCTTCATTTTCTTTGGTGGGCTGATGGTGACACCTCAACGAGAGTAATGAAATACAGAATGAAAGTTCATCTCTTTGGAGCCATATCATCATCAAGCTGTAGTAACTTTGCCTTGAGAAAGATTGCGGAAGATCGCAAAGGCTATTTTCCAGACATAGTCTTAAATGCAATCCTGCACAACTTTTATGTTGATGATAGTTTTCTCTCTGTTCCCACTGAAGAGGAACCACTTCAGATGGTGGAAGGTTTAACTGCAACTTTTTCCAAAGCAGGATTCCTTCTCTCCAAGTGAAATAGGAATAGCCGTTAGGTGTTATCGAGTTTTTCTGAAGAACAACTGGCAAAGGCAGCTAAGCATCTCAGCTTAGATAAAGGGAACCTGCCCATCAAAAGAGCACTTGGGTTACATTGGTGTGTGGAGTCTAATGTCTTCATGTTCAAGTTGGCTGTGAGAGAAAGACAACAAACAAGAAGAGGTATCTTGTCAATTGTGAGCTCTATTTATGATCCGATGAGATTGCAAGCTACCTCAGGCTCTGATAAAACAGTCTGACTGGCTGCAAGACCTTGACAGGATATCCATGGTGACAGTGGATAGATTTATGAAGCCCAAAGATTTTAGGAGGCTAAAGAAAGCACAATTGCATCACTTTTCAGATGCCAGTGAATCTGGTTACGGCACTGTCTCTTATCTAAGACTGGAAGATGAAAATCGAAGGGTAGGACTTTCTTTCATACTTGGAAAATCAAGAGTTTCTCCACTGAAGCAAGTAACCAGTCTAAGAATTTAACTTGTAGTAGCTGTTCTTGCAGTAAGGATTGACATCATGATCAGGAAGGAACTTCAATTGGATCAGGGTGCACCAGTCTTTTGGACCGACAGCCAGACTGTTTTAAAATATAACACAAATGACTCCAAGAGGTTTCATTCATTTATGGCAAACAGGGTGTCTGTAATCAGTGATTCAACAGCAACCTCGCAATGGAGACACATTGGAACAAAACTGAATCCTGCTCATGATGCCTCTAGAGGGAAGTTCCTTGACAAAATTCCTGGAAGCAAACAGATGGATACAGGGTCCAGAGTTTTTGTTGGAAGCCCCAGAGGAGTGGCCAGACTCCTCTTTTGACAGAGTCATGGTTGATGATCCTGAGGTGAAAAGAAATATAGTCTTAACTGCTGCAAATTGTTACAGCACAGATAGTGCTACACATCAATTATAGAATTAATTCTCTGACTGGAGGAAAGTGAAGAGAGCAGTGGCATAGATCCTGAAGTTCAAAATTCTCTTGAAATTGTGCAAGCACAGATAAAGTCTGCAATCATATGATTTTCTCAGTCTGAAACTTTCAAACGGAAATTTCATCCTTCCAAAATGGTACATCTGGAGTCAAGAGGTTTAGCAACATCTACAAACTTGTTCCTATTTTGAGTGATGGTTTTCTTCGAGTGGGTGGAAGAATCTGTAGAGGAGCCATGCCTGAAGCAACAAAATGTCCTTTAATCTTGCCAAAACACCACCATATTTCCAAGCTCATTATGCAACATGCTCATAAACAGCTAGGCCATGCAGGAAGAAACCACATGTTGTCTACGTTGCGGAAAAGGTTCTGGGTCAATGGGAACTCTGCTTGTAGAAAGGTGATTTCTGAATGTGTTGTTCGTCAGCGATTACAAGGTAATGTTGGAGAACAAACAATGGCTTATTTGCCAAAGGAGAGCATTATGCCAGATTTGCCACCTGTTACCAACTCTGGCGTGGATTATTTTAGACCTATTGAGGTAAAACAAGTCCGGAGTGTTGTGAAGATGTATGGCGTAATATTCAATTGTATGTCAAGTCGAACCGTCCATCTTGAAGTTGCCTACTCTCTAGACACTGATTCCTGCATAAATTGCATTCGCCAGTTTATGTGTCGTCATGAACAAATTATACATTTATGATCAGACAATGGGACCAACTTTATTGGAACGGATCGAGAGCTTAGGATGGTGATGTGTGGGAAAGGCTCATTCACCTTGTGAAGAAAATATTGCATTCCACACTCCGGCAACAATCTTTGGATGATGAGGGGTTTCACACTATTCTTTGTGAAGTCGCAGCTATTCTAAATGATCGTCCCATGACGAAGCTTTCTGACGACTCAAATTACCTAGAAGCGCTCACATCTGATCACATCTTACCGTTACTATCAAAACCACTTCCTCCACCAGGACTATTTGAAAAAGGAGATTCGTACATCAGGCGAAGATGGCAGCAAGAACACTATCTATCAGATCTTTTTTGGAAGCGATGGATAAGAGAGTATCTTGTCTTGCTGCAGGCACGACAACAATGGAGGGAATCACGCAGAAACTTTGCCGTTGGTGATGTAGTCATCATCATGGATCCAACAGCTCCACGTGGTTTTTGGACCTTGGTAAAAATCACCAAGACATTTCAAGACAACAGAGGATTTGCTCGCTCTGTCTAGCTTAAGACGAAGACAGGAATGCTGGAGAGACCTGAGTGTAAAATTTGTCTATTCATGGAGGATGCAAAGGACTAATTTCATCGAATATGAACATGCTTTTGTCTCCTTTGATAAAAAAGGGTTAATTGTAGTGACCCACCAACAATTACGGGGCCCGTGTGTAGGAGCCAATATTGAGATATGGGTGTATTTATGTAGGTCACCAGGAGGGTTAGCAGGGAATCAACTAACATTTAACAGGTGTTCCAATCACATTGTTGGGGTGTGGTTTGGTGGAGGGAACATCTACAGTTTTTACCACACACCCTCACAAACTCTCACAACTTGTAAAAGATCTCCAGAATTACAAATAAATAACAAATCAACTGCAACCTATTAGCATGGACTCTTTTTGTGCATAAGGATAATGGTAACTCATCAAGCCAACTAAAGAAGCAGACCTGTTCCCTGCTTCTACATCTATATTGAGGAAATGGCTGCAGAAACATAATCCATCCTTTATTGAGTGACTAGAGGCTTGTTAGAGATACTTACAAAATTAAAGTTCTAACATTTTCTTAACATCAACAGAAAAAAAAGATGTGACTTCTGCAGGGTACAGTAATTTTACATGAGTCATATCAAAATTCAAATTCTTTCAAGGTGTGGACTGCTTGAGGTTTAAGACATTAATAAAACCATGGTTTTCATAAGAGACGCTTGCAATCATGTAATTCAGGGGTCTCAAAGTCAATTCCTGTAGGGCCGCAGCACTTTTTGAACACTTTGAACTGAAATCTTGACATGATTCTTACTTTACCTGATTAAAATGGAAAGCTTCAACCTGGTACTATTTGGCTGCACCACAGCAACATGTTAATGAATACACACAGCAACATGTATAGTCTTAAATGAACACTACTGGTGTGGACTTAAAGCACTGAACTTTTCATTCAATTTAACACGCAAAAGACATTATTAATAATAATAATAATAATACAAACAAATATTATCTTAATAGCCTCTTTACATAATCTCGCATTACAAAATAACGAAACAAACAAATTTTAAATGTTAGCAGCTAGCCAGCTCTTTTGACGCCTCACTTCACTGCATGGATAGTGTTTACTGCCTTCTTGTGATAATGAGTGGAGAAACAGAAGTGGACCAAACACTATGATGTAACATAGACAAAACCAAGATGCTCAAAAAGAGACTGAGAATGTTTTTGTAGTTCAATTCGAATTGTAGGGCAGATTTTGCTTTTAAGGTTAATTTCAGAGCAGTACCTGAAACCCTGGGTAGATTCTTTTTATTGAGGAATATAAAAGTGAAGAAAAAAATACTTTTAATAACTATGCCTGCACGTTTAATTAATGTACAACACTCTAATTTAAGTGAACTAAGAACAATATAAATGTGTCTGAGCTGACAAAATGTGTTTGGTACATCATTTTATTCTTTATAAGGTAAAAGTTATGCGCAATAATAGATATGTTTAACTAAAACAATCCCAGCAGCAGCTTTGATTGGTTATTCATATTTATTTAATTGGACAGAAAAAAATTATAGCTATTTAACAATAACAAAATAAGAAAAAAACAATACCTATTTATTCTTATTTTACTAAACAGGAAAAACATACTTTACTGTAAAAAAAAATGGGTTACTTCGCATTGTGCACAAGCTTTAAAATATCTTTCGCTTACATAGACAAATGTTTTCCTATTTTAAAAAGGCTTTTAAACTATATGCTTTTAGGTGAAAAGACGCTAATAATGACAGGACCCCTTTATAACATACTGCAACTTAATTGTTTTAATTCACAAATTTCACAGTCACTTGTTTTATGTATGCATATTTATAAAACATCTGAATGAATCTATTAAAGGCGAGAAAGTAGGGTATGTTTTAGAACAGTGCTAAAAACAAAACGTTAATGCTAATGCTAGCGATAACTCTTCGCTACTCGTTTGTTTTCATGCTGTAGGTCATATTAATAGTTTCATGTAAACGTATTTATTCTTGTTTGTTAATCTGTACATGTTCAGATGTGTCCTTTTTTAATTTCGGCTGTAAATTCACGTTTGAAATTTAGTTTGAAAGTAAGCGCGCAGCTGTGAACCAATCAGGAGCCAGCTCAGGTGAAGTGTAACTATTAACGTCGCTGGACATTTCAAACTTGCTTCAGTAATTCTCTGACTTCAAACTGCACGCTACAAACAGTTTTTCTCGTCGTGTTTTCTGACTTTCCGCTAATTACTCGACGACTCACCTGTTTTTGCACGATGGAGGCGCAAGATTTCTCGCGTGTAAAGAGAACATGGGGTATAAGACGGAGATGGAGAGCCTTCAAGAAGAGGGTAGTGAAATTATTCACTCGAAAACGTCCTGATGAACCAGCGACGAGTCCTGAAACGCAGGAAATAGTGGACAACGATCCAGCTAAAGGTGAGGCAATGCTTGAAAAAGTAACATTTTTATTATTTATGTTTTGAGATAATACATAGTTCAATCATAATTAAAGAATAATTCAGAAAAGTGCATTTTCACAAGGTTTTACATTATTGTGACAGGTGTATGAATTTAGAATACCGTGTTACTGTATATAACTAAAGCACATTTACTAGTACTGAGGCCTTTGATTTAAGAAATTGAGTTAAACACCCTGCAGATGTGCTTCAGAAATAACAGTTAATAGTTTGATTTGGAATTTTCCATGTGATAAAATAATAACAGTTTAGTTAAAAGTTTTCAAAAGAATAAATCCACAACAGAATTATGGAGTCAGGAGACTGGGTACAGTTGCAACAATTGTCTTTGCTACTAGTTGCACTTGACACTGTTGGTTTATGTTGTAAATTAGTCTCGCCATTCAATAAACATGTTCGCCAACTCAAAATGATGCTCTAGGATGATCTGAACAGCCATTGTCTCACAGAAACTTTGTTCTTCATAAAATATTTGCGGTTTTAAGGTAGAATTTGAGAGGCTCTGTGTTAATTTAACTCTATATAAAGAAGAAACAAATCGACTTGGTAAATAGTCATTTTCACTCTAGATTTATGTGTCTTTCATGAGGACAAGTTTTGTGTGTACAATGCAATTTCTCATTCGTCTATTTCTTAGGAGACTGTTTACCTTGTAACCCCAAAACATGTATCATTAAAGGTTTAAGTCAGCAGCAGATAGCTGTGACAAAAATCCATCCTAAAATGTTTGTGTTTTTGTGGAAGAAATCAGTTTAGGCGGCTGTACTTCTTATAGCAAGTGTTGCTGACAAAGCAGTAGTAAAATCAACTCATTCGCTCGAGAATGTTTTTGCTTTTTAAAATAGAAATGTCACAGATGGTTACAGTTAAAATCTTTTAAATAATTGTATAGACTTGATGTTTAGAGAGCGACTATGAAGTTAGATAAAACATTTGGTTTAAATGAACTTTTTATTCTATATTCCTCTTTAGCTGAGATCTCTGAATTTGTCCTTGAAGATGAAGAAGTGTGTTGTGGTGGAGATATGGCAGGAGACATGGTCCCTGAGGAAGAGGACCCAGTTAACCCTGCTGTCGATCCTGAAGAGGATGAGGGGGACGTGGACGTCTCTCAAGCTCCAGACGATGAGTCTACTTCAGACTGGGAGACCTCATCTCTTCCAATCGTGTCCTACAACAACATCGCTGCATTGAATATTGGTAAGTTCGCTGCCATACACGATGCACACAAACATCTCGCTGCTTCTGTTTTACACCACTCTTTCTTTTACCTCAACAGAGATAAACTCGATACGATATGAAGTCGGCAAGGTGTTGAGCGAAGGAGAAGATGTCAGCTTGTTTGAGGGCACTTGCTGGGAGGACAGGATGGAGATAGCTCTGAAAGTCGTGAAGAAGTCAGAGACTAAACTCATCACTATTGTACGTTTCAAATATTTTTTATCTTACCTTAGTTGATCATATTGATCACAGAATGTACTTGCTGTCCTTGGTAAAGAAATGTTTAACAGCATAGTTCAACATTAAATGAGAAAATTGAACAGGTTAGTTCATCTGTAAAGTACTCTGAATCTGTATTTAAAACCTTTCCTTATACTGAAAGTAAGACGTTTAAGAAGAAACTAAGCTATTTCCATAGAATTTTTGGGGACCTGAAATAAAATGCAGCCTTTGTTCTTTTACAAGCACACCCGTTAAAATCTTGTAAATATGCATTTTTACAAATATTACAGTTAGTATTGTTTTCATGTAAAAAGGTTTCAACAGTGCAGTTACCTAATAAACCTAGATCAGTGTTCTACTATTTTCTACAAAATGTTTGATTTTTAAAATTCCGTTTATTTAGTATTTACAGTAAACTAATAGCATTTTTGCTACCAGACAAGTCTTTCTTTGCTGTGCTGTCTGTTTTCCTTCCAAGGCACCCCTTTTCAATTAAACCTCTTTTTCCAGGAGGGTTACGCCGAGCCTGTTCCTCTGGAAGTGGGGCTTCTAACCCTGGCCAACAAACGTCCCTGCATACCTCAAGTGGTGAAGCTTCGGGACTGGCATGAGGACAGTGACCAGTACACTATGGTCATGGAGCTGCCGTCTCCCTGCATGACCTTGAAAAAGTTTCTGGTGCAAGAAAATGGCACAATCTCAGAGAGGAGTGCATCAGAGATCTTAAAGCAGCTCGTGTTCGCAGCTAACACTTGCTGCCTGCGTGGAGTCTTTCATGGGGACATCAATCTGGAGAACATCCTCATTGACACAAAGAGCTTTTCCGTCAAGCTGGTGGGCTTCAGGCATGGTGACCTCAACCACAAAAGCCCTTTCACCTCGTTTACTGGTACGTATCATCTTCTCACCAAAGATTTTTTGGAAGGTGCTTGAAATCTTTAAACTGCTGAAGTCTCGGAGAAAAGCCTTGAAATGCTCTTTGACCTGAATGTGGGATAACAAGCCGAAGGGACGCAAATCATTATGAAGAGCCTAAAACAGAACAATTCTGTAGATGACAGTCAGAGAGGCTGCTCAGTAGAATCTAGAGAGTTCCGAGTCTTTTTGGTGGTTCTCTTCATAGAGTTAAATTAACACTGAGCCTCTCAACTTTGTTTTAAAAACAAAAAAGAGCATACATATTAAATATATGTTACAAAGTTTCAGTGAAAAATTGGCTTTTATAGATGACAAAACACCTCGTAATTATTCGAACTCATTTTGTGTACTCTGTTCAGAGCATATTTGTTGTTTCTCTGGATGGAGTTTATCCTCGTGATTTTACTTTGTGAAATTGTGACAATCACAGCCAGATGTTGTAAGCCCTTTGTTCAGTAAAGCACATCGCTTGCTGAACCTTTTATGCTGTCACTTCTATGCTGTGGTTTTCTGAAAAAGCTGCAACAAACCTTGATGTGATCTTTTCAAGTTTATAACAATTATATTTCCTGCAGGCACGTTTGCTCCTCCTGAGCTTGAGACAAACGGAGCGTTCCACACAGAACCAGCGACGGTGTGGTCTCTGGGGATTGTCCTCTACACGATGCTGTTGGGGACAGTCCCGAACCCCGAAGAGTTGGAGAAACTTGACTCTAAGGTCTGGTTACACAACAACATCTCAAGAGGTAATTTTTTTTCTTTGGCTTTGCCGATCATTACTAGAGAGGAGTTGTGATGTTAGAGATGAATCTGTATGTTCTGTCTCTCCAGAATGTCGCAGGCTGCTTTACTCCCTCCTGCAGAGGAACCCTGCAAAGCGGATCAAACTGATACAAATCTGTGCCAACAAATGGTTTAATGCCGTGTATGAGGAGCAGCCTAAGCCCAAGATTATCAGTAAGTCCAAGATTTATCAACATGAACATCCTACATCTTCAAGCAGATCATTAATAATAAAAGTTAATCCCCAGCATAATTATGATAAATAAACTGCTGATTGATACCTTGTGCTGGGAGTTTGATATGCAATCTAAAATAAGAAAGTGCGGGTCTCAATGAGATACTCACGGTTCAGTTGAGATTTTGTGGGGTTGTTTTGCCTTCAATGATAGAGATTGGGAGACTGGTGTCTCTATGCAGAAATTCTTATCTTTCTCTTGTCTCTTTTCTACAGACGTTAATTCCTCCAAGTACATGCTGACCATGAAGCTGGGTGAAGGAGGCTGTGGAAGTGTCTACCGAGCTGTGCGCTTGGAAGATTGCGTGAAGGTTGCAATGAAGTTTGCAAACAAAGAAGGCCCACCGTACATGACAGTTGTGAGTGGACTCTTTTCTTTTGAAATCACAGGCTGTGCGTGTAGTCTCTCGTTGTGAGCTCCCGCTAATGCTCTTTTTGCAGGACGGACATTCAAAACCCATTCCATTGGAGGTCGGTTTGCAGATTCTTGCAAACAAAGGTCCCAGAGTGCCCCAGATCCTCCAGCTGCTGGACTGGGAGGAGACGGAGGCCGAGTACATCATGGTGCAGGAATATGCTCCAGGCTTTGTGGATCTTTCAGAGTTGATCTTCATCTACCACGGTGGCTCTCTAACAGAGGACATTGCAGCAACTGTGCTGAAGCAGGTCACGCTTGCTGCGTCTACTTGCTGCCAAAGGAAGGTGTTCCACAGAGACATTAAACCAGAAAACCTTCTAGTCAATCCGTACACCCTGGAGGTGAAGCTCATCGACTTTGGGTGTGGAGAGGCCCTGGATGGATCCGCATACACAGAGTTTTGGGGTATGTTTTTTTACATTATTTTTTTGTAACCCTTTCAGCTCTGTGTCAGGCCTGCCTTCTATGTTACATAAGGTTGTAGCAATTGAAAACCTGCGTAGTGTTTCCACAGAACATTTGCTAACAAAGATGGTCCTCAGTCACGGATAACATTGGATCGATATGTAATCATTTAATATTGTGATTTTGGTCAATTTCTTCAGGCACGGAGGAGTATAAGCCTCCCGAGTGGGAAATGACCGGGAAATACTATGCTGAGCCGGCAACAGTGTGGTCTATTGGTTGCGTCCTGTTCATCATGTTGTGCGGGGACTATCCTAACCCACAAAACCTTTGGCTGCTTGATCATGGTTGCTGGGCCTCTTATGGAATATCAGAAGGTGAGATCTCTCGTTTATTTGTCAGGCTATTTCAGTAATATAAATCTCAATGCAGAAAAGAGATGGAAACATTCAAATGGGTAAAGTTTGTGCTGGTTCGTGGAATGCTAGCTCTGGGTAATAATAAGATAAATCTTGTGTTTTTCTGGACAGAATGCTGCAAACTTCTCTCGTCTCTTCTGCAAAAAAACCCAGACAAGAGGATAGCGTTGGAAGACATCTCCAGCCATAGTTGGTTTAAACAATTCTCCTGTTAAACCAGCGCTGACGCTGAAGAGCTATCAGGTTAATATTAACAGCCATAATATATCTGACAGCTGCTGTTCCTCAGTTTTTATTCCTGTATACTGACATACGCTTAATTTTCTCTTTTCAGCAATACTCTACAAGATTGCAGTAAAAAAAAAAACCCTTGGAGACCATTGATGAAAACAGCATCTGGTGGACTACTCCAGGATTCTTAATGGTCTTCTAATACTTTTATTTATTGTTGTTGAAAAATAAAAAAATATTACAAGTGTGATTACGGCTGTCTGTCTTGCTGAGGAATGACATTGTAATCTGTAGTGAGAGTAGTGAGCAGGTGGAGGGACAACTGGAAAGTTGGAGGTCTGCTCTAGAAAAAAGAGGAATGAAAGTCAGTGGTAGTAAGACAGAATACATGTGTTAGAACGAGAGGGAGGGAAGTAGAACAGTGAGGTTACAGGGGGCTGAGGTCAAGAAGGTGGAATAGTTTAGGTATTTGGGGTCAACAGTCCAGTGCGACGGGGAGTGTGGAAAAGAGGTGAAGAGGCGAGTGCAGGCAGGTTGGAGTGGGTGGAGAAAAGTGTCAGGGGTGTTGTGTGACAGAAGAGTGTCAGCAAGAATCAAAGGAAAGGTGTACAGAACAGTAGTGAGACCAGCTATGATGTATGGGTTAGAGACCGATGAGGATGTTGAGGTTCAGTTTAGGAGTGACAAGGATGGACAAGATTAGGAACGAGCACATCAGAGGAACAGCTTAGGTTGGTTGTTCTGGAGACAAAGTCAGAGAAGCCAGATTGAGAGGGTTTGGACATGTGCAGAGAAGGGATAGTAGTTATATTGGTAGAAGGATGTTGGAGATGGAGCTGCCAGGCAAGAGGGCAAGAGGAAGGCCAAAGACAAGCTATATGGGTGTGCTGAAGGAGGACATGAAGGTAATTGGTGCAAGAGTAGAGGATTCTGAGGCCAGAGTTAGGTGGAAGAAGAAATGAATTACGGCCAAATGTAAGTAGGCCAAAAGTTAACTCTGTGCATCTGTGAGCCTGCCTGGTGGATAAAGGAGGTAGTACGTGTTATCATGAACCTGACATGATTTGGACATGAGCTGGACATGCCGAGAATGCATGATAGATGAGCCAATGAAGAGTCGAGATGGGAATGCGTCATAACGGGAATAAAACATGAAGACATGCACTGAGTAGACGGACTTGCTAGCGGAGCGGTGGCGTCCCCAGAGCCAGGAGACACCTGATTGATGACAGAGCGAGGAAAAAACTTAAGACAACGAAAAGACATTTGCTTTGAGAAACCAACCAATTTTTATCCACGATGGATGAGTACTATTTTACTTTATGATGTTTATTATGTTTTGTAATATATTTAAAAAGAGATTAATTAAAACAAATGTAATTGATTGCAATTACTGACTCGAGTTTTTGATTTAAAAATTATTTTTAATCTTTGATGAAAGATTTGTTAATGTAAAAACTTAAGAGAAAGAACTGACCACAAAGGAGTCTTCTGACCAAGCTCTAAGCATTTAAAGCTTAGCATTTAGGGCAGATTCGACTTACTTAACCTAACCTGAGAATAATAAATAAAAAGGTTGAAGGTGTAAAAAATTAATTGAACACCGTAAAACAGTACCAAATCCTCAAAGAATTCAAGTTCAAATACATCCAGCTCAATTTCATCTGCAAAGTTTAAAGCAATGGCTGAACGTGCTGCATTGTTAGAACATGCTGCTGCAATGGAAAGGAGACACACTTTGGATGAGGAAGAGGAAAAACTTCGAATCCAAAGTGAAAGACTTAAAAGACAAAAGGAACAACTCATAATGAATTAAAAAATCGCAGCTAATGATGGCAAGTCACCAGTTTTAAAGTCTTGTGATGTCAACAGTCATAAAGATGCACAATCTGACTCTGAGTACCCAAAGTCACTCTCGATAAAACAACGGGAACCACCTGGATATTCTGAACATGTTTCCAAACATAATTCTACCTCATGGGAAGCTCGATGCAACATGGATGACTCAACTGGACGTCGGGACAATTCAGTCTTTCAAAAGCTCTTGTCAGCTTATTCAACTCATTCTCCCTCAGATGCAGATCAAGAACAAATGTTGCTCAAAAACCCTTGCAGCGATAGGCAAATTTATCAACTCAGCTTGCGCAACGTGGTGAAATGTCTTTACCTCCTAGAGTGATTCCAATCTTTGATGACGATGGCGACCCTTTACAGTATTCCTCCTTCATGAGAGCTTGTGAGCATGGAGTTGAACAAAATACCAAAAAGATTGATGTGTCCTCAAACCTTAAGAACATTATCAGGAAGCTTCCTTACAGACTCAGAGAAAATTAAAGGACAGTAACCTGTGAGTTTCAAGAAAAGAATGGCTACAGGGTGAGTTTCATTGATCTGGTTTATTTCATTGAGCATCAAGTTAAGATTTTCACAGATCCTGTCATTGGAGACATCAAATATAGGTGAGGTCTGTACCTTATGGTACCAATGGTAGAAGTTGCAGTTCAGCTACAGTTGCTATCATTAACTCTCTTGAAGATGACTGCGCCAACTCACATTCATAAAACAAATGTTCTGTCTGATTGTTTTGTTTGCAAAGGACATCATGTCCTGGAAAAATGCCATGAGATTCGCAAAATGCCTTACAGGGAAAAGTGTTGAAGATAAATGGAGTTTGCTTTTCCTGTCTGAAAACTGGTCATCAAAGTAAACTCTGCATTTTCTCTAAGTTTGGCGGTTTGAACAGTCAGAAACATCCAACCTTACTGCAGATCCCAACTAAAGCTCAAACCTTTGAGGAGAAGTGAAAGGTCATCTGAGAATGAAATGAAAATGTCAAGAGAAGATCAAAGGTATATGAATATAATGGATCAGTCATTTTGCATTGTGAATGGTCACTACTGCCTTGACTTGCCCTTCAGGAGCACTGATCTTTGCATGGCTAACAACAAGTCTCTTGCAGAACAAAGTTTGATGAGCTTGAAAAGAAAATTCAACAGGAACCAGGACTTTAAAGAAGAGTACATGTTCTTTCTTTTAAATGTTATCAACAAGTGATATGCTGAATCAGTACCACAAGAACTGCTAAATCAGAATGATGGTAAGGAATGGTACTTACCACACCATGGGGTACATCATCCACAAAAGAACACAATTTGAGTTGTGTTTGACTAGAGTGCCTTCTTCAAAGACATTCCTTGAATTCACAGCTTTTACAAAGTCTAAACAAGGTCTAAACAAGGTTTAGGCAGGACCATGTTACTTTTATGTTAGTAATTAAAGCCATGTTCCATCAAGTTAACATATCAGAGAAGAATGTGGATTTTCTTTGTTTTCTTTGGTGGCCTGATGGGGACACCTCAAATAGAGTAATGGAATACAGAATGAAAGTTCATCTCTTTGGAGCCATCACCAAGCTGTAGTATCTTTGCTTTGAGAAATATTGCTGAAGATCACAAAGGTTGTTTTCCAGACAAAGTCCTAAATGTGGAATAGAAATAGCTGCAAGGTGTTATCGAGTGTTCCAGAGGAACAACTGTCAAAGGCAGCTAAGCATCTCAGCTTAGATAAAGATGTGTTGTGGTGTCTGATGTCTTCATGTTCAAGATGGCTGTGACAAAAAGACCACAAACAAGAATCTGGTTAAGGCACGGTCTCTTATCTTAGACTGGAAGATGAAAATCGAACAGTAGGACTTTCCTTCATGCTTGGCAAATCAAGAGTTTCTCCACTGAAGCAAGTAACCAGTCTAAGATTTGAACTTGTAGTAGCTGTTCTTGCAGTAAGGATTGACATCATGATCAGGAAGGAACTTCAATTGGATCAGGGTGCACCAGCGTATTGGACCGACAGCCAGACTGTTTTGAAATATATCACAAATGACTCCAAGAGATTTCATACATTTATGGCAAACAGAGTGCATGTAATTAGTGATTCAACAGCAACTTCGCAATGGAGATAGATTGGAACAAAACTGAATCCTGCTCATGATGCCTCTAGAGTGAAGTCCCTTGACAAATTCCTGGAAGCAAACAGATGGATACAGGGTCCAGAGTTTCTGTTGGAAGCCCCAGAGGAGTAGCCAGAATCCTCTTTTGACAGAGTCATGATTGATAAACCCGAAGTGAAAAGGAATATATTCTTAACTGCTGCCATTTGATAGTGCTACCCATCCACTCTAGAATTAATTCTCTGACTGGAGAAGAGTGAAGAGAGCAGAGGCATGGATCCTGATGTTAAAAGACATTCTCTTGAAACTCTGCAAGCACAGAAAAACCATTCAACCACAAGTTATTTCTGCTACAAAAAATCTGCAGCTGAAGTGACCAAAGATAAATAAGAAAAGAGAAGGCTCTGCACAAGCTTCAGAAGTCAGACAAGTCTAACACCCGATGATCTGTCGCAAGCTGAGTCTACAATTATTTGGTTTTCTCAGTCTGAAACTTTCAAACCGGAAACTTGGTACTATTTGGCTGCAGCACAGCAACATGTGAATGAATACACACAGCAAGATTTATAGTCTTAAATAAACACTACTGGTGAGGACTTAAAGCACTGAACTTCTCAATCGATTTTACACGCAAAAAAATTATTAATAAAAAATTATACAAAAATATTAACTTAATAGCCTCTTTTCATAAGCTCGCATTACAAAAATTTACTTAAATACCTTAACTCAACAAAACAAATACATTCTAAATGTTAGCAGCTAGTCAGCTCTTTTGACGCCTCACTTCACTGCATGGATAGTGTTTACTGCCTTCTTGTGGTAATGAGTGGAGAAACAGAAGTGGACCAAACACTATGTTGTAACATAAACAAAACCAAGATGCTCAAAAAGAGAAGAGAGAATTTTTTTGTAATTTAATTCAAATTGTAGAGCAGTTTTGGTTTTATGGTTAATTTCAGAGTAGTACTTAAACACCTGGGTAGATTCTTTTTATTGAAGAATATAAAAGTGAAGAAAAATACTTTTAATAACTATGCCTGCACGTTTAATTAATGTAGCACACTCTAATTTAAGTGAACTAAGAACAATATGTCTGACAATGTGTCTGAGCTGACAAAATGTGTTTGGCACAAAATTTCCTTCTTTATCAGGTAAAGGATACGAGCATTAATAGATATGTTTAACTAAAACAATCCCAGCAGCAGCTTTGATGGGTTATTCAAATATATTTAATTGAGCAGAAAAAAACATTATAGTTATTTAATAATGACACACAAAAATAAGACAAATTAAATATGTATTCGTATTTTATTATTTAACAGGAAACCCGTTATTTATTGTAAATTTTTTTGTTGATTTGCAGTGTGCACAAGCATTAAAATATATCTTTTGCTCAAATATTTTACCAATTTTAAAATGGCTTTTAAACTATATGCTTTTAGGTGAAAAGTCGCTAATAATGACAGGATGCCTTTATAACGTACTGCAACTTAATTGTTTTAATTCACAAATTTCACAGTCACTTGTTTTATGCATGCAAATTTATAAAATATCTGAATGAATCTATTAAAGGGGAGAAAGCAGGGTATGTTTTGGAACATTACAAAAACGTTAATGCTAATGCTAGCGCTAACTCTTCGCTACTCGTTTGTTTTCATGCTGTAGGTCATATTATTAGTTTCATATACACGTATTTATTAATTCTTGTTCGTTAATCTGTACATGTTCAGATGTGTCTATTTTTCAATTTAGACTGTAAATTCACGTTTGAAATTTAGTTTGAACGTAAGCGCGACGCGGACTTCAAACTGCACGCTACAGTTTTTCTCGTCGTTTTTTTTTTTAGCTTTTTGCTAATTACTCGACGACTCACCTGTTTGTGCACGATGGAGGCGCAAGATTTCTCGCGTGTAAAGAGAACATGGGGTATAAGACGGAGATGGAGAGCCTTCAAGAAGAGGGTAGTGAAATTATTCATTCGAAAACGTCCTGATGAACCAGCGACGAGTCATGAAACGCAGGAAGTAGTGGACAACAATGCTTGAAAAAGTAAAATTTTTATTAGTTATGTTTTGAAAGAATACATAGTTCAATCATAATTAAAGAAGAATTCAGTTTTTATTTTCACATGGTTGTACATTGTTGTGATAGGTGTATGAATTTAGAATACCATGTTACTGTATATAACTAAATTACATTTACTAGTACTGAGGCCTTTGATTTAAGAAATTGAGTTAAACACCCTGCAGATGTGCTACAAAAATAACAGTTAATAGTTTGATTTGGAATTTTCCATGTGATAAAATAATAACAGTTTAGTTAAAAGTTTTCAAAAGAATAAATCCACAACAGAATTATGGAGTTAGGAGACTGGGTACAGTTGCAACAATTGTCTTTGCTACTAGTTGCACTTGACACTGTTGGTTTATGTTGTAAATTAGTCTCGCCATTCAATAAACATGTTCGCTAAGGTGTTTATATGTGCGTGATAAAATAGGACGTAACCGAATGCACTCTTTTTAGAATGCAAAAGAAACTCAAAATGATGCTCTAGGAGGATCTGAACACCCATTGTCTCACAGAAACTTTTTTCTTTATAAAATATTTGCGGTTTTAAGGTAGAATTTGAGAGGCTCTGTGTTCATTTAACTCTATATAAAGAAAAAACAAATCGACTCTGTAAAGAGTAATTTTGACTCTAGATTTATGTGTCTTTCATGAGGACAAGTTTTGTGTGTACAATGCAATTTCTCACTCGTCTATTTCTTAGGAGACTGTTTACCTTGTAACCCCAAAACATGTATCATTAAAGGTTTATGTCAGCACCTGATAGCTGTAACAAAAATCCATCCTAAAATGTTTGTGTTTTTGTGGAAGAAATCAGTTTAGGCGGCTGTACTTCTTATAGCAAGTGTTGCTGACAAAGCAGTAGTAAAATCAACTCATTCGCCCGAGAATGTTTTTGCTTTTTAAAGTAGAAATGTCACAGATGGTTACAGTTACAATCTGTTAAATAATTTTATAGACTTGATGTTTAGAGAGCGACTATGAAGTTAGATAAAACATTTGGTTTAAATGAACTTTTTTATTCTATATTCCTCTTTAGCTGAGATCTCTGAATTTGTCCTTGAAGATGAAGAAGTGTGTTGTGGTGGAGATATGGCAGGAGACATGGTCCCTGAGGAAGAGGACCCAGTTAACCCTGCTGTCGATCCTGAAGAGGATGAGGGGGACGTGGACGTCTCTCAAGCTCCAGACGATGAGTCTACTTCAGACTGGGAGACCTCATCTCTTCCAATCGTGTCCTACAACAACATCGCTGCATTGAATATTGGTAAGTTCGCTGCCATACACGATGCACACAAACATCTCGCTGCTTCTGTTTTACACCACTCTTTCTTTTTTCTCAACGTTTATATGTCATCTGAAAAACATGTGAATCATGTACATTCCTAATTCACATCATGAACCGACAGCTTTAAATGTTACTAATAGAACTGAGCAAAAGTTTTTGTGTAAAATGTTTGTTCTCTAAACAGAGTTTAAGCAAAAGGATGTAAAACAAGATAGCGCTCTTAATGGATAAAGTAATCTGCTCTTCTGTCAGAGCGAGCGAGCGATCCCACATCAGAAAGGTTTCTTCCTGCCTCACGCCCCTCTCTCTATGAAAGTTTGATTCTCAGAGAAGCCTCTAAATCAGCGCCAGGATATCATACAGTTGCAGAAATGCGTTTTAACCATCCCCTCGCTGGCTGAGAGCTTAAAACGTTAGTTTTTTGCTAAACCGATAATCTTTTACACTAGATTACAGCACTTGTTAACTAAGAAATCATTCATTAACTAGAAATTAGTTTAAATCTACCATAAAATGTTTGTGTTTTTGTGGAAGAAACCAGTTTAGGCTGCTTTATTTCTATTAAAGCAAGTGTTGCTGACAAAGCGGTAGTAAAATCAACTCAGTCAACAACAATTCTCCTGTTAAACCAGCGCTGACGCTGAAGAGCTATCAGGTTAGTATTAACAGTCATAATATATCTGACAGCTGCTGTTTGTCAGCTTTCATTCCTGTAAATATACTCACATATGCTTAATTTTTAAAATCTCTTTTCAGCAATACTCTACAAGATTCCAGTGAAATAAAAATCCTTGGAGACCATTGATGAAAACAGCAATTGGAAAAATATTATTTTTGAGAAAGTTGTTTATTAAATGGAACTCAACAGTTGGGTGAGTGTTGAAGAAACTCTGGCTGTAAAAGAGTAAATCATGTCAAGGTTTTCTGGAACTGCACAGTTATTCGTCACTAATATATGAACCTAGAGCTAAATGCTATAATGGAATGAAATATTAAGTGTTATTTTAAAACTATGTATTTGACAAATACATTTCTAATGTTTTATTAGCAGCTGGTGAAAAGTCTATATTGAGGAAATGGCTGCAGGAACGTCCTCCATCTTTTATTGAGTGACTGAGGCTTGTTAGAGATACTTACAAAATAAAAGTTCTAACATTTTCTTAATTTCAACAGGAAAAAAAAAGATTTGACTTCTGCTGGGTACAGTAATTTTACATGAGTTAAATCAAAAATCATATGCTTTTTAGGTGTGGACTGTCTATGATTTAAAACATAAATAATACCATGGTTTTCATAAGAGACGCTTGTAATTGTATATTTCAGGGGTTTCAAAGTCAATTCCTGGATGGCTGCAGCCCCGCAGGTTTTTGCTCCAACCCTGTTTCAGGAGACACACCATAGCTTCAAACAAACTCAGAGCAGCTTAATCAGTGAAATCAGGTGTGTTCAGTTAAGGTTACACAAAACTGCAGGGCTGTAGCTGGAATTGGGGTTGAGCCCCCTGATGTAGTTGAAGAAGACTTTTCTATATACATGGCATTATATACATAAACATTCATACAGATGAAATTGTAGTTATATTCTGTTGTTTTATGGTTTCAGTTATTTGTGTCTGCAACTTTACAACAGATACAAAAAGAGAAATGTTCAAATGTTTTTTTTTATCTACAGAGTTTTATAATATCCTATAACTCAACAGCATACTTTCTCCATCCTTAATGGAGCCTGTAGCTCTAGGTAACATGAACATAAAAAAAAAGATCTCAGAGCACTGGAACAACACAAGAGAACAATTAAGGAGAAATGGGATATTAAACCACTGGGATTTATTAAAGCTGTGTTTTTTCCTCAAACTTATCTCTGAAAATGTGCACTTCTATTTTCAAGTTGTAAGATCAAAAATAAAGGTGAAAACAGTCATTCTTTTTGCCAAAGGAAGCATTGTTACAGCAAAAAGTTATGCTGAGCGAGTAAAAAGTTTAGGTGTCTAACAGTAGCAGCAGGTAAAGAGTTACAAGGTTTTTACAATGTTTCACATTTCTTATTTACAATTTAAGAGTTGTAATAAAAGCATCTATTTATCTTTTTAAGAAGTAATAATAATTCATAACAATGACACAGCACTTTCCTAGATACTCAAAGCACTTAAACTGAGGAAGCTTAAGCTGAATCGACCAGCAGTGTGCAGCATCTTCACTGATGATGTGACGGCTGCCATTCTGTGACAGAACACTGACCACGCACTGGGGGACAGGAGACACGGGGCGCAAATCAGAGGACTGTAGCCAATCACAATACAGGGATTAATATAAGTGGGTAAATTTTGACAGAAATGTCAGGGTTAGAACACTCTTTTTAACACAACATCCAAACACAATAAATGACAACTCATTCATTCATTCATCTTCATGTCGGCTTTCTTCCCTTTCGGGGTCGCCACAGCGGAATGAACTGCCAACTCTCTGGCATATGTTTTACGCAGCGGATGCCCTTCCAGCCGCAACCCATCGCTGGGAAATAAATGACAACTACTATATTCAAATATTAAATACATCTATATTAAAATAAATAATTTTTTTGTTAGGGATGTAGTATTATTAAGAATTTACAGTAAATACCCTTGAAGTGACGGGAAGTGAGCTGCAAAACAAAACATTTTGGGACAATATTGACAATCCCTTTCTATCTGGAATGCTGAATTTTTAATACCATTTAAATTCAGAAATGGTTCCATGAAAGCAATTTTCTGACAGATTGAATGAGATTTGACTAGTTTATTTTCTCACCCGTTTAAAGCTAGACGTTAACTTTTATACTGAGATCTGTCTACATTTAGCCTAGCGGTATGTTGACTTTTCATATTAGTCTGTGTTTATTTTAACACTAGCTAAAATGTACAGAATTCATTTATAACTTAACAATTGGAACTATATACTATATACTAGAGGCAGTAATTGCTAAAACTGTAGCTGTGCTTGTAGGGCGTCACGGTGTTGCAGTGGGTAGCACAATCGTCTCACAGCAAGAAGGTCACTGGTTCAAGCCTCGGCCAGTTGACATTTCTCTGTGAAGTTTGCATGTTCTCTCCATTTCCTCTGGGTGCTCCGGTTTTCCCCAAAAGTCTGAAGACATGCAGAACAAGTGAATTAGGTAAACAAAATTGTCCATAGTGAAGGAGTGTGTGGATGCCGGGGTTGGATTGTGGCTGAAAGGGCATTCCGTTGTGTAGTTTACTCTATATCAGTGTTTCTCAATTATTTTCTGTCGCGCCCCCCCTAGGAAGAAGACCCCCACCCATACCCCCCTCCCCCCACGTGCATTTAGTATTTATCTTTAAATTACTTATAACTACTCCTCTGCACAAAACAGTATCCTTAATATGGAAAGGATATATTTTATATCCTTAATAAAAAAGAAAGAAATATGGACAACAAAGAATAGCTTTATTAACTGTAGCAGAAAAGATTTAAGGTGCATCTGAAATGTAAAAAAAACATTAACTCCTTAATAAAACTAAACATTGTTTGACTAACCATGATTGCTGGCAAAAAAACTCAAGCGGCTTATCGTCGTGATTGGGATGTAATGTCTTTAAGTGACGGCTTAATTTATTTCGCTTCATGCTGTCCGCCGCCAACATTTTTAGACTCAGAAAGCACACCTGTCTCTCCTTCTCTCCCACCGTAGTCACAGTGAAGCCAAGCGATGTATACGCGTCATATTTCCTCGTCTTAGCTTTCAGAAGACTTTCGTTTGTCTCTTTAACTCCTTCTCTCTCCGCCTGACTTCTACACTTCGTGTCTACACTTCATACTCTGCCAAAGAGAGCACCACTGTCCCCTAATGTAGTGGAGTAGTATTGCACTTTATCATAGAACAGTAAAAAAAAAGGTCAAATGCACCCCCCCTGAAGGAGCCCCACTATTTCAGAACAACTGCTCTAAATGAATTAACTCTAATTGAATTAATTAATTAATTACCTATTGGTCAAATTATGTAAAGATATCTAAAGCTGTACTTACCATAACTTTGTAAAAGTAAATACTTAAGTTTGGGCAGACGTTTTTTCCACCAATGATAACATCTTTAAAATATTTTATCATACTATAATAACAAACATAAAGCAAATAATATTTTTTTCCCCAAATCCATTAATTATTATAGATTCATTTAACCAGATAACCCGAGTTAGTTTCTCTGCTCAAGTGAAACAACGTAGCCTTGTCTAGACATTATGGTATGCCAATGTTTGAGATTCTGGTGCGATTTTCACTGAATGTAACACCCATAACTGGTCCCAGTGGTCCCTTGCCTTAGTGTCTAGCAACGGCTCTTATTCCGGGTGTGTGCGCTTGTGAGTGTGTATAAGTGAGTGGAAAAGAGCACACCCACCCACACCCACCGGTGTGTGTGACCGAGACGTGCGCGCAACCGTGGCTCCGTGAGGAAGTGCGTTCGGGAGCGAGCGTCGGTCAGGTGGGAGATCGGGGGAAACTCAGGTGACACCGGTTCAGGTAAAGCGTTTTTTCTGCTCTGCTCTAAATAAACACTCACTCTTCGTCGCTCACAACACACACTTTGAGGAAGCACTCGCTGGGAGTGGAGTAGCTCGTGTTTGTTGAGCCTTTCATGGCGGGGTCACCGGAGGACGAACACGTCACGGATTCCCGGTAAAACCCCGGTGTGACGTAGGTGCGCCAGGAACCTTAAACACATTATACTCACAACCAAGTTTTTGAAATGCTACTCGGAGTCGTTTGTTGAATCTGTGTTTGGCTTATCTACCTGGGCGCGCTCCCGTGTGTATGTGTGACAGGTAAGTGCGTGTGTGACTGGTGACGTCAGCAATGTAGCTAGCTCTTGGTTTAAGCGTGCTTAGCTTCAGTTCGTTACAGGGGCGGATCTACCGGCGATCACGATTGTGCACGCGCACGCGAACCAGCTGAACCCGCCGAACCGGATCCGTCAGTCTCTCTCTCTCTCTCTCTCTCTCTCTCTATCTCTATCTCTCTCTTCCCTCTCTCTCTCTCTCTCTCTCTCCTCTCTCTCTCTCTCTCTCTCTCTGTCTATCTCTCCCCTCTCTTTCTCTATTTATTGAAAATGAAAACTACAACTATTTAATCTTATTCACAGTCAAAAGAGCTCACAGAAACTATCATGCTTTTAGCATTTTTAAATGTAACAATTAATACCTATATGGTTATTAATAGTTGACATTGTATAATAATATTTGGTAGAAAACATAGATATATTTTAGAAAGTAGGTCAAAAGAACAAAAACTAAACAAATTCTTTGCCAAGCTCATTTCAAGCTTGACAGTTGCACACAGCTTTGATCACTGTCTTTCCCCCCAAAGTAACCTAAATGTAAAGAAATCCATGCCTACAGCTATGAACACTTGAGGTTTCTCTTTTAAGTTGGGTAGCTAAATTATTTGACCCAAACATGCCTTTGATTCCATAAAATTACCCTGAAAGATAATGCGGACGTTACTTCTAAACATGGCCCAGATGATAACTATATGGAGACATAAAAAAAGCGATATTTCAGAATATTCAGTTCTGTTCAAGCCCGATTGGTGACCAATATATTCAAAATGTTTAACAGGATGTTTAAAAAAGCCTGTCATGACATTGTAATTTTTATGAAATTATTTAACGTCTGAGATTCTGTTAGCGGAGTATTTTTGGATGCTTGTCCATTTTGCACTGTTTTAATAGCGCATGTTCATGTGGCAGCAGTGAATTTAAAAAGGAATACAGTGGAATGACTTCAAACAATATTACTCCACATCAAATCTCATAGGCGAACAAACCAAATAGCTGTCTCCCAAATACTCACACTTAACCTGAAAATAGACAAAAAACACAAACCTTTGCCTGAAAGATCTGGGATGAACTAAGTTTTCAACTCTTAAAATGCACCAAATTAAAGCATTTACTTATTTTAAGCATTTATTGGAATTAATTAAAAAAAATTACAGATGATGTTGGAAAAACTGTTTATGGTATGCTTCAAACTAATTATTTTAGTAGATATAAACAGATGTTCTTAAATCTGCATATCATCAACAGAGAAACTGAAGAAGTCTCTGAATTCACAGGACCAGTTCAGGGCCTTAATATAACTCAACAGAATGAGTTGAACCCGTAGTTAAATGCTTTATAAGCTGCTGAGATTTTACCTGCATACAGTAAGTCAGTTTGGCATTTCAGAGACTCGTGATTCATGGCGATGCAGTTCTTTTGAGACACCCATGAGACAGTATGTTGTAAAAAAACACAAAGGACAAACTTTTCCAATGGTAACACTAGTCTATTTAATCAGCAAAACTTAAAAGAAGTAAGCGAAAGTAAGTATTTCTACATTGAGTTATCAGTAAATAAGTTCCTGCAATTCCTGTATTAAAAAGCATGTTTGAAGTTTAATGTTGTAACTTTTTGGTGATGATGGAATTGTGCTGATATTCTGGTTTGGGATTGTTATTTTTGTTGAACTTAATAGATGTTTACTATAGTGTTGGGTTGTTTATGTTGCCATTTATTCTTTTAAAGGGCCAAAGTGATTTCAATATAATAAGAGGTGATCTTGATCTTCTGGCTCTCCTGAACATGCCAAGCTATTTTAAAAAACAAACAAAAAATATTGTTATATTTATTAGTTAAAAACCCCCAATTTTGGAGCATCAACGGTTCAGGCTGTTTTAAGGGCGTGCTGCTGAAGATATTCGCTGTGATGTCATGTGTTTCCTGCCGCCTCATGCTCTATTGATTAACTAATGAGAAATAGCGAGGAATTGAAGGACAAGTGAGAGGAGCAGAAGTGTAACTCAACCATACATATAGAAACCTCTGCTGCTCATCTGTGGGTAGATGATGAAGATATCTGTACTGATCTGTACATTCTGAAACAGAGTGAGGGTGTTTGTTCTTTGGGGACATTGCTTCGTGACTCCCCTGTAAATTAGAAACTGATGAATGGTAAGCTAATGTGAGACTATCTATCGTTATTCAGGGCTGTGGAAATCACATTGTGACGCAATAATGTAATCAGGAAAACTGCTTATGACTTGTCACCTATTTAGCCTTTGCCAAAAGCAAAACACTTAATGAAACTACTCTAATATAGTTGTATACATCAGTGTACCCATTTATGTCCTAACACCTTCCAAAAGTTGTTTCAATAATATTGTCCCTTTAAATTTTTTACAAAAGGTGAACACCTTTTGTGTCACAACGCTAATGTGCAAGCTCTTGGGTACTCTGGAACTAGTCTTCAGATGCCTAGATTAATTATTTGGGAAATATCAAGCACAGTTTAAATCCCGTCTCACTGGACTCTTCTTCACTGTTTGTTTGGAGATTCTGTTTCAGTGTATGACTCTTTTCTTTTTTTAACAGGAAAACAGAAGAGCACAAAAGAAGAAAGGAACAGAAATAGAGTCTGGGATTTTATGGACTGGAGGTATGAATGCGAGAGATTGGAGTCTCTCACTCACTCACTCTCTCTTTCTCTTTCTGTCTGTCTGTGAGGAAACTTTGCTTCAGAAATAGGAAACACTGAAGATTGCACTTCCTAAAAGCCTCTCCTCTTGCTCTCATGAAAGTGAGAACCATAAGAGTGAATAGGGGATTTTCTGCACTCATTTACAGGAACAGTGTTGGTGGTTGGGTGAGGGTTTGGTTGTGGGGGTGTGTTTCATTGCCGAGTATGTTGGGAAATCCATGAGCAGCCAACTAGATATCAATGCATCTGTCATCCGATCGCTGGAGAAATGGCTAAAGCTTTTACATGCATGCGAACACACACACACACACACAAACAAAAAACCAACATTCAAACACATGTCCACAAACGTACACACACAACTAGACCAAGCTACACATGCAGAAACAAGCTGATGCATAACAAAATGCATAACGTTGATTTACCTTATATTTTTATTTTAATATTCGTGAAGTTGTAGTGTTTTTGTGCATTTGAAAAAGCAAAAATTTTCTTAAAATCTGCAATTTATACTTAATAATATTTTAGACATCTGAGTACTTTCTGTTAAAAGATTGTGTAACAATGAGTCAATAAAGATAAGTTCCTGCTTAATAAGTAAAACCATTTCAAAGTAAATGAGACATTTCATGTTGTTTTATGTTGTAACTACAATAAAGTACAGAACTGAATAAAACCTAAATTGGTTAAATACTATGAAAATGCTCTGTTGTTAGGATTTAGTATTCAGTAAGCTTAATTCGGTAAAGAAATGAGGTAAAAAGGATATTTATATGTGTGATCGGTTGAATTAAGAAAATGTATTTAAATTATCCAACAAATAACTTTTAAAACTGTAATCAGTAAATTTATTTTGGAAATATCTGATTAATTTCTGTTAGTACATGTTATGTACCTGAAATTAATGACATATTTGAATTTTAAATATACAAAAATGGCCAGACCACAGTTAATACAAATTAGTGTAAAATTAGGAAATGTCATTCTAAAGTGTAGAAATATTTTAAAATAGCTATTTTAAAATATTAAGTATTTGTATTTAAATTGTTATGCAGATTATAAACATACTTAATACCTAAACAAATGAAGTCAATTATAAATTACTTAATTATATAGAAATTGTTATAAAAAGCTATTATTTTTCTAAAATGTTCATTTGTTAAATATGTACAAAAGCATTTATACTCAATAATCTTAACTCATTAAATATGATATAAAGTGTAAAATTATAATTATTGAATTAGTTAATGCTTCATAACAACTTCACAAACACAAGTTAGTTGACAACCCATAAAATGCACAAAATGAAAGCATTTATAGCTTAAATAATATCAAACGCATAATAACTTATAAATTATTTCACGGGGAGATTGGAATTTAACAATGAATAAAATTGAGATTTTGGATTTCTAATGAAATCAGAATTTTTGTTATTTATGTAAAATGTGGGATGATTTGACCACAATGATTGAAATCCTAGAACTTTGAGTTGTCCCAAGTTGTTATTAATTCAATGTTTAAAATGAATTCATAAAAAAATATTTAAATGATTATTGTAGCAAATGTACATTTAATTGCGATGCTTCAAATCTATTTACATGGTCATTTCTTAATTAACTGTTCAATGAGTTATGACTGCTGCTACGAAAGTTTAAATGAAAAGTAGACTAGATTTTGAGTTGTTTGTTTTATTTATAAAATCTATAATGTTGTTTGTGTGTTTGGTTTTCGATTAGAGATATAATGACACTGTGTCGCACCTCTCTATGGCAGGAGATGAAGCAGTCATTTACAAATCCTTAGCCAGACAGGTCAGAAAGTTATGATTCATGCTCAGAATCACCCTTACAAACAAACACATGAATTTAAGATTAAAGCCAGTTTGAAGATGAATGATAAAAAAAAATCAAGGTTTATTGTAGAATGTTAGTTAAGAGTTAGGCAAAAACATTTTGTGGGAAACATCTTATTTTGACTTCCATTTTGCCACAGCAACTTTTTCAGCATTTGATCATGCTAAAGCAATTTAGGCTTTTCAGGATTGTTTTTTTTTCTTCCTTTTATTGTATTTGTTAGTCTTTAAATCTTTTTCTTCAGTAGCATCAAAGTAGTAAACTGAATTATGTAAAACTGAAAAAAAATGTTACTGTTCAGTTGATGTCAACAGTAAGATTTTTGACTGAAAGATTCATATTGAACTCGACCGAATCTTTCATGAACTCGTATTGAACTCAACTGATTCATATTTTAAAAAACTGAACTAAACTCACTCACAAAAACCCTCGCAAACTCTTTCTGCAAATTATGACTTCCTGTCTCTTTATCTCTCTCCCACTCTCACCTCATTTCTGCTTCTGTTTTCAGCCTCTCCTCCTCTCTTCCTCTGCTAACCACCCTCTTACCCCTCATCTCTCTCTCTCTCTCTCTCTCTCTCTGATTTCTAGATTTAATCAGATTTAGTTTCCTGTCGTTTCCCATCACCAAACTTCTGTTTGACTGTACATGTGCGTATGGATCGAGGAAAACTAACAACATTTCACAAGTACGTTAAAACACTTTTAGATTCTACTATTTTAGATGTTGTATTGACACACCAGCTACATAAATACATGAACAAACAAAAGTTGAGTTTTCAGGAACAAATCTTTTGAACAAAATAAGTCTTGAGATGAGAGGATCAAACTGTTTTTACCCTAAGATGAGTAAATTAGCCCATTAGTTATCGATTCTTTGTCTTTCTTTTAAAAAAATATTTTTGGAAAGATAATTTGTTGTTTTTGTATGTTTTAAAGAAGAAACATTTGGGGATTTGTTTAATATGTTTACAATTCGATTTGGACATTTATTTTATAATCTAAAGTGATTTAAAGGTTTTCTTGGAAATATTTAGTATTCTTAAAACAATACTAGGGACGAATCCAAAATATTAGCTTAATTACTTAATTTAACAATGTTGTTATATCTACATGTAAGTTATATATTGTATCTAAATTTCATGGAAACAACCAGGAATCTCATACTTTTTCTGGTAATAGATGCTATGAACAACTATTGTCATTTTTTTTCATTACTTCATCACATTTTATTTAAAATCAAGAATGTAAATATTTCCAGAATCTCTGATGTTTTTTTTGGTAAGTGAACGAGTTATTTCTTTCATCCATTGACTTTAACTCTATCGCTCTCTATCTCTGCACAGTAATGTTTTAACATGTTTTCTAAGAATGTGTGTGTGTGTATGTATATATATATAGACAAAAGAAAAGTGTTCTGTTTTTAGTTTGTGGGATTGTTCCTCAAATCTCAGACACAGATTCTTTCCTTTCATCTCTAAATCTCTCCCACTCCAGTATGTGCTGTCTGAGAGTGCATCTATGTTCAGAAACAGGGGAAATCATTTTCTTCTTGATCTTTACATTGTTTCATGAATTGTTTCCTTTTTTTCATCTACATCGACTCTTTATTTTTAGCAGCATAACTGAGTCCATTGACTTTTGTATGTTTCCTGCTTCTTCAGTCATGTCTATAGAGAGATAAATTGTAATTCAGCCCAAGGAGTTTTTTTTTCTCCTGTAAACAGCTTTGTCAGGTATGTATCAGAGAATGCAATACATAGTTCCAGAACACTTTCAAATCATCTGGACCTGTTAAAGAAGGAGAACTCACCACTTATGTAGACACACACACACTCACAGCGTGTTGAACGTGTTGTCATATTGCAGGCCGGAACGTATATTTCTGTATGCTTCAAAGCAAGCTAAGGAGCTGATCAGATAGAACCAAAAGCACCTGTTTAACCTTAATGACACAGAGTTTGAGTTCTGAAGACACAGGCTGAACATCGACTGTGATCAACCCGTGACCTCTGAGTGGGGTGATTCTTGTCAGATGAGCATTTCTATTTCTCCTTGCTGTTTGTCATCAGCAGATGGGGGATTTGTTTAAGATGTTCATGTGTGTGACGACCTTTTTAAAAGAAACTCTTTAAAAGAAAAATGTAGTTTGCTTTTAGTTGATGTGAATTATTTTTGTGTTTGTCATAACTTTTGGATTCAGGGATGTCTGTTAAAGGGTGCATACACAAAGAAACAGCCATATAAAATTCATACAGTACCTTTCTTTTCAAAATTTGTGATTTATAAAAGCAGTTACCTCCTGCCTAGTCTGTGTGAAGCCTATGTGGAAGTGACTGAAACCACTTGAGGCTGGTGCAAGAAGGAAGTCAATCTCATAGACTTCCCATGTCAAATACACATATCAGGAATATTTCTTTATTCTTTATTGTTAAAAATACATTTTAAATGGATAAAAGCTCAAATATAAAATGTATACTTTGATATGGTTGTGCAGCTGTTATATAGAGTTTTTATATATAATTATACAGAGTTAATTAACCAATTAACAGAAGTTCTGGAGGAACCCGTCTTGTAATTGTTACTAAGTCTGTTTTTAAGCACAAACCAATAGGAAACTATCGATGTTGATGCAAGCTACCCTGGTGTCAGAACCTTTACTTTACTTATGAGTTAAAGCAAACTAGTGAATTTGCTATTATAATCTAATATATATGAATTTATTTATAATTTGTGTCCAAGTTACTCAGTTTCACCGACATCCCACTGTTGTGTCCATTTAAAATTGTACATTTTTCAGGAGTGTATTTCTTAACATATTTTTGGAGAGTAGAGTATGTCCCACAGACTTGCAACATTCAAACTGTAATAGTCAATGTTGAAAGTTAATAACGTATTAATCAGAACTCTCTGTTGAAATCTGCTGCTTGTCAAAACTTGTGATATAAAGTTATGAACTCAGAGCATTGGGTGGAAATTTATTGGTAGTCAAAGACAAAGAGTTCCAGTTAGCAGCAGTAATGTTCAGGATTGGATGAGAGGAAGCAGCAGCGGTGCTTCATTTAAAGCCTGCTTGTCATACGATGAACATGTTTCAGATTATGAGATCAGATTTTATCCTTGAAAACTACTTATGCTTTTGGAAGCAAGTTGTGGATTGTGATTGAGAGCAGAGTTACAGGTGGGTGACCACAGTGAAGTGAAAGCAACAGACAGCTGCTTGGTTCAAACCATCAGTAAATTATATTTTTTCCTTATTTGTGTACACTGAGCATTTTCTGATTGCTTTAGTATTTTTGCTATTTGCATAACAGAGAAAGAAAAAGACGAGAGTAGATTTGCTCATATTGGAAACCGAATTTGCATATTAAATGTTAAAACAATGTATATCTACAGTAAACATGTGTATGTTCATATCTTTCTTTCTCTCCTTCATGGTTTTTCCTGATGTTTTTGAATGTTCTCCCCGGAAGATATTCATGCTCATTTTAAAGTACTCCTTTTATTTTTCCTGCCTAGTTTTTGTCTTGCTCTGATTCCTCTGCTCCTCTATCCAGAGTGGACTTGCTGTCTGCAGTTTCTTGTGTTGTCTGAATTGAGAAGGTGTCTCATGCTTGTCTGTCAGTGTGACTTTGTTTCTACCTTTCTCTGCATAGTATGATTCTCTCTCTCTCTCTCTCTCTCTCTCTCTCTCTCTCTCTCTCTCTGTACCTCATTTCTCTGGTCTTTGGTTTAACATCTCTTCGCTCTTTCTCTCTCTCTTTGTACCTCATTTCTCTGGTCTTTGGTTTAACATCTCTTCGCTCTTTTTTTTATTTGATTTAACTTTTACTACTCCATTTTTACATATTTTGTTCCCAGAGCAATAATTAAGTGAAATAATTAAGAGAGAACAACATGAACGGAAGAACAAACGAACAGGAGAATCGAAAGAATGGGGGAGTGGGAACTGCTGACGGTCTATCCGAGCGAAGGAGGGATTATATTTTTTCCGGAAACCATCGAGTGAGTGTATTTTAGAAATGGGGTAAATGGAGAGAGGGGCGTGTGGGCGAGAAGAAGAATCTGGTTGAAGAATCCGGAAGATAAGAAGGTGAAGTTAGTGGAGAAACAAAGATTCGGAAGCAAACTTTGAAAGAAATCCAATAAAACGATGATGGCTCTCAACGAAACGATGGTAGGCGACGATCTGCGATTAAGCGGAAGGGCAGTTTATGCCAACAATCTTTCTTTTCTTGCATTCTTCAAGCCATCTTTTTTGCTTTTAAATATATTCATAACATTATACAAAACGTTTTTTATGTTCTCTTATGTGAGCTCTTTCTGATGTAAATAGATGTCAAGGGCTATAGTCATTCCAAATTTCTTTGCATCAAACCCTACATCCTTTCTTCAGAGAATTAAACACTGGAAAGCTTTCATTTCCTTTAACCTCGAAATCATCTTGGCAACAAGTTTTCAACCTTTCAGTGTTCTACTTAATATCCTTTCATGTGTTCAACAAGGAAACAACATGAAACCATCCAAGGGTGAGAAAATGAGTTGATAGTTTTTATTTTGTAATCTTTCTCATCAGAAAGTTAGAATATTTAAAAAAAAAAAATGTAATTCCTCATTTGAGTTGATTTTGTTTTAATCAGTTGAAAACAAGATTTGTGTTTGCTATGAACAGATCAGATTCATCATCAGTTTGAAGTATTCTCTACATAATGGAGAAACTTGGTGATGGAAAGAGATGAGGAAGATATCAAATGAGAGGTGCAACAATTAACTGCTAGAGGGAAATCCCTGCACATTGTCACCTGATGGGCTTAATTAGCTGCGTCGATTACTTTTGATTAATGTTGAATTTGATCTGTGCCAAGTTGTGGCTTCTAGGAATTGTTTGACACTTGTTCAAACCATAAATATAAATTATTTTACCATTTTACTCTGTGATTGGAGAAATTAAGAATATAGTTTGTTTGGTTGTTTTTATGCAATATGGCTTATGTTTGTAAGAAACTTAATTCCCAATTTTAAAATATACTTTGGTTAGTTCAATAATAATGAAACACATCTTTCAACTGTGACTTCATATCCAAACCAAACAGGACATCGTTTAAGTTGAGCTGAGTTATATTGATCCAAAGTGAGATAATGTCAACATCAGCTGAAATACATCATAGCGAACAGATGCAATCCTTTCTGTATTTTTCTCTTTTTAATCATGACTCTTTGCATTGGAATGCTATAACACTGTCACTTTTTTCACATATGTAACTGTAATTTTATACCTACAGTATATACTAAAGTATTCATAGAGGAAAATGTTGGAACTGACTCCACAAAACTTGTAATAAACCTAAAACAATTTTGAAATGTAAGAAAACATCCTGACAGTTTATTCATATCTACTACTTTATATATATATATATATATGTACATATATATATATATATATATATATATATATATATATATTTTTTTTTTTTTTTTTTTTTTTTTTTTTATAATAACTTCTTTAATTTTTTCAGAATAAAATAGTGTTAGATGGCGCAATTTGATCCTTTAATGAAGGTTCATGCAAAAGTTATTAGAATTTTTTTTTTATTAAAATGTCTCCCATTAGATCAAAACCCACTTCAGGAATTTATTTTGGCTCAACTATTTTTTTTTTGACTCACATGGGTGTTGTATTTTATTATTATTTTAGTTTTTAGTTTTTAATTTTTTTGAAATTATAATCCATGTGTAGAAAGTAAAAAAAATCACTGGCTTGAAATGAGATTACAAAAGAATCTGACGAATAAAAAATAGAATAGGTTTCATTTAGGATTTACTTACGTTATGCATTCAGTTTAAATATTGTTTCTGTAGCTCTTAATAACTATTAAAAAAGCATTGTTACGAGTTTACCCGCTTATTTTGGATGACTTTCAACTTTATGCAGATTGATTGAGCATGTGAGCTAGGTGAATGATTAGTGTTCAAGTCCTTCTGATTGGGGATCTTTACAGTTTGTTTTTGTAGCCCTGCCTTTTCCACAAACTGAGCTGAAAATGTTTACTTGTAATATGACTGCGTGATTAGGGACATGAAATACAAATCTTATTCTAATTTGTGTTGAACTAATTTGAGTCTTTTTGAATTGTATTGAGCTGAGTTGACTCATATTAAACTGAATCTTACAAACGGACTTGAATCAGATCAAATTAAATTACACCAAAATTAACTTGATTGTTTTGTTCTGAATTAAAAATAACGTAACTGAAATAGGCTGAAGTTAACCAACTTTCTTAACCAAGTTTCATTTACTAACTTTAGAAATGTTAATTTTATGTGTTATTGTGTTTGGAAATAAATGTATGTATAGTAGAATGAATGTATGATGTTCTATGAATGTAGCTTATGATTAATTTTAGTGCCTAATCGGCTCCGTCTCAATTGTGCAAACATTACCAGAAGCTTTAGACGGCTACACCTGTTCCAGGGCAAGCTGTGCCTGAGTGTCTGGATCAGGTTAATCAGGTGTTGGAGTGTATTGCTGTTAAGCACCACTCAGGGGTTTCCAGGGCAGTATTAGAGGATGTACTGTCGCTATGGAAAGCGGAGAGGTCGCCAGGTTGGTGATGGAAAGTTTGAGGGATCAGGTGTGTGTTTATGTGAGGTTGTGTTTACATGTGTGAATGTAAAGTAATAAGCATGATGTGCTATATACATGTACATGTGTGAAGCACTGTATGTGCTGCATTCTTCATGCAGAGCTACATATATAGTCTTCTAAGTTTTCTAATTTTATGCCTTTATTTGATAGGATTGTGTAGATTATACAGATAAACTGTGAATTAGAATGAGTGAAAACTGTAATTCAGAGATGAGCTACTGTATTTCTTGAACAGCTTCATGGAGATTTATGTGCCAGCTAATGTTTGTTCTTGTTCATGAATTTTTTGTTTGATTTACCACACCTGTATTGGATAGGTGCCATATGATTTATGTATTAAATACCTTTGCTAATAACTTTCTCTGAACCACTCCTTATAGTTCTTGTAATTTTCACTCAGAATCAAGAAAATATTTATCTCCTAATGACCCTTGTCATACAGATAAGGGATTAGAAACCGCCTGAAATCTAACCTCTTTAAGTAAAATTAAAATGTTTTTTTTTTCTCTGACGTATTTTAATAGTTTTTCTTCTCCACCCTATAGGTGGCGATGTCTCCAGGAGAGGACGGTTTGATTGGCATCCCCTTTCCTGAGCACAGTAGTGAGCTTTTATCACGACTGAATGCGCAGCGTCACAGTGGCCTCCTGTGCGACCTGACGCTTACCTCACGTGGTGCTAGCTACCAAACGCACCGTGCCGTCATGGCCGCTGTCAGTCGGTATTTTCGCCGTCTGTTTGGGGGACATGAGGGTCCACGAGTCCTCCAATTAGATTGTGTAGAGCCCGAAGCATTAGCATCACTGTTGGAGTTTGCCTACACTGCTACGCTAACGGTGCGTAGCTCAGGCATGCGTGAACTGCTTAGTGCTGCAAACATACTCGGGATTGAATGTGTGGCTGAGGCCTGCAGAGAAATACTGGGAGAAACGGCAACAAACCAAATGGAGAGTGATGTAGGGGAGGTGGAGGATGAAATTAACCAAAACAAAGATGATGATGATGAGGAGGACAGGGAGGTGTGTTTTGGGGAGACTCAAACGTCATCGCAAACACCTCTGTGTCAAAGCCCAGAAGAGATGGATGAGAGGATCCACAGGGTAAAAATTGTCTTTTTTTTTTCTTGATAAAACCACAAGGTGTTTTAACTCTATTTTCAACATATTTCTTAACATTCTTAGATCCAAAAAGTACACACTCCATCTTCTGGAGGCTTCCCGAATACTGGAAATACAAAATGGATGTCTGAATACACTCCTATCAACAAACATAAAAACACTTTATCGGAAGGAGAAGAGTCGTACCCAGTGGGGCAGATCAGCCAATCACTAGAGATGAGTGGGGTCTCAGGTGGAAGTGGTAGGAAGAGGAAGTCCCAAATGCCACAGCAGTGCCCAGTTTGTCAGAAAATCATCCATGGTGCAGGAAAACTGCCCCGACACATGAGAACGCACACAGGGGAGAAGCCCTTCCAGTGTACAACCTGTGGGGTCCGCTTCACTCGGTATGAACAAAACTAAACAGTTTAATTCATTACATTCTGTAGTATATATAATTAACTGCAGTTTTTATATAGAACAATGTTGTTCCTTATTCATCAAATGGTGACCTTCCTCTACAAAAGATGAAGATGAATTGTAGTGTCATTTTACTAACAAATTGAATTGAACACCTTGCCTGTTTTAGTGTTGACAGTCATATTGTCATAGTAATACACTGCTCCAACTGTAGATGATCTTTTTTCTCTTCAATGAGTGGACATTTAAGTGAAAGACATATAAACCTGTTAGCTCACCCTTGTATTAGCCTGCTTCCATCTGCTATAGCTCTACTCTGCTTGTTCCTCAATTGGCTTATGACATTCGATGTAAAACATTATTTAGTTTTCAGTGATAAAATGTAAAGACATTAAAACAATTTGTCGCTGTTCTTATTTTGCTTTTTCATACCTCAGGAATGACAAGCTGAAGATTCATATGCGTCGACACACAGGTGAGCGTCCGTACCACTGCACCACCTGTCCTGCCCGCTTCCTTCATTCCTATGACCTGAAGAACCATCTAAGCCTGCACAGTGGTGCACGACCCTTCGAGTGCCCACTCTGCCACAAGGCCTTTGCGAGGGAGGACCATCTAACCAGACACAGCAAGGGGCACGGTTGCCTGGAGCTGAGAAGTCGTCGCATGCAACGTGAATTCGAGTCTGGATCTGGTGAAGGACTGGAGGCTGGAATTGAATCTGAAGCTAGACCTGGATTCGAAGAAAACTTGAGCCAAAAATCCAGACCTGGAGCTAGACTTGAACACCAAGAGAGATCTGAAAGTGAAGATGCGTTTGAAACTGGAGATCAAATCGAACTTGGAAGCCAACTTGAATCTACACTTAATTCTGGACTTAACCTTAGAACCAGCTTAGAGGCTGAAAATTACCACAGTACTAAACTTCAGCCTGGCGCTAGAGCTGGTCTCCAAAAAAGACTTAGAATCAAAGGTGGTGCTAAACATGAATACAAAACCAGATTTGAACATGATCATGCACTTGGAACTGATATAGGAACCAAAATCAAACCTGAACTCCGATCTAGTTTGGTGTTTAGTGATGAACTCAAACCTGCAGACGCTATCAGAGATCAAATTGAGTGTGACGTCAGAACTGGATTTGCACCAAAAACCAGGAATGGAGCTGGAATCAAATTTGGAGCTAAAGTTGGTCTCAAAGTCGAAGCTGAAACCAGATCAAGATTCATGATTGGAACTGGAGCAGGACTCCAGCCTGCAGATGTCAAATTTAAAACCAGAAAAGAGCCTGAAGCCAGACTTGAATCAGGAGTTTTACCAAGAGAATTATTTGAAACAGAAAGGCTACCTCATCTTGGCAGGGTGTCGGGGCTTCCAGCGGTGTTGCCAGAGGCCTGGGTAGAGCACTCAAAGCTATTGTGGAGAACCTCTGATGAACCACGAGGAAAAAAACAAGATGGAAAACCATCTCCAGTGGGGAATGGATTTGCTAGGGTGAGTTCGTGGAAGAAGGGGGAAACGGTTAAACAGGAGGAAGTGTAATAATGTGTTTTGTCCATGACACAGTAAAGGATGAAAATCAATGGGTGAAGATGGATAAGGTCTTCCTGTAATGTTTATTTTTTTAGATTAATGTGAAAGGTAGAGTCTCAAGGGAAGTTACCATCCACTCAACAGAAGGAATTGAAATGAAGAACTGGAGTGAGGTGTTTTCTTTTTTTCAAATGAACAATACAGAGAAAGTTTGGAAAGGCTGTTGCTTTCCTCTTAATGGCTTTTTCAAGACTTACAACAATTTCAGGGATAAAGAGTAGTATGCCTTTTCTATTTATTGCAATGTAACTCCCAGATAAAGGGAATTCAAATTATGATGCAGAAAGGGAATGCAGCTTTTATATTTATTTAATCCATGAAACATATGTTCGTAGGGGAGTTGCATGATTCTTTTGGTGCTTGTGATCCACCCTGTTTCTATTTACATTATTTTTGTTAATGTTTCTTTAATGCTAAAACAGGGGGATACTTCAGTCTATGCAAAATATGAACTCAGGGGATTGAACAAACCGGTTTTGAAACCATTTAAAGGACGAACTACAGGGTGTGCAAATAAAGGGGCAGAAAGGGTGTGGCCTTTTACCATTTGGATCCCTTCTCGGAGGTGTCGGGGAAATGCAAAAGAAGGGACGCACTGTGAGATCAATGCAGAAAAAGTTGTGGTCTTCTTTTTACAGACTGAATGCAAATTGCATTGAAAATGTGACTTCTAATTGTCAGACACAATGCATAGTAAGGCATTCTGTTGGCAACTTATGGCAACACAGATGAAGAAAAGATGGTTAGAAAGGCTTTAGTGTAACCAACAGTTGGTTATTTTTTGCAAAATTATTTGCGCTGCAAAACTTGGTGCAGGGGTAGAGGCCTGACTCTTAAGTGCTATTGTACAAATTTCTTTGGTGAATGGAATGTGGCCTTTTTTCTTGATCACTAGATAGCCATCTACACGGGAGTTAGTGCATTGACGTTCAGGTCTTCTTTATGAATGTGCTTTAGCTACTCTTTAATCAAGCCTTTTTCTAAAGCAATGAGTTGGCTGTCTCATTATCTTTAAACATTAAGATTTTCTTTCAAACCAAAGAACGTTCATTCATCCTTTTCTTTATTTTGCTCATTGTTTTTCAGAAGTTATTTCTGTATTTGGGTTATAGATGTTTATTTCCCTGATTCCGGTTTTTCAAAGCTCCACAAGGATGCAAAGCATCACTTAATCAATTTAAACTTAAACTTGTGAAGCACCTGCTATAATGTTATGTTTGCGCAGTATCTGATTCAGTCATGGTATTATGAAAGCTTTTTGTTTTTTAACTTCTTCATAAGCATTCATTCTCATTGGCTCAATCAGTGCTTTTTCCTTCTGCTTGAGCTTTGAAATTAGTGTGACACCTGACATATTGGGTTAGAAATCTGTCAGAATGAATGTAAATTATCTTCATTTGTTTTCTGATCTTGATCAGCCGGATGCTGCAAATGAACCAGCGAGAAAATCCTAATTTTGGGGGGAATAAATTCTTGCTTTGGTTTAACATGCATTGAGCGGTTCAGAGAATGGAAGAAGTTTTCAGATGCACTTGTTTTATTTTTCTATGCGAGAGGGGGGAGGGGGGTCATGTTTAGTTTATAAGGTCTAGGTTCCTAACTTCCTCACATTTTATCGGTTTCAATTCTGGGCTTAGATCAATCTTGCCATATATGTAGGATATTTTTAGTTTTTTTTTCCCAACATTTTTTTTCAAATTTGTAATATATTTTTTCATCCATATTATTTTTTCCTCTATTTTTTTTTCTTACCTGAATGTTATTTAGTTTGTTTAATTTTTTATTCTACTTAATATTTAATTTTTTATTAATAGACGTGTGCTGAAGGCTTTTTTTTTCATTGATTGTTTTATTGTTTTTGATTCTTTATTTGCACTGACTGTTTATTTTGTATGCAAAATAAACAGTCCCTCCAATGAACAGAGCAGAGGTTCTTTTGCCTTGTTTGAAGACATGTCTTGAGATATTTATGAAAATTACACTTAATTATTAATTCGAATCTGAAGGACAGCACATTTTACTGTAGTTTTAATTACTACAGAGAGAGAGCTTTAGACTCAGACATTCTCTTGAATAATAAAGAATCACTTTTACAATTCGAATCATACTTTTCTGAAAGGTTTAAAAATATAACTGTAAAAACTGTAAGCTTCAGACTTGATGCCTTGTATGGGTAAGGGGGTAAAACTGTGTCTTTAGGTCTGCCTGCAGTGTATCAGCCACAGCTGTAAAATGGGGAAAATGTGCTGTGACGCATTGATTCAGGGATTTCTTGGTCCTGCTGACAGGTCAAAATCTGTTTGCACTAAAGTTGATCTTTGTGTTGTGAATTGATGTCTTATGATGTCTCCCTTAGAGCATCTTAAGAGACAGTTCTCACTAAAACCAAATCTGCCATTTTCTCTCCCTTCACTTTTTCACAACCTGTTTGGCGTTTTTTTGGTTCATCATAATAAAGCAGCTTTTAGGTTGGAAACACAATTGGGAGATAAAACCTTTGTTTTTTGTTTTGGCGTGAACTGTCCTTTTGGTACTTTGGTGAAATTAGATGTGTTTAATTATTGCTGATATTAAAAGGTCAAGCTGCCTTATATATAGCTTTTGTTTTATTTTTGAGTTGATTGAAAAAATAACAATAAAAAGGTAAATAGATACAAGTTGTATTGTTACCTTTTTATAGTTAGTTTTTTTTCATATGTGTTGTATCATTATTAAATGTACTTATTTTATTTTTGTTAATTTATTTCTGGCTATTCTATTTTGTCTTACTGTTAAGGCTATTCTCAGGAAGTCTTGAGCCATGCATTGGTTTTCCAGATGTTTGCTGATTATAAATCTTTTGTACATAAACAGCTAATTGTGCTTGGTGAAATAGGAATGGCTGAAATGTTATACATAAAAAAAATATTTTAAGGGAGTTCATTATACTGTATGTTTTGTTTGTTTTCTGTCAGTTTAATAGTTTGTGAGTTTTGATCTGGACTTGATAGAGTTTTTTCCCTGCTATCTTCAGGTGATGAATCAGGGACCAATTTCTGTGCAGAAAATGATATATTATGTTCAATATTCACACATCACATTTGTCTGTCAGAATAATTCTCAATAAACAAATAGTAAACTGTCAATCAGACTCCGAGTAGTTATTTTTAAAGTGGGTTTTCTAGTACAATGGTTCTGAAACTATAAATGTGTATTATAATGGCAGTTGATTATAGATCAACCAACAAGGTCTGTCAGATTGCACAGATTTTTACATAAGTAAAATCAGTATGTATATAAATAAAACAGAGGCTTTATACTCAGTAGAAAGCATTATACCCTATACAGTAGCAAATGGTTTTTCTAGGATACTTAAGCAGTTTCCGAATGTAATATTCTCACTGTGGTGAATTAAGTTGCTTTCTGTTCCTGCTCCAGCACACCTTGCTGCCGAACTAAAATAACTTCATAAATGAAAACATTGTAATTAATGGTAAAGCGAATGAGAGAGAATAATGAGGCTGTTTCTGTAAGACAAGTAACGTTAAATTGGCTGTTTTCCTTGTGATTAAACAGCGCCATCATTGCAACAACAAAGAAAATAGTTATTGAGGTGAACTCTGGAGGCAGCAAAGGAACGGGTTAGCGCATGTTTAATACGCATGCGTGAACCTTGCGGAAGTGACGTAAACTGCTGCAGTGCGTTTCCGTTGGCTGTTGTTTTTTCTTTCGACTCAAAACCAGTTCGTTTCTTCTCAAAAAGTGCAGTTTAGTTAGTTAGTCGTGTATCAATTCATTTGTTATTTGATATCTCAAAATCAAGGTATCAAATGTACAGCGGGGGGTGAGTGACTTATTGTAATAACCGGTGCTATTGCGTAACATAACACACGAATTAGGAGCAAAGATGCACTAAATAGTGTATAATTTACTTATCTAAGTACGCTGATGTTGATAAGACTTGCTCTTTTTTGTGGATTTATTGTAGAAACTGCACCTCACTTGTTTTTGATTACAGTGTAATCAACAAATTCGGGGTTAAGTAGTCGTTTCTCGATTGAAGTTACCAAAATGCCCCATAGTTTTACTCTTAATGATATTATATTATTTTATGAAAGTTCTACCATGTCGTAATAATCTGTCGTAAACTTTCTTATTCTGTATGCAAAATTCTTTACTCACAAGCAAAAACGGCTAAAATCGTCTTAATACTTTCCCCTGAAGTGAAGTGAATCTGTTCACTTAAAATTAATTCAAACAACAAAAGTGCACATTTTCTAATGTATTTTGACGATCCATTCCTAATCTTTTCCTCTTTGCCATTTTCATACATATCATACACTGTTCAATTTTTAGTTTTTGCAGTTTTTTTCTGTCACAATGTGAATTTGACTGTAAAATAATTATATGAAAGGCTTGGTAGTAAAGATAAAAATATTTGTTTTTCTTGATCAAATTGTACATTGTACACAAACAGTTGTACATTGCCCTGTGAAAAAACAATCACACTTAATGTTAAAATGGTACATATATAAATGTGTGTGTGTGTCTGAACTATCTGTCTCAGAGATCATAGTCTTGTAAAATGTAAACTTGGGGGGGTAAATAGTCTCTCATGGAGATGCATGTGTGTTTCAGGAGGCGCAGTAAATGGGATCAGGTCTCCTCCACCACCTCTGATGATGGAGATTCTGGATCTGCTCCCACCGGAGCTCTGGACGCTGCTGCTGCTGTTGCTGCCAAGATCAATGCTATGCTTGTCGCTAAAGGCAAACTCAAACCCTCACAGATTAACAGCGCTCCTCCACCAGAGAAGGTCAGTCTTACACTAGCTCATGTTATAAAATATAGTTTATTGGTATTTTCACACTATTTGTGCATTTTACACAATGTCTTCAGAACTCTTTTGTTTATTTTGAACAGAAAATAGTATTGTTTTCTACCTTTTGCTTTAACATTAGAAGACAAGCAGATATAGTATAAAAGGTATTGTGTATGTCTAGGTTGTGCCTGTGGGCAGCAACAATAAGCCGAAGGATGATCTTGTAGTAGCTGAGGTGGAGATCAATGATGTCCCACTCACCTGCAGAAACTTGCTGACCCGCGGTCAGACCCAGGATGAGGTAGGTTTTACCATTGCTTTCTCTGAATTTAGTTTTAAAAATATCATCAGCAATGAGCGTAATTAATGATAAACTAGTATATGTATATAATATTTGCAAGGTGACAAAGTATACACTAACGCTTAACTTGGTTCCTTCAGGAACACCCAAAAGATAAATCATCACATCATGATAAATTAATAGGTGCCCTTTAAAATACACATTCTTCTTTATACGATATAATATGCATCTCAATATGTTTGCATTTTCCTTTAGATGAGATCTTGTTTCTGTTAAAAAAACAACAACAACAACAACAACAAAAAGTCATCTCCATATTGTTTAGAATCTGATTTGTTATTGATGGAATAGCTTAAGGATAAAATTACTTGTAGTTTTAATATTGGTGCAATGGTGTATTTTTATCATCAGCACTTTCAAGTATTCATGACTTTTCATACTCTTGAATTTTGTGACTAACTCTCATTTAAATTAGATCTACAATACTCCACAAAGCACAATATTCATGTTCTGATTCATCCCTCCTGTGAAAATTGCTACTTCAGTATTCAACCTATCTATTGGATTCCTGTCAATGATTCAAATATCTGACTCATTGTGCTCACTATGGATGGGTATAGAAGAGGTGAGGGTGTGCTTTGTTTTTAGGAAAGGGCAAAGATTGATGAGTCATCTTCAAACGTTTTGCTAGTACAGAGAAATGAAAGCTAGCATTTCCACTGTCTGAGGTGATGCAGGTTTTCTGATGAGCATTTAAAGCAATCTGTCTCAGCAAGTCTTTGTGTGAAAGTGTCGTTGAAATATAGTCCTATATTATCTGTTTTTGCTATCCCACAGAAGATCCTCTTGTGTAATCCAGCCTTAAGACAGTACGTGTGTGTTTCTGTGTCAACAGATCAGCAGACTAAGTGGTGCTGCAGTCTCCACTCGAGGGCGCTTCATGACAGCAGAAGACAAGAGCAAAAAGCTGCCCAGGTACACAGACCATTCATTACACAGTACACATAGCCAATTATTAAGCAGTCAACTATGTTCTGTTCCTTTTTCTGCAGTGATCGGCCATTGTATCTACATGTTCAAGGACAAACCAGAGACCTGGTGGACAGTAAGTCAGAAACTGAGCTGTTTTTTTTTTTTTTTGTCTTTGGGTGTATGAGTGTGTGTGTGTGTGTGTGTGTGCGTGCGCGTGCGCTGTGTGTGTTGACCGACTTAATAGAGATTATATAACTAGTATAAAATAAATATATTTATTTAATTGTTCTGAAGAACTGAGATGAGTATTTTAAATGTCCTTGTGGAAAACAAGAATAGTTGTGTTAATTTTCTCTGAGATTAGCTTTCCACAGTGATAAGAATTTAATACTTCACATCAAATGAAAGACACTTTGATTGGGAAAAAGGACTATTGTGTCTGTTTTTTGGAGTTTTATAACACAGCCGAGTTATTTATTTACCGAAGTCCCCGTTTGGCTAGCTAGCTGTTACTGAGAAAACCATGCTGAAATTAGACAATGAATAAGGAACCCCAAACATTTTTTTTAAGTAAGCAGAACAGAAAAATGAGTCCCCTCATGGTAGGTGTAGAATAATAGTCCCCTCTAGATAACGTAGGCGCGTGTGAGTCAGTCTCTTACTCTGTGTGTGTGTGTGTATGTTTATAGAGGCAGTGAACAGGATCAAGGAGATCATCACTAATGGAGTCGTAAAAGCAGCAACAAACTCCCCATACACTGGTGCCACCGTTACCATCTACCAGCAGCCTGGACACACTGTCTCAAACACACATACACACGTCCCCTCAACCCTACCCACTGGTCACAAACCCCACTATACAGGTGGAGGGGTGAGTATATACACGTTCACACACACTTCCATGAGTGGAGTTGTTTATTTGATTAGAGTAGCACACATACACATCTCATTAATTCAGCTAATAGTTTATAAAAACCATGAATCAGACATTTTGAATGAATCATTTAACCAAAAAAAGACTTCCTAAAATTAATCTCAAGTTGGAATTGTTCTTTTCATGTCTTTTATGCAATTCTATTATCAGAAAGTTTGTACCTTGTTGTAGGGCTGTTCAGGTAGCTGGATTTTGATCACAATATCGAGTCTGCGCCTAAACGATTATAACAACTATGTTATTGAGAAACAACCAATGCATGTATTTTTCAATTATGCCTGTGCTTGCGCATTTAACTCACTGCTGAATCTCGAAAACACATCCCTCTCAGACCCAAGCGTGTTTAAATAAAGGCAGCGTTTTTTTCGATGTATATAGAACACCCGTTTTCAGTTATAGGTTACCAAACTCAGTAATGTGGATAGCAGCAGAGAGGATCGCTCCATACTGGATATAAACATGATACACACAGAGCTGTTCTTTAGTGTAGAGTGTTTTTTAATGAAATGCTCTTAATGCATTCTTTCAGGATGTACCCACTGGCATAGATAAACTCTTAACATAAAACACATTTGTGAGATTAAAAAAAGAGTGAAAATGAAACTGATGTACAAAACTGTTAGGTTAGTGTTAGCTACTATGTGTTATGTTTCTAACATGAATGAAACCAGTGTCTCTATGTTATGGGAGGAATATAATCTCTGTGTTTAGATGATAAAACAATGTTCCTGTTGTGAAAATGTCTCATCAAATCCAAATTATTACTATTTTATTCATTTATATTGACGTATAATTTATTACAATTAAATGAACACCTTTAAACACAATGTTCATGATATTTTTTCTATTTTGTTTTGTTTATATTGAGACATTAATAGCATGGAAATTAGACTAGTTATTTGTTTAAATCTCTTGAAAACGACATATAAATGAATGGTAATGTAGTATATTTCTAGAGACAAAAATAATAATAAAAAAAATCAGGATTATAATTTTTTACAATAATTGAATAATTGTCTTTATTCTGCATTTCTGTTTTTAGTGAAAACCATTACTCTAAATGAATCAGTTGGACCAATTATTATTTCATAAACCCAGAAACCTTTGAAAAGTTAAATATGTACATATGTGAATGATTGAGGTAATCATTTAAGGGACCAATCATGCTATGGTTAGTTTAACAAGATGAATTGACTTCTGAAGTTAGGACTTCTGTGCCCTGTCTGGGTATTTCATATTGTTTTGTCAACACCTTGCTGAAAGCAGCCGAATAATCTCAGTTTATTGAGTGCTGGACTTAACATCTATCTCTCTCCCCCTCTGTCCCTCACTGGCTAGCTGCACTATGTTCAGGATAAGCTGTTTGTAGGTTTGGACCAAGCTCCCCAGGGATTCAATGTGAAGGAGCGAGTGGAGGGGCCAAATGGATCCTTCCTTCAACATATTCAGAGCGAGACTGGAGCTAAGGTCTTCCTGCGAGGGAGGGGCTCTGGCTGCCTTGAACCTGCATCTGGCAGAGAGGCTTTCGAGCCCATGTACATATACATCAGGTACAAATCACTCATATATTCATCTAAGATGAGTTATTCTATTGTAAACCTTTGAAAACACGAATATGGGCGGTTTGTCCAAATTTGACAGTCTCTCTATCGGACATTTTCATTTTCCTTTCCTTGATAAGTCTTTGTTTTTTGTTCATCGTGTCACTATGAACACACTCGCAGACATAGAGTTGTTACTCAGTATGGGTTTCTGTCTCCTCAGTCATCCCAAACCCGAAGGACTCGCTGCTGCCAAAACTCTGTGTGAAAATCTCCTCCAGACAGTAAGAGCTTTTATTTATTTATCTTACCATCTTTTATTTGTATGTTTCTCTTGAGTCTTTAAATACATCTGATTTGTTTTCTTGAATATTTTTCCAACGCAGTGTTGATTTTTGTACTCTTGTATACACTAAAGGTGAAAATATTAGGATTAAATGTTAAAAATCTGGCTGGTGATTGTGGACTTTAGGCAATACTGTTGTGTAGTGGGAGAGCGAAGTGTTCTTACTAATGCTTTCCGTTTTATATTTTATTCTATTATATTTCACTTAGAATCAATGGCTATGTGCTCTAAAAGTGCACATAGTATAGACATTGCTGTGTTTCAATGGGCGAAACGCAATATTCCAAACGGTATGCGTCAATTTTCAGCTCAAAATGTTTGACTTTACTAAGATCGTTGTAAATGTATTTAATAATAATTCTCTTTAGATTAGAATTTTAACTGAATATAACTTTTAATATGTTTGTTTGAAATATTAAAAATGTACATTCTTAATAAGTCTAACATGACATACTCCCTCTGCGTCCAAATGGTGTCACAATAATTTTATTAAGTTATTTTCCTTAAATTAAAGCTTTTACATGGTAAATGAGCATAAATTATTATTTATTACTAATTAATTTAATTGTAATGTTATTTTTATTATTAGATTCAGATTGAAGTAGAAAAGAATTAGTTTGAACAATTATTGTAATTAAAAGCCTCAATTGTAGAGTAACCAATTCACTCATTTGCATGGTTTTATATTATGAGGGGGGTAAAAATTTAAAAAGTCACCTGGATTTAAAAAACAAAAAAAAAAAACACACACACACAAAACGGTAACATGAGCTCATCCAGCGAGAGTACTCTCTGTGAGGAGAATCTAGAAGGTACATGTGACCTTTTAGAACAGTGGTTCCCAACCTGGGATCCATGTGCCCCAGAGTTCACATGGGGGGCAAGAGAGCAGAGTAGAAAAATATGTGGTTATATAGCGTCACAACTCTGAGTGCAAAAAGTGAAATTATGAGAATGCAAAAGAATAATTTGGGAGCTGTGTTTTGTGAATGAAATGTTCTTGTGTAGCAAAACATATTTTGATCTTTAATTTTTCAGATTGAAGGTTTTTACAGAGCATGGGTAATTTACATGTGCTGTGTATATAGTCATGTTCATTTAAATTCATGTACTATTTTTAAATGCAGTGCTAAGCTAAGTTAAGTTTTATTTTATTTAATCCATATTAAGCTGAATTGTGTATGTTCGGCAGGTTCATGCTGAGTACTCGCGATTCCTGAGTCAGATGAGCAATGTAATGCCCACACAAGGTAAAATACACGCACACACACGCGCGCACGCACACACAAATCTGACTGTAGGACTTTGAATCTGACATTTATCAGTAAAAAAGAAGCAAGTGGTGTATTTATTAAAACTCTGGGCTTGTATACACTAATCTAATTGGCTGAAGAGAGCCTGAGTCCATGGTTTTGATTGACTTATTAGAATTAGATTAATATTTTCAAGCTCAAAGTTTACAAGCCAAACACAATCATCATTTCTAAAGGCCACTACACATCTGTTCGAACTGAGATTCACACAAATCCTTGGATGGCTTCTTTGCCAGGGGCATTTCGCAAGCTATTGTTAAAAGTGGCTGCAGTGACGCTCCTTGCCTTTGGTTTGCGCTCATGGGTAATGATTAGTCGTTTGTGAAAAAAACAAATCTAACTCTTTAGTAATAACTCTTTTTATGAAGTGAATCGTTACTTATAATACACACTTATAATAATTAGAAGACACCGCTAAGCATGATTAGGTTATTTGGCTCTATTTTTGTGTGTGTGTGTGTGGGGGGGGGGGTTCATAAGAGTTTGCAATGTGATAATATTTCTTCCCGCTATGAACGATACAAATGAATTGTTCTTTTAAATATCAAGACAAGAGTCTAAAGAATGAAGCACCAAGTTGAACAAAACTTTCCATCATTACTCTTGTTTTATAATCTTTGTGGGCTTTATTGAACAACTATTTATAGTCGAACACCAGCAATACAAGCTTCTCAATGTTTAGATGTCCCGGTCTCTTCTTTGGTGCCATTTTTTGTTGAAAGTGGGAGTGTGTATCGAGTGCCATCCAGCGACTCTTTCATGTCTCATTAACATCATCAAAACAGCCAGCATTCATTGGTTGTTTTCTTGCAAAAAACCCAATCCGTTTTGGCAGAGATGAACTCTTGTTTGTTTGCACCAGTCGCCCGGACAGAAATGTGATGTCTCTTGTGTTTTTCCGATTGAGGTATGTTCACGCCCGAAACTTTGCACCGTATATTTGGATAGATGTGAAGCGGCCTTAACTCTTTTCAACCAATTGCAATACCCTATTCCAGCTAAGAGTTTGCTATTCAATTAGGATGAGTTCTTCAATGTTGATTCTAACGCAGTGGTTTGTGTGTGTCCAGGTTTCCTTCCACCACCCCCGGTGAATGGTCTAACACCTCCGACTCAGTATTATCACCCTGCAGGCTTCCAGCCCTCCTACCCTGTCCCCCCACCTGTGGCTCCGCAGTATCAAATACCTCCGGTGGCCCCTGGGCCTGTTCCTCCGCCGCCTGCGCAGTACCCCATCCCACCTGCACCTGTTAATTTACCTGTACAGGTAAGCGACATGTATGATTACATAAATGGGTCCTAAAATATTTTTATGAGATTATTTAGTCAGCCATTTCAGAAAGATTGAGTTAAATTTTTTGTTTTGAATGTCTCTGAAAATAATCTGCTCGAAATTCTACTCAGAAATAAACTTCCTTCCCACCCACTAATCATTTTTTCTCTCCCCGTACAGACTGTTGGTCCACCCCAGTTCCCTCAGCCACTGCCCCCTGCCCCACCCTCACTCTCCATGCCACAGAAACGCCGCTTTACAGAGGATGACGAGGCTGACAGCAGCTTTCTGGGATACCAGGTAAGCTTACTCCTGCCCTCACGGTAAATGCTGTCCAGCTCACCACGGAGACAACTCTTGTGTGAATTTTGTTCTCTTTAGGATCTAAGAGGGATTTAGAATCATTTACTTAAGCCATATTGCGTTGCCATAACAAAACTTAGTTTTACTAGAATTTAAAGAGTCACTGATGATTGTGCTGTTGTATTTGTCGTTTAAAACGTTACGTTGGTAAGTAGATGATGGTTTGGTTTTGTGTGTTTGAACAAACAACTGTTAGTCTGTGTGAGTGTTTATGACTATGTACTGTACCGTGTGTGTCAGAGAGGAAGACTGTGTCTGTAGTGTACACTTGGAGTTTGTTGACTGAGTGATTGTAGTTTTTGTGTGAGAGTATAACAGAGGGGAGGTGTTAATGGTGTTATGTTTTTTTGCTCATAGCATGGACCCATTCATATGACTAATTTAGGTGCAGGCAGGTCAGATGTCAGCTTCGAGCCCCCAGGACCCCTGTCTGCTGCTTCCTCAGAGTTTGTGAACGAGAGAGAAAGGTTTGTGAGAATCAAACACTTACCACATTACCACCATTTCAAAAACTAATTACGAGCTTTACAGATATTTTGTTTTCTAATTTTTCCTTTAGTGATGTTCAGCGTGATCTGGAAGTTTAATGTTGGCACAACTTTATTACAATGAATGACTTTAGCTGCAATGATTTTTGCAGAAAACCAGCAAGAAAACAAAGAAGGATGTCCCTAATTTGTTTTAAATAAAGCGTTTTAGAGAGAATCTTTTGGTAGTTACAGTAGTGATGGGCAAACCAAGGCTTCGTGAAGCACCAAAGCAGATGAATCAAATGTGTTGTATTAGCAGCAACTGCACTGCAATTGTACAAAAAAAGTTATCTGAAATATTTATTATACTGATATATTACATTATTGATACAATTTCTTCTGTGTAATGTATTCAATTCCATAAGCCTATAAATTAGTGATTTATCAAAATGTGTAATTATATTTTCTTCTCTAATTATAACAGCTTAAATTGCAAAATTAGTATATAATTAGACCCAAAGTATATTTGGAAGATGGTTTTTGCATTTTTTTTTTTCATTTTGTTCACTGTTTCAAAAAAATACATAATCGTATTTATTTTTTTTCTTTTCTTTTTGTTCAATTTGTGTTTAAATTGAAAAAGAATTGAACAAATGACACACAAATTGTTATGTAGTTTTCTTTAGAAATTCTTTTTTTTACCCAGTTTTTTAAAAAGCGATTTTTAAGTTAATACACTAAAAAGTTTTGAATTTACTTTTGAAACCCTTAGTTTTGTCTAGAATTGTTCATTTAGAATGGTTCAGTAAAGCTGATCAACCATTCACACCAATCCTATTCATTTTGAATGGAACAGTCATGAAAGTATATTTACCATCAGCGGCTGCAAGTATAAAGAAACAAGAGAAGACTCACTAAAGATGAGAGAGGTTTAACTTTATGAAAAAGAAAAAATATTATTTTACTCAACTTCCAACAGGAACTGATTTTCTCAACTTATAACTAAACTTAATCAGTTTCTTCCTAATCGGTTAGCAACTCATAACAAGTAGTGAACAAGCCTCCTTTGGTGTGTTTTTGTTTTGTGTTGGTGTCTACTTTTATTTTGTTACTTTTTTTGCATCTAGTATCATTTCCCATAATGTGACTTGTAATTACTTTTGCGTTAATCAAAATTTTTAATCGTCTTAAATGACTGATTGATGTTTTTATCATCTGTAGCAGCAGACAGCTCATGCCGCCTCCATGTGCACCATTGTTGCCGAAACCACCCAGAGCTTCGAAACCAGTTGAGATGAAACCAGCGCCAGTTTTTTTGGGTAAGACACTGAAACCCTTTGACTACTCAGCTAGTCACAGAGCATTTTATGGTCCAATAAACCTATTACAGAGAAGCTCACAATATTCTGTCATTACACCGTCTCACACAACCACAGAATCGTACAGAGAGCTTTATGATCACACATATTTTTCCACATCAATAAAGTAAGTAAATTGGTTTCATTATTTTGATTTAAACTGGGCTTTTATAACAAGTGTTTACTGGTCAATTTAAATAAAAAAATAAGATAGCAAGATCAGGCAGTTCTATTTCTACCCCATAGAATTATCCAATAGAAATTCCTATTTAAACTTCAAATCCCAAAGTTGCTTTGAAGAAAGTGCTATATAAAACAGATAGATTTGATCTTTTAGCCAATCGTAGAACGTCATATGGCATGCTCCCCTTAACCGATACTGAGTATAGGTTTTGTACCCACAAAGAGAGAACCTTATGATCTTGTCATAAAAAATCGTGTCAGTTTGTCACTTTAGTCAGGAATGCAACCATTTTTCCACTTTTCTGATTGATTCCTGAGGTTGACGGCTTCTGGCAATACCGATCTGACATCACAGTTCATTGTTTTAATTTATCTTTAAAATTAAGGAACATAAACAAATTACTTTTTCATGAAGAGGACTTATGGCTTTAAAAATTCAGGATTTACAAAATAATTTTTTTTCCTGTTTTAGGAAGTTGATCTGACTGAAAATAGTGGTTTTAGCCAAATTTAGATGGACATCTCCCGTATATATGTTCTGCCTTTTAATTAACTAATGCGTATCAAAATATTTACTTTGTAACAACATAAAATGTGTATGGTTCCTAGGGAAACTAATGTTCCCTGAGAAAGGGCATATCGAATAAATTGACTATAGGAAATTTTGAAGCAGATGTAGTGTAACTCCATGTACCCTGAAAGGACCAGTAGGGTTGCTTCCTATTTCTGCTGAGAATACAACAGGAAGTGATGCCTCTTCTTTTCCTTTGATGATTTAGAGCTGGAACCCACCTTTCTATGGCATCTATATTGTTTAAAGGATCTCCGTTTCCTTCCTCTGGGAATGTGGGTTACACAAGTAACCAGAGACAGTCCCCTTCAGTTGGTCACTATGGGAACAACCCTTAAAAGCACCACAAAGGAGGTCCTTCTGCAATGACCAGGTTCTTCACCAGAAAAATAATCCAGGGCTTCAATAGTCCTAGACTTAATTATAGATAACCTGATGCTGTAGAGTTTCAGTTGACCATGACCTTAATTAACTTAGAATGTCACCCAGGTACCAGAGGTGTAGGCTTCAAAGCAAAACAGGAAGAGAAGTGGATCAACTTCTATGCACAGTAGTATGCTAGTTATCCCAGCAATGGAATGCAATCCCATTGGTCCTTTACAAGTATGTGGAGTCCAACCACTTCAAGTGTCATCAGTCATACATCTAAGTGGTTGCCCAAAGTGAAATTCCATCAAGTTATCTCGGGATAATACACAGGATGATATCTAAGCAGAATGTTCCTTAGGTCATGTTAAAGTTTCTACACTTCTGTGACAACAAGAGACAAAAACAAGTAAAGAAAGGTATATGTTCGCTTCACGGTAGCATTCTGTGGAGTAGCAGACAATGAAATATCAGAGGAAACAAGCTCGAGTCTGATCCAAATTCAATACTATATCATAGAACCAATAGGCACTCATGTGCTCTTGATCCATTAAAATGTTTGTATCAGACCTGATGCAGATCCAAAGTATTAGATCAGCCTATCCCTAATCTTTTTCAGAGCGTCACAATTCTATTGGCCCATCACACTGAGCACCACAGTTCCCATAGCCCATGGGTGTCAAACTCAATTCCTAGAGGGCCGCAGACCCTGCAGGTTTTTTTTCCAACCCTGTTTCAGGAGACACACAAATAGCTTCAAACAAACCCAGAGGAGCTCAATCAGTGGAATCAGGTGTGTTCAGTAAAGGTTGGAGCAAAACTGTGCATGGCTGTGGCCCTCCAGGAATTGAGTTTGACACCCCTGCCATAGCCAATCACAGAGAGCTTCACGTTTTTTCTAATCATTTATAGAGATGCTTTTAGCTAATTAGCGAGCCTCACACATCAGTCAGTGAGACCAACAATGATCTCAGCCAAACGCATGGGTTTCTGATCAGCCAATCAAAGAGCTTCAAGATCTCAGAAGTTTTTGGTGAACCATCACTCGAGTGAGTGTGTTTGATTGTGTTATTGGAGGCTCATTCTTCCCCTTCGCATCAGTGTGTTTGTGCGTGACCCACCACTAACCATCCTCTCTCGTGTTGTGCTCTCTCTCTCTCTTTCTCTCTCTGTTTGTGTTTGTTTTTATCTCTCTTCCATGACCCTCTGGGGGATGGCTGATGGGTGGTGCCTCTGTTGACATCCTACCTCTCGATTGGATGAATCTGACGACGTGTGGCTGTCACTCAAATCTCTTCCTCCCTGTGTTTGAATGTCCGGAATCTTCTATTGCGCGATCTCTCTCTTTCTCTCTCTGTGCTTCTGTTTCTCTCTCCACAGCAGAGCCGTCTCCGAAGCGAGCTTGCATGGGTTTGGTTGCATACTCTGGAGACTCCTCGGATGAAGAGGAAGATCCAGGTAACACACATCTGATGACCCTCCCCCGCTCGGCCACACACACTCACACCTCAACCACACATTCACTTGCACAGCCATTTTGGATGGCTCCATAAACACACTCCCAGACATGGCAGAGCTCTGCAGAAGAACATATGATGGCAGAACATGGAGCAGCTTGAACATTTCATGAACAATCTCTTGATGATCTGCTTCTTTTAAACTCGAACTGTGATGCTTCCCTCAGATCAATAAACTACACACAGCTACCCACCTGCAGTGTGCCTGTTACTAATCACAATGAGGAATTTGTTGATATCTTGAACATTTAGTCACAAAAGGTTGGTGATTTTCTGAGTCATTTACTGAATTAGGATGTTAAGCAGTGAACTAATATCTGAAGTCACAATACAGACCTTGCAATTTCAAGGAAACCAGTATTTCGTCCAGTATACAATCTGGTATGAAAAGTGAGGCTTTAAGCCATCTAACACTAGTCTCTCTAATGACCTCTTTGATCAATTATTTTTGTTCTCAATATTTGTTACAGTTTTACTTTTTAGTTCACACAATGGTTTTTAAACAAATTCATTGCTGTGTCCTTTTAAGCTTATAAGCAGACTTTTGGTTTAGTAATTGTTAATTAATTAATCATTTAGATTATTTGAAAACTATCCCTTATTCACATCCTAATTGGTGGTAATTATTGGTATGCTTATTAGTTCAGTATTGGTAATAAAAAAATATTGGTTTATCAAAGATTGGTATTATTGTAAATAATAATCAGAAGAACTTCATCATATAAACAGCATTTATTCAGTTGTTTACAGCATCAAGGGCTTCAGTCTTCATTCTGAACATTTCAGGTAAAGGATCTTGTTTGTCAGTTAAATTTTTGATGTGTTAATTGAAAGCAAATCACTTGCAACCGTTCAATATTTTTGGTCCACTGCAGATGTGTTGATTAGTTGAGATTTGTAATCATTTGATAAAAACTTTTTGTAGGGGCATACAGCAAAAAAGTCTGCTTTCAGGGCAATGCAATATTTTATTTTTAGTTATTTGGTGAGCTAAAACTAAGGAATTTTTTAAACAAGTTCACATTTCATTCGTAAGAATTTGAAATGTGAGTCAAATGTACAGTTGTACACCTCATGTTGCAATCCAAGACACGTTCAATGCAAACGATATGGATAACACAAAGCAGTCATAAAAAGTACTGGACAATGCACAGGTTGAAAGATTTTTACCAAGTACTTGAGAGTTTTGGAACAATTCAAATAATTTATTTTTGTGACTGCGTCTTTCTAATAAAAAACAACATTTTCACCTATTTTAATCAGCAGGCTGTATCCAGTGAGCACATTAGTTCTCTAATTCGTTCAAGCTGAGGTTTATGACAAAGTCTGCAGGCAGAGTTTCTTTGGGAATCCGCATCGACTGCTCATCAAATGAACGAAGTGTCCAGAGTTTTTCCAGCTCATACTTCTCTCTAGTTTCTGGCAGCATTAGGTGAACCACAACACACCCTGAAACACATCATCCAGTCAGCATAACACAATCTTTCACAATCCAAAATACAAGTGTAGTGAAGCATTGATTACAAACCAAAGTCAATGCATTTCCAGTCGTGACAGTCCCTCCCTTCCAGGCGAGTGTGTTGCTCTTCATCTGCTCGTACAAACTTGAACTGCAGACAGAAGATATGGATCAAAAAATTTCTCAATGTCTCTCACATGTTCAAATTTTCATACACGTTTGAAGTGTGACTATATTGACAGCAGGAATTTTGTTATTGTGATGAGATGCCAAACACTAATGCATTTTTGTCATGGTCCCTGCGATACAGCAAAAATAAAGTGACTGCCAATGCCGGGCAACCTCTTCACAGTCATGTGATGTTAGTTATCTTTTTATTAATACCATTATAGTTGTACATATTCAGATTCTTTTATTTGTTTATTTTAAAGTATTAACCTCAAGCAATCTGTCCAGCCTGTGTACTGTTGTCAGATCTGGTGTTCTGCATGACTGCCTCTGCTATGTCACCGGCTGTGATTCCTGAGGTATTTGCTGTCAATAGATGGCGCCAACAATTGATGCAGTTATTTTACAACCCGTTTTTTTCACCTGATCAACTACTTATTGCTACTGTATCTAAAATCTTTGAAGAGGACTTTATAACTCAAATTATTTTATACAACTAGTGCCATATGAATCCTCTGACGCTTCTCTGTGGGGTGCATTTCTCAAACTAATGTTAAGAGTGGAACACTCATTCCCATTGGTTAGTGCTAATGTGTCATTCGTGAAAAGAACAAATATGACTCTTTAGTAATAACTCGGTTGAAGTGTGGATTACACTGTTAATAATCAGAAGACACCAATAACAATGTTTATTTACTCAGATTAGTGTTTTTCACTCTATTTTAGTGTCTTTGTTGTAACGTTTCACAATTAGATTAGATTTTTTCTGATATGAACCATACAAATTAATCACTCGAATGAATCGTTCTCATAAATGAACAAGAGGCAAAAGAACAAACCATGAAGTTGAAGGAAACTTTTGATTACTCAGGGGACATCAACCACACGTCAACTGTTTTATAATCTTTGAGGGCTTTATTGAACAACACTTGATGGTCGAACACCAGCAATAAAGGCTTATATTCTCTTGGCGAACGAGCGTTCTGCTGTGCTGCTCCTGCTTTGTGGAACCACTTGCCAAGTGCTCTCCGCAATAGCCAGGATCTGCAAACTTTTAAATTCAGGTGGAAAACACTTTTTCAGGCAGGCTTTTAAATGTTAATACAACATATCGTATTGTTTGTGTCTTTCTTATGTGCTTTTATTGTTCTTGTTGTGCCCTGATATTTTACTGCTGGTGGAGTCATCCTTGTATGTCCTGAAAGGCACCAGTAAATAAAATGTATTATTATTTTCATTATTATTATTACTAGGCACACTGTTAGGGACGTGGAGAGGGAGCTGGGCCTGGAGAAGGCTCCCCCAAGTGGCAGAGGGGTGGATGGAGGGATAGCTTGCTCAGGCATAGATTTGGTCTCATGGGTTGTGACTTATATACTGTAAATAAAAGTGTAGGAGGGATCATAATTAGATGATCACTTATCAGCCAAGCTCTTCCCAAACCTATGTTAATTTAATTATTAACCTCATTTGAATTTGAAAAACCTGAATGTGAGTTATTTAACCTAAAATAAGTGGTGCAAAAGTAATAATGTAATAAATATTATTTTTATAGTAGCTTTTATAATGTATTAATATTTTATAGTAGTAGAGTAGCTTGTGAAAAGGATAATGGATAGCATTTGAAGTAGAGAAGGGCATGTGTGAAACAGAAGGTGTGAATTACAAGTTTGAATGTGGATCTAGTGTTTACCAGTTTGATCAGGAATGCTGCCATTGCACTGACATGACGCGACGAGGATCCGCTGGCAATGATCATGTGATTGGTGTAGTTGAATTCTGGAGGGACTTGGATCACACACAGATCAATTGCGTTCTCCTGACGCAGAGCACTCACTATCAGAGACACATCCAGGCGATGATCACTGCCTAAACACACCAATTTGTCGAGCAGGGACACAATGTTTAGACATGATTATTTTTCATTTTAAGAGACAAACTACACAATTTGCACTTAAACACAATAGATGAAAAGTAAAAAAAAAACCACTTGTCATCTGAAAGTCACTTGTGAATGACTTGTGTTGCATACATAACACAACATGTAGTGCTGTGTTTGTGAACTCTTCAAATTTTAAATGTGAATCATTATGCATTTACTTCATTACAAATATTTTTAGATTTTACCAAATTATATTAGGGCTGAAACTGTAAAATCAAATTAATCAGTTTCAAAAACTGATTAGATTCAAATCAAAGTAAAAAACGTATACGTCCAGTTTGTATAGTTAAACTAAAGCTCACTGTAAATTCCTTTTAAAAATGTTAAACTCTAACATTACTCTCTTTTGTAACTCCAACATTAGAAATCCTTTAGCGTTTCTGTTGTGCAGTGGTTTTTTTATTGTTAACTCATTGATTGCATTGTACGGTGGAGCACAATCATGCTGCTGTTATAATCTGTAACAAACCAATATAATGCACTTGTTAATGTGGCTACTTTTAGTTAAATATGGGAGAAGGATGCTCACTTTGAAGAGAAGCTAAATATATGATTATACCGTGTACAGAACAGAAATCTTTTCACTTTATTTGAATACCTCACACTGCTTTAACCCTCCCTTTCCATTTATTTATTTATTTGTAGAATCTATTTCTTCTGAACATTCTTCTGAAAGCTCAATAAGTATTTTTGAGATTCACATGACATGTTTTTGTGAGATATGTAATTTTGGTGATTTCGATGGGTTTTTTGTCCGTCTTTAAGGTTAGAATATAGCTTGTAAATTACAATACCTATTATTGAACACTATACACTTTTTCTATATCTATACACAATTCTATTACTTCTCTGTAAAGTAAAACATCGGATTATATAGATGGATTGATTACCAAAATAATCAATGGCTGAAGCCTTAAATTATATTAAAAGTATGAACATAAACTAGCTTTTTACAAATACTTTTGAGTACAAACTTAAAAAATTTGCCTGGCATACATTTTTTAAATTGTACTTTTAATTGTAACCATGAAAACTTATACTTTATTCGACTTGAGCACGATAATAAAGATTAAGCATTATAAAATCCTGATCTATTATTGAGATCACCTTTGAACTGTTGCAGGCGCTCGTCATCCTCTCTCAGCAGCTGGTAGTGAGAATCATCAGCTGTTCCTGCTCTCGGGTCTCCAGCTTCGCTGTAGTAATGTTCAGCTTTTATTCTCCGAGTTTGTGTTTCTGTTATTCTGTCCTCGAAACCACTCGTGACCTTCCGCGAAGCTGAGCGACATGAACTAGCTTTTAACAACGCTCGGAAGGTCGCTCGCGACGCCAGACAGCGCGCGGCAATCATCTTGCGAGTTGTGTTGTTTCAGAATGAAGTAATGTTAGTTTATAAGCGAAGAACAACATTGATCTTTGCATTCCTCATGGTGTCCACCGTCCTTCTTCACGTGCGTACAATTATTTAAGTATCGCAAAAGCGCCTCCTGTCGGTCTGGACGTATAAAAAGCATTAATAAAATGGAAAACATTAATTTAAATTTAAAAAGAGAATTCGATTTTCACAATTAACTTTCGAAGAAGTTATAAAGCAAGACACACGTGCCTTTCAATTCGTTAAAGTATATATTTAAAAGTATATAAATTATTAAAAGAAGTTTTATGACATATGGTTTTAATTACATAATATGGAGTGACATTTTGTGAAATTTTATCAAAAATATATTTGTGGCAAAAGAGTGATAGATATATTAACTGTGTGACAGTTTTAAAAAAATAAGCACATCAATGAGAAAATAAAACATTAACCCACAAATTTTTTTAATCTTCCTAATCTTTTACTAAAACCAATTTATATTGAAAGTTACAGTTCAAATGTCTACTTCCAACCAAAGCAATGACTGATTGTTATCAATCAACTTGATCGGGAAAAATACAGTAAAGCCAAATATGTCATAGGAAAACTCTAAATGTTCTCAGAGCTGATAGACTACTAAAGTTCAAAAATCTTCATTATGAACATATTAAAATTTGTTTCAAAGTGTTTTGACTGATGTCTGGCATCTCTAACATATATGTTTTTGATTTGTGAGAACTTTCTCAGTGTGTCTGTGGAACAGATGCGTCATGGGGGTTGGATGTGTGTGTCCAGTATCTGTGTTATGTTCTTTTTTTCTCTTGTTTACTCATCATAATGATCATCATCCACCTGTACAGACAGACCAAACAGACCCATGAGTATATCTGAATGAGTGAGAGAGAGGATTTCTGTTTCTATGACCTCTAACCTCAGTGATGCAGACAATCCTGCGTCTCTTCTCTTCCCTCGGGTGTGAGTTTGAGTGCATCCTCTCAGCCAGAATCTCCTGCGGCTCTGAAACTCTTGAACCCAATTCCTGCTGTGCCACTAAAATAGATGATGATTTAGTTTCACTTAATTTGATTGCATCATATTAACATACAGTTGTTGTTTTTTTTGTCAATTCAACAAAGCTGAGTTTCCGAAAACTCTAGTTATTCTGAATAAATTCAGTTCAAAATAGTTTCATTTAGTTCACCAAACCCTTTGGGTGGGTGCTTTTCTTTGTGGGGAGAAAAAGTTGTTGCCTGCTGTAGAAAGCTGTTGTATGTTTTCTTATGTATGATTAGATCCAGATGGAATCTGCACCTTAAGATTGTAGGGCCTTGGATGAGTACTTATATCAGGTAGTGATGGGTCGGGTACCGAAATTAGAAGAGTGTTGATGAGCTCTAACTAAGTCTCAGTTCTAATATCAGACCATAAACTATTTCCAGTTTTTTTCCTCCCTTACATTTAAAACTATTCAGCTGAATTTAGTGAATAAAAAAGCTACAAATTTCACCTGGCCATGACCCTATTAATTATCTTGTCAAACCTCAATTGTTATTTTTCAACCAAAATATTTTCCTGTTAATGTAATTCTAAGACAACTCAAGCCATTCTATAAGATTGTCTGCAGAGCATTATAGGCAACACAGTAACTATTGTTTGAGCTCCTCAATCTACATTTCAAAATCTAAACAGGAATAGTAAAACATCTGGTGGCCATTTTTATATATAGTACACACTACTGTATGAGACACACTAATGTTAATTTCGATTCATAATACGCGTAGGGTGCAGGTTGGAATACAAAGGTTGATATTGTTCAATTTGGTATGATTAAGTTCAGTATGTTTCAGTTAGTTATAAATCAGTTCATTTCAGTATGGCGCACCTTCTTCCAGCCTCTCTTCCACTCCTTCAATCATTTTCTCTTCTGTCACTTCAATTTTCTTTGTTGTGTCTCTCTCAACTTCCTCCTCCACTTCTTCTATGAAAATTCTTCTTCCTGTTTTGGCTTTCTCTTTCTTCACAAGCTCCTACCAATCACAGATCAGACTCTCTTAACTGCAGGTTTGTGCACAGATCTGAGCTTCTCTCTGGGTGTGTATGAACCTGGGCCATCATGTTGTGAGGCTCGCTTTCCAGAACTCTCTTCAGATCCTCATGTGACTCCGGCGTTCGACCCAACTGAGTGAGAGCTTTGGAGCGACGCAGAAGAGCTGCACACAGTTTCAGTGATTAATGACATCTCAAACACAAATTTTTTTAACATATTCAGAAAGTCAATCTGGTAATCATGGTTCAGAACGTAATCTTGGTTTTAATGGAAAGAGGATCATTGTGGTTCAGTTTAAAGTCCCACATGTAAATAACTTACATAAACATTCACGTTTCAATATAGGGTTTGATATAGATTTTAAGTGTATGTGACATATAAAATTAGCAGTTTTCCTATATTATTCCTATATAGGCACATATAGCATGTAAATATCTGTGTATATTTGCGCATACGTGTTCATCTGTATGCTTACCTGTCTAAAAGTGAAATTATTAAAATCCATAGCTGCTGGACAACATAAATAACGCAACATTTAGAAATTTACATTTGTGTTTACGTCAGAACAATAAAATAAAACAAGAAAAAAAATATATAGTACATGAATAAAAATAAGACAAGGCTTGATTGACAAAATAAAAAACGATAAACCACTGTCATACATTTTCTCCCCCCACTTTCTACATATAATAAATAATTGAACTTGTAAATGTTTCAGGAAAATGTGAAATCGTAGCATTCCATCTCTCACTTATTTGCCATAGTTAATTTCCATAACATGGCCATAACATGTGATGCCGATTTGACATGTTCGCACATACATACGTTTTTTTTGCTTTTGTTTGTTAGTTCTCAGTTATTGCCTTCATACTAAAAAAAATATGAGCTAGACATGAACTATATGGCTTATATATTGTCATGTATGTGCGTATATACTGCATATAGATTTCATATTTCTTTTAAACCTTGATAGAATCAGTAAGAAAAATCAAATATATAGAAGAAATAGATTCTGACAGACTCGTCCCTAGCACCACAGTGATGGAGATTTTGGACAGCACACTCACCCTTGATGTTGTCTGGCTGCAGCTGTAGCACACTCTCACAATCGCTCAGAGCCTCTCTCCAGTGTTTCAGTTTGATCTGTGTCTGAGCCCGATTGTTGAAGGCAGCGGCGGTGGAGACCAGAGACAGACTCCTGCACACACATCCAGAGCTCATATTACACAAACACACAAACAAACACAGTATGTGAAAGTGAACACACATCCAGTTCAAAATCAATGTGTTTTGGCTATAAACTAAATATTAGAAGGATTCAATAAGTTGCTCAGTTCAATTCAAAATCATTCAATTCTAGAAGATTTAGTTCAGCTCACTCAAGTTTAATTATATGGTTCATTTCATTACTTTAGTTCAGCTTTATACATTTTGTTTCAGGATTTGTTTCTCTTAAAAATGCAGAATGCCATTAAAAGTGTTAAATTCAACCCATTTTATTTAGTTCAGGTCAATTTTATTGGTTTAGTTTCTAGTAAAAACAGTTCTGGATGATAGATTTCAGTAAACTGCTCAGCAACTTCAGTGAACTCAAACAGTTCAAATCAGTTAAACTTCAGTTAAAGTCATCAGTAAATTGCAGATCTATTCATTTCTATGTGATTCATTTACATTTGAAATTAGTTTAATCCCAAAATGACTTAGATTAATGAAACTTGATTCAGCTCCCAATGTTTCTTTTCAGTTCAATGTGATTTCATTTTGATTCACAAGTTTAATTACAATGATTAATTTCACCTCGTTCTGAGTTTTATATTATTTGTAAAGCTCAATTTAGAGTATTTCAGTTGAAAAGTATGATTCAGCTCACTTTGATTCAACAATTTCATGTGACTTTATGGGCTGCTCACATTAAACTATTAAACTTACAAAGAATCGACTATAGATGATTCATTCAAGTTTGGTGTGATTAGTTCTAATTAAAAGCTTGTTTCATATTGATACGGTTAAGACTAATTTAATTCAGCTCATTGTGATTTAATTCAATATGATTCATTTCAGTCCCTACTTACACAACCCAATTCAATATGATTCAGTTTCATATGATTCAGTTCAGCTCACTATGTCTCAGATTCAGTCGCAAATGTCTGCTATATATATTATATATATTTATATAATGTCTGAAATATAGCAAATGCCATATTTCAAATGAGTTGCTAGTGTGTTTATTTATTTTAAGAATTACTCAACACTTTACGTTCTGCTCAATTTGATTCAGTACAACCTACACAGGATCAGACTCCACAGTTCAATTCAATATGATTCAGCTGCATATGATTCACTCTGACATGCTCTGAATCAGTTCCAAAAGTCTCTACGCTGTTTAATGTAATTTTTTTCAAAATAAACGTTATCTAAAAAGATTCAGATCTCTTCCTTCTGGGCTTAACATGATTTCTTAACCACAGTATGGTTTATTTTAGTCCAATTTTAATTCAGATAGTCAACTACTGTTAATTTGGTTCAGTTCACTTTGATTCATCAGTTTCTTGTTTCACTTGATCTAGTTAACAAAATGATTCAGTTCTCCTCGACTGTGTTGCACTGTGTCTTTCTCTCACACCTGTTGTAATAAAGTAGCGCCTCCTCATAGTCTCCACTCCTAAAGGCATCGTTTCCTTTTTCTTTCTCATGCAATGCAAACCGTTCTCTTTCCTGCAGCGATAGAGCTGAACACAAAGGCAAACATCTAAACCTTCAGGTGTGTAGGCGAAAAAGTCACAGCATATACAACAACGGTTTAATTAATTGCGTTCTGACCTGAGTCACTTATTGTGTGTGTGACATTAGAACAAGTGTGAGCAAGGGAAGTTTGTGTGATGCTTGCTTGCGTCTCACTGCTCTCATCAGAGTCCACATTGAGCCTGCACACACAGAGAAAAAAAGAGAGGGTCTTTATGAATCCAGCAAACAAGCAACAGTAAAAACACATTAATATCATGTCTATATGACATCTTATGATTCAGAAGTAGTTACCAGTATGTTATGAGGTGGTAGCAATGTCTCTGTCATGTTCATATCAACCTGTATCTAACTTAAAGAGAGAGAGAGAGAGAGAGAGAGAGAGAGAGAGATAGAGAGAGAAAAGAAACAGAGAGAGAGGCCTTCTCACCTGTCCCAGTCTTTATAGGTTCGAGGCACACAGGATTTCTCTCTCTTCTTTGTGAAGCTGGGTGTTCCATTTGGAAACTTAACACAATATAATTTTTCATGTGAATGCTATAATTTTTTTTTCTGTGGTATTTGTTTTAAAATCTTTACCAGGGAGAGTGTTTGTCGCACAGGTGGCAGTTTCTTGTCTTCCCTGATCACTGGTCTGTGCTGCAGCCTGTCTTCGTTCATCCTCACACTCCTCTCCCACAGCTGAGAACAGCCAGCCAACAGATAAGATTAAGTTCAGTGGATTTAGATGGCTCAGTATGGTGCTGTTCAGCTAAATGAAAGCATCTGAAAGCATGTAGAGTCTGAGTAGGTTCTATTAGGAATGTGACATTCGTAATTGAATAGTTACTGATACCCCCCAAAGTGGTTAATTATAGTTACTGCGCAGATATAGATAAATAACTGTCCATTCTGGAGAACTCACTCTTAGTTACATGGTAAGATCATTTTAAAGTCTTACCCCATTTTAAGAGTCAGTTAGCAAGTAACCAAAGTTTGAATCTACATAACAGCTGAAACTTTAATGTTTCAGAAGGCCAAGTAACTGCGAGAACAATGGATTGTGCTGGACTCAATTTTTATTGGCACAGAGGCGCTAGAGGACACGACATGCTCCTGTCACACAGGTTTAAGTTGCCCTCTCCAGCTGAGGGACAACTTTAACAAAAATAATAATAATAATAATAATAATAATTTATATAGCGTTTTTCCAGACATTTAAAAAACTTTACATTTCAGAGCATTATTCATTCACTCCACATTCACACATTGGTGGTGATAAGCTACCCTGGTAGCCCATTTTGCACCAGTCACACACATAATGGACCTGACGAGGTTTATAGTTTGTTGCACTAGCTCAGGGCAGCAGCTCTGCTGGTTTTTGTTCCAATGTTTCAGGAGACACACGGGTAGCTCCAAAAAAGCTAAGTAGAGCTTAATTCCTTGAATCAAGTGTAATGCATAAAGGCAGAAGCTAAATTGTACTGGACCATGGCTTTATTTGTCCACTCCTGCTAAAGAAGATCAGCAAAACCCACGCCTGAATCTTATCAAATATTTACAATGTTGAGTGGGCTGGTGTTCGAGTGTAGTTTGTGTACATGTGTCTGTTAGCACCTCAAGTCAGTTATTCTTGCTTCAAGACACTGTAGGCTTGTCGTCATAGAGGGGTAAATATTCAGGGGTTATTATTAGTCTTTACTGGTTGGCGGTTTAGGGTGTAACATGTTTGAGTGTTCACCTGCAGCTCTTCATTGATGGAATTGTCTCCTCTGATCGGTGGTTTCTCTTTCACTAGTTCTTGTGATCTGGGGTCCAACTTCTCCAGGTGTTTCTCACAGAAGTCAATGAGATGAGAATAGATCCCCACCTGACCAGATCTGAGAGAGAGAGAGAGAGAGAGAGAGAGAGAGAGAGAGAGAGAGAGAGAGAGAGAGAGAGAGAGAGAGAGAGAGAGAGAAATTCTCATTGTTCCAGCCAATCACATAGCAGCAACTCAACCCATTCTTTACTGCTGGGGAATGCAGAAGAGCATCTCTGAACGCACATCACATTGAACCTTGAGAGAGATGGGCTACAGCAACAGAAGTCTGAAGAGTCTTGGGACCATTAGTACCAGCTGATCAACGTGTCAGCGCCACAGCCATCTGAGTATTTTTGTTGATCATGTCCATCCCCTTATAACCACAGTGTACCCGTCTTCTAGTGGCTACTTCCAGTGGAATGAGTAAATCTTGCCTAATACCTAAATAGTACCTATTAAAGTGTCCAGTGAGTGCAGTTTACCTTTGTTTAGAGTTGTGACAAAGTTAAAGAGTATTGCATTGTTTGATTCTGAAAAGTTAAAGTACTGCCATATACAATTTATGGAACAACAACTTTTTTTTTTCTCAAATAAAATTCACAACTCATTATTTTGTTCGTCAGATATACTCAGGCCTGTTCTCACCGCAGCACTCTCAGTATCTCCTCCACATGCTTCACGTCTGAGCAACTCTGGATGAAGCTGTAGTCAAGATGCTGAACCGGAACTGACAGACAGGTAGAGCTCATGGCCTTCAAGTGACATAAACAAACTTATTAACATTTAGTGCATTTGAATATTGGATATTTATTCAGGTTTAGCTTAAAAGTATGTAAAAATTTAATGTCTCATTTAACTCAGAGACCACAAACTTATCCAGAAAGCTGTGGTCTTGTATGGAAATTTTGTTCACAAAATGCAGCGGAGATGCATTTAAGATTAGTTTGAACTCACCAATCAGGATCCAGAGGATAAAATAATGGTATATACAAATATCCAAGTTTATAAGTATACCAAAAGAGTTTTTATTCGTTCGTGCACTCCACATATATTCAGCCTCTTTATCCTGCGAGTGGTGGTTTCCATGACAACACAAACACGGGCCTGCTGGGAAGAGGGTGGAGTTTGACTGCCACAGGTGCCGCTGATTGGTTTGAGGTTTTACAAGTTCTTTGCGTTTGAGTTTTTTTTAACAAACTAAAGGTTTTTACAGCTTTTACGGTAATATGAGAAAAGTAGGCTTCAGACATACTTTAATTTAATAAAACCTTTTAAGATCGAGTATGTAAAGGTCTTAAGTTTACAACATTTAATTCAGTCAAAACCATAAATTAAACAAAATAATTATAAATGTAAACATGTAAAAATTATTAAACATTTACAAACAGATACTGGTGACTTTTACAACAAAAACAGTGTCGTGAACGAGCCTCTGTACCGGTTTGTCCAATCAGAGAACAGTGCTCGAGATTTGAAAGGTGCAGTGTGCGCGCACCGCTACCGTCGGTATCCTTTCGTTTTCATTCCTCTTTCTGTCCAAAGTGGCCGAATGAATCTTTGACCAGGCACAAAAAGGCCTAAACCCGTGAGTACCGGTTTCTTTTACGCGCGTCTATATTCCTGTTTATAGTTTGAGTTGGAATAGCATTTCAAGTTAAATCTGAACCAGCAGTTGCTCCTTCAGGTGTGTTTGTGTCGCGCATCTGATGAGCCACAGCTGAATTGTTAGATGGTAACTTAGTTTGGTTTGAGTTTAGTTTATGAGCTGTACGAATAACTTTATTTTATGACGCTTCTGATGGACTGTAGTTTGTGTCTCATTTAAATGTTGTACCGAATAGTTTGTTTACTGTAGTGCCTCACACTGGGTAGAGGTGCACGCCCATTTAAATGGGCGCCAAGCTTGGTCGTGGAGGAGGGAAGACTCGGCCCTGTCACTATGGCAACTTCAACTAACTTTACATGCTTTCTAACGGAGTTTAAATGCTTGGAAAATAATATAAGTGAATATTTCTGTAATGAGAATGTCTAAATTCTGCTAGTAGTGGTCAGAAATGAATACATTTCTTGACCAGGCAATGGTTATTCTATTCAGGCAAACATAAACATGTTGCTTGTGGAATACTGGAAGACAACCTGTTTAACACGAAATAAAATCCAAAATGTGTAATTCTTAGACCCTAAATATAACTCTCCTAAAAAGGCCTGTGTGATGTTAATTAAGGCTGTTTTGCTCTTTCGATAACCCAGCTTAGTTAAAAACAATTGTAATGTTTTTCTATCACTTCCCATATTAACTGAGAAAAATGACTTCCTATGAATGTCTATAGAATAGTTAATTCTGTTCTGTTTTCTTTAAGCTGTCATCTTCTATCATTGGTTTCCTGGGTGTTTGGTCAACCTGAACAAATGGAGAGTACTCGAGCCAAGTTTGATCAATGTCCAAGCATCAAACGTTTTCCTGATCAGCTTTATACACCTCGAGCGGAGCGACACAAACATACTACCAGACAGATTTGCAAGCTTGGTTCAGCTGGGCATCAGGACTCCAGTAAAGATCCTCCATCCTGGTGTGAGACACCGAAACTTGCCATAAAAAGTGCTTCACTTCGTAGACGTCTTCTTGTATCACTTTCATCGTCTGATGGAAGTAAAACAGGGAATACAAATACACCAAAAGACAATAGTCTGTGTCAAACTACATCAGAAGACTTTTCGTCAAATCAAAACACGCCTGGAGACCTTTCACTTAATCAATTTACTCCTGGAGATTCATCGCAAAATGAAAATTGCTTAAGTTTTGACTCTCCTTTTGTAAGCCCTTCCGGACCCCACCGATTTAGCACATTAAAATCAAATGAGTTTATATGCCAAAAACGCCGTCTTCTGTTTTCTCAAGCACTTACCTCAACAATAGAGAGTGAAGTCCAAGCAAGTCCAGTAGTGATCTTGAATCCAGAGCCTGATCTAGATGAAACAATCATCATCTCAGGGCCACCCAGTTCACCTCAAAGCTGTACCTCACCCCTAAGAGAGGAGAAGAGATGGAATGTAGAGGTGAGTTTATTTCTCAAATCCATTTCAGTGACAAATTCAGTTTTCGGGAATTTGACATATGCATTGTGACATGTCAAATTAAATAAATATTCAGTTGAGTTACCAGAAAATATGAATGCAAGCAAATCCTATTTATTTTTTTTGCTTGCAGATCCTGGAGGGGACGGTACATACGCCGGCTTTAGAGGACAGTGGGTTTAACTCTCTCGGTTTGGATAAATCCCACAACTCTACAGTGGATCATGATGGATCCTTTCAAGAGCTTGTGACTCCACACGACTCCTCTGGTCAAGAGAAGAGGCGTTCTCGTCTGGAGAGGCAGCGAAGACTGTCCACACTCAAAGAGGGAGGCTCACAGTCCGAAGATCATCCTCGAGCTCCAGAAAGGGTGCTGTCCAATAAAGATGAGGTGTTTTTGGAGCATACTCCACTCAGTGCTGCCCTGACCAAGATGCAGGATTTGTCTCTGACCCCTGCACTGCAGGTTCTAATTGTATATATTTATTGCCAAAAAGTAGTACAACACCTAAAGAAACGACTGATTGTAAATGTTGGTTTGGTCTCACTTTCTTGTGTGTTTAATTAATCAATACTCTCCTGTGGATTTAGGTAGTGCATGCTTTGAGCAGGCGTTGCACACAGTCCCTGCAGCAGCAGAACAGCCTGGAGGAGCTCCTGCGGAACTCTCAAGTGGACCAAACCGGGTCCTTCGACCTCTCAAGACTGATTGGGAGGAAAATGGGCTTGACTAAAGTTGATGTGATCTCAGAGCTGAGGATGAGGAGCATGCAACACATTCTGACCTTTATACTCAGCTTTTTGACAGCCGCAGACCTCTTCAGGTCAGATACAATGCTTGGCATTTGAGGTTACGATTATGCAAGACAGGCCAATGAAGTGATTGCTCCAATTTGACGACTGTCTTGTTTCTGCTGAAGTCTAAAGGAGGGAACGTGGAGACTGTTACACAGAAAAAAATAGCAGTGACTTCTGGATTAAACAGATCAGGATTCAAAATATTTTTTTTTGAAGATTAAATGTTTTTATAATAAGTGAAACCCATTACATTCAACAATAGATGATACAATAGCCCAAATGAAAGTACTCAAATGATAGATTATTCAATCTTTAAAAATGGTCAGATTAAAGAAAGTTATAAGAGTTTTTTTCCTCACACTAGATGGCTTTTTCATTAGAAGCTTTTTCACAAATGAAATTAAGTTCTTAAATTCAAGCAAATACTTGATCGCTTTTTTTAAATTTCAGTATCAAAGTGATTTTTTTAACATAAATTCCACAAGAAAAGTTGTACTTGTTGGGATTTCTTGCTAGTTCTTCTTTTCTAGTAACTGCTATTGTCAGTTGTGGTCCGGTGGATAAGGAGATCGACTTGTAATCTGAAGGTCGCAGGTTCGATCCCCAGATCCACCGAGTTGAAGTTGGTGTGAGTGATGAAACACTTGCTCTCCTATCTTCAACAATCACAGCTGTGGTGCCCTTGAGCAAGACACCAGTTTCCCGACTGCTCCCCGGGCGCCGCAGCCATAGCAGCCCACTGCTCCGGGTGTGTGTTCACACTGTGTTTGTTCATTGCTGTGTGTGTACACTGGATGGGTTAAATGCAGAGCACAAATTCAGGGTATGGGTCACTCCATATCTGGCCAACTTGCACTTTCACTTGTCTGAAGCGGTGTGTGCTTGTGTGCAGGTTTGGCCAGGTCTCTGAGGAATGGAACCAGGTGATTTTTGAGGACAGGAAAGCTGCTCACAGAAGAAAGAACCACATCAGAGAGCTAAAGCTTGCTCTTGAGGTAAAACTCACTTCTCTGACGGTCACCTTGTAATAGTGCACACTACACATTTCCACTCTCTATATAAAGATTAAAAAACCTGGCCATCATTTTATCAAACCATCCATTCTATTGTTTTGATCTAATGTTTTGGGAGAAACCTTATTTTTATTTGACCTGTTTTCCTCTTCTTCTTTTTTATCACAGCATTTTGTGTTGATGTTTTTCATTCATTCATTTTTTTATATCCGTAATCAATCTATTCGAATAAGTCATTTGATGCAGGACCAAACAGAACTTGTTTTTAAAATGGTCAAAATAGTCCTCCTGACTTGCTCACTCATTGACTAATTTGACCGATTTAAAAATAAGTTTTATTCTGTTTTAATAGTTCTGTTTTATCTTTGTCATGTCTCTAGGGTGGTAGGCCAGCTCATGTTCCAGAGGCAGACACAAGGGCGGTGCTAGAGTTCAGAGCTGCTCTTGGGAGTGTGCAAGCTCAGGCTAAAACGCCACACATGAACTCCTCACTATCCTGCACGCCCAAACAAAGCGGCTCCAAACATGCACAGTTCGTGGAGGTATAAACTCACACTCTTATCAGCTCTCTCCGGTTACTTGTTCATAGATGCTGTACTCCTGAAATGGTAGACTGAAAGGAGTTGAACATCCCTCATGTGGTTAGGCCTTTTGAGTCATATTTAGTGTCCTGCCTCCTGCGACTCAACTATTTAATGTTTTCTGACTTCAGTTGTTCAACCATAATGGAAAATGATATTTATTGGTTGAACAATTGCTGGTTAAATTGGTCTGACTTGATCAGTTGATCTTCTCTCAGGCCAGTGATTTAACTTAACCATCATTCGGTCTGCCTCCTTGTCCAGTTGTTGTTAATTATGTTCTGACCGACTCAAAAGGTTCAACAATCACTAATACACAGGTGAGGTGACTGATTGTCATCACTTGAGTAACTTAAAAGTCTCACCATTAGGCATAAATATTTTCTATTTGTCTCTGATAATGAACCGAAGATGTTTTTTTCCAGTCATAATATTTAATCCTTTTTGCACTGTTGTGTGTCAGGTGGCACAGACGCTCTTCAACGATGAGTACTTGAAGCCATGTCCACGTTGTCAACGCCCTGCGCGCTGCCACAACCTCCGAGCGGAAGGTGTGTGCAGCTGGAGTGACTGTAGCTTCCACTTCTGTATGTCCTGCCTGTGCGAGGCACACGGCTCAAGAGACTGTGCCCACACACCCCTCTCAAACCACACACTCTCGCACTCGTACTCAGAACGGAGTGGTGGCAAGAAGGAGCTGCTGCCCGGGAGTGCTCGCAGTAAACGCAATGTCAGGAGGCTGTGACAGTGAGAGAAGGGAATGAGATTGCTGGTCTGGCCAGGGTTTGTTTGCGTAAAAAGTTTCAACATATTCAGGTAACTTGGTCACGTTTTAAAGGTGTTTGTGTTTAGACTTTTCTTTGGTTTTATCACAGAGTGAACAGGTCTATGTGTAAGAGAGCAAGTACAATGGTGCTTCTCTCCTTGTAGGTGTCAAGTGTGTATCTCTGTTTTGAGTGAGTGGATGTTTGTGTTGATCCTGAGCATGTGCTTCTGTGTACAAGCACCTTGCCATAAATACCTTGGTAAGAGCACACTTTGACATTGGTCCAAGCACGGAGGGAGTTTATCTGAGTGTGAAGAGTGTGTGTCTCTGACTTTACTGGGATTGTTCATGTCTGTCTCTCAGGGATTTAATGCATGTGATGAGCATTCAGTGTAAATGAAGCATGTGGACTGAATTTTAATCATGATTTTTATTACATATTGCACTTTTGTACATAGATTGTTTCAGTCCTGTGTTTACAGATCATTACACTTGTTTTGTTTCATCTGTATGTTTTATAAAGTGTTTTAAATAAAGAGCGTTTTTAACATAGAAGTGTTTATGGTATGATAGTTGTTTGTATATCTTTGAGGAGGAGAATAACTGTGGTAAGCAGTGCTGCCTCTTAGCAAAAAAATCCCAGGTGAAGACCCTTTTGTGATATCTTTCTATATGGAGCATGCAGGTTCTCCCTGTGTGCCTTTAATGATCTCTGCTTTCTTACCCTAGTTATGAATCATTGTAATTAACATTTAGGGAAAAAGAAGATTTATTCCAATAATTGATCTAGACAAGTGAAGAATATTTGGTAAATTGGTTCAAAGAGAATATAAACATTAAAAAATTACAAAAAAGAAACCAATATAGGTGGATACCATATGGCATATGCAATCAGTTTATTCACTGAGTTCAGATTAAAATTTTTTCTTTAGGTTAAAAAGTTTGACTTCTATATCCATGAATACGTTTTTCAATTGCTTTTCATTCAGAAAAACCTAATTTAAACAGAAGATTCTGTCAACTGCCAGAGGGTTTTGCAGCTGTGCTCAAACATTTTTTTATTTTTGCAGATGTGTAAAATTTAGTTCGACATCTGCAGTCAAACTCGCTCGAGTTCTCCATGTGTATCCAAGGTGCTTTGGCTGAGTTCATAGCTTCTTACGTTACCTACCATCAACACCGGAGATCCCTAATTACCATAATCACACCAATTATCCCAGTACTGCTGAACACGCATCACCCACTCTAATTACCCCTCAGAGGTGTCTTCATCCTCTGCTGGTAGTCTACCCACTTCACGGTTATCAGTGTATAAACATACAGTGTGTACCTAGTATTAATTATCCTATTTATTCTAAAAATATGTTTCTTTTAGTAAATCCTAATCACAGAAGTCCAGAACGTATTGGAAGTTTTGTAGCATTCGATTTGTTGTTATAATTGCAGGTTAATAGAAGAAGCTATTGATACTAACGTCTAGCAGTCACAAAGCCTGAGACTCTTCGACATGGCAGTACACCCGCTGCTCCTACACTGCGCATATTGAGCTTACTGAAGTGAGACGATCTCGCTCTGTCCAGCAGGGGCGAGCGGCAGAGTGCTGCCCTTAATCACAGGGAGGACAACTTCATGACAGTAAGTTTTCTTTTTATTCTAAACTAACATGCTATTATTGTTGAAGAGAAGGAAAGTAAGTGGCTAAGTAAACTATTGTTATTGCTGAAATATGGTTAAAAACATTTTCTATTGCCATTGGTTATGTTTTTGTGCTTGTTTAAAGGCTTTTGAACTTCAGAATGTGTTTATGCCTCTAGAAAAAATCTTGCTATGAAAGCATTAATCCTGAAACTCAATCTAGTTTTATAAATATATATAATACATAACATATAACCATGTTTTAGCCCTGGACTGTAGTTGTTGCATAGAGTTGAGGATGGTCTCAATATTTAGATATATTCAAAGAATGATGCTATTGCAAGCCACCAAATATGTAATTTTTGGTCATTTTGTAATTTAATTAGTAAAAAAGCAACTTAACTCTCAAATGGGCTCCTGGCTATCCTCCAGATGGAAGGATTCTACTTGTTTACCATTCTTCGGAATATCTTTGAGTATTATAGAAAATGAAAAACCTTTTAGAACAAGTGGAGAAATATAAAATAATTAAAGATGTATGTATTCTCTTTCTTTGTTGTGTTTGCATTTAAGAATGAGCATGTCTTCTGTGGAGACTGCTTGTTTAAGAAGAGCTCTTCTGAAACCCACCACTCGGCTACAGTTCCAGAAGTTTCTCTCTCTTCAGGACGACAGACGGCTCGAGAATGACCTGCTCTTTTGGTTGGAGGTGCAGAGGTTCAAGGTCCTCACACTCACACTGATGTTGGGGTGTCAATTGTGGATACATCCTTACATCCACAACCGCAGATCTTTCAATTACAGCTGTCAGTCAATCTTACACTAAAACCCAAATCAAAATATTTGGGTTTTGGTGTCTACAGCTGGATACTACTGAAAGCTATACTGAGCCGAGTCATGTTGTTACTAAAATGAAAAAGGTTAATTAATTACCTTTAATTACCACTAGGTAATATAAGTTTCTGATTTAGAACCCATATTTTGTTTGCAAATAAAGCAAGTTAACAAAATTTACATATCTACCACATTTTCCAGTAGCCAAGCTACCCCAAAGTGTAACGTCTAAGAGAATAAAATCAATAAAAATGACCATCCAAAACAAAAACATATTATTAAAAATATACAATGAAATATAAAAAAAATATATATATATAGTATATCAATGCCGGACAACACTGACGATGTAAACATCCCTTATTCTTGATTAACAATGTTAGTTGTGCTTTTTTGCTGACCGAAAACCAATCGGAGTCTCATTCTACAAATGGTGCAGCTGTAAAAACTTGATCTCTTTTGGACTTGAAATTAGCTCTATAAACTGTTAAAGGCTCCATACCAGATGATCGTAGAGCCTTGAACACCACTATAAGAATGATAAATTTGATACTAAATTCAACTGGGAGCCAGTTCACTGGTACTAGTATTGGTGAACTCTGCTCATGTTTCTTTGTTGTAGTCAAGACTCTAGAAGCTCTATTTTGTTCAAGCTGTAGTTTTGTGATGACAAACTTTGGATGCCATAACATAAACCATTACAATAATCTTAGTCTTCTGAAATGAGAGCATGTATCATTATTCCCAGGTCTGTCCTAGATATTACTGATTTAAGTTGGCTTCTTGTCAGAGTTGGAAGAAGCTATTTCTGACTACTATATCAATTTGGTTATTAGGGGACAGTTCTCAGCAATTAAAAATAAATTACTTAGTAATTTTTGTAGGACATATTTAAATGTGTATACCCCACAGTGCTAATGCATTATCTGACATTTAGCAACGAATTAATGAGTTTATGAGTTCAATATTAACTATAATAAGTCTTGGCTCATCATTAGTTAATGGTTACTTCTGTTATTACTAATGATGCTTCATGAAGAATTGTTATCAAGTGTAACCAAGATCTCTGTGTGCAGAAGATGGTTGACTCTCACTGTGAGGAGTGTGTGCTCTGGAGGAAGATCTCAATCATCGTCAGCCGCTTCTTTTCTTCATCTCTTCCACCTTCACTGCAGATACACACTCCTCCAGGGTGTGTGGGGGCACTTGACTCTTTTGAACAGAACACACTGGACCCGTACATCTTCAGAGAGCTGCAGGTTTATGTTCTATGTTGAGCTTAACAAGCTGTTGATCTATGTTTGGTGACACTGCACTCACCTGTGGTGGATGAGTTGTGTCTGTGCTGGTTGTGGTCAGGTGGATATTATTGATCCTTGGAGATCTTATTGATCGTATTGGTTTAAACCTACAGTTAAAAGTGGTGTGAATGATACACTTGTTCTCCCACCTTCAACAACAAAAAAACAACTATATTGCCCTTGAGCAAGGCACCAGTTTACTGACTGCTCCCTGGGTGCTACTGCAGGTTTTTGGTTTGTTTGTGCTGTGTGTATGGGTGTCTCCATGTCTGGCAACAGGTCTTTTTCACCTGTTAACTACTTCTCCATTGCTCTCTGTCCTGTGTTCTTGTTGGTGTCTTCCTCTATGAATCTAACTGTGTCTATCTCTATCACTTCTTTCCTTAAGATTTGTGTCTTTAATGAGCTGCTGAAGGTCTGGCCGGACTTCCTGATGCTGTGCTCTTCCACCGGGGAAAAGAATCTTCTGCGAGTGCTGGATCAGATGCTGAGAGAGAGAGAGATGAGCAGAAGGACTGAAGCACATGGCAACCATTGTTCTCAGGTGCTTCTGCTTAATATTTCCCAGCGTAAACGCAAAAACCTCCTCAAAACTCCATTGAATAAAATTGAAAATTGTTCGAAAACAAATAAATGTATCAAGAGTTTGAGACATGAACTAGAAACGCAGAATTCAGATCGGATGGTCAGACATATACCCCCAATCATCTGCTGTGTGTCTTGTGGTAACGTTTGTATGTGGTTTTCGAGAATATTACATTAGTTTCACTGCGTTTTTGCATCTTTATAAGGAAAATACTTTATTATCTCATATTAATTTACAAGGGAGAGAAAATGTCTATGCCTATGGATACTCTCAGTAAAGCAATTGCGGCACTAATTATGAAAGGCTTTACATTTGTATGTGTGATTTTTATTATTTTAAACTTTTTCTTTTATCTTAATGTTGTATATATATTCATCGCTGCGGTTGACTTTTCATCATTTTCTTTGCTTCACTAATTATTAAACATGCATTCACCTTGTCATATTTTCAAGAGTATTTTCATTTTTATTTTATTTTCATAGATTCAACTCTGTTTACAGCCTTGATTGAGATGTTGAATTTACTGGCTGCTTCACTTGCTGTAGATACACTCATGGTTAGGTTTTAGTCCAGCTACAATTCTTTTATGTGCTTTGAATTTAATTAACTGTGAATACAGACTATTTTTGTGAATGGCTTCTAAACTGTTATTATAATAAAATCTTTGTGGTTCTTCAGGATGAAGAAGAAACTAATGATCCTGTTGAAGGTGAAGAGGAGCTGCAGCACGGTGTGAAAATGGACACCAGAGCTTTATTTAAGGTCTGAGCTCAATCTTACGCCTTGTCTGCAATGAACATTTTTGATTATTGGTTCAATTGCTCTACCAGTACATTCAATAAAAAAAGAGATGCAGATTTATAAGACTGCTAGTACATGGAACCTAAGTCAACAAATAAAAGAGCAAACAAACTTTTCTCACCCGTATAACAGGCCAGTTATTCTGTGGGAATTTTGTCTTTTAAATCAGCCTAGAAATGATTTAATTATTAAAAATGTAAGTCAGAATGGTATCTTTTCAAATAATTATAAAATAAGCATTCTTTATGGATCTGTAGCTTGCTCTCAAATAAGATGACTTTACAATTACTTGATTTCTTAATGTTGTCTGCTTAACAACGTAGTATAATACTTTTTACATGTAATTTATTCTTGTTATATAAAAGTAAAATGTGTGTGTGTCAAAAGTAAACAAAACAATTACATCCATACCATGTTATGAAAACTATTTCTTTTAAGACCATTTTCAATACTATTTAGCTAGGTAAAAAAAAATCTGGAGAGTATAAAAAATATTACCTTTATAAAATGAGGTAATAAAATTATTAGATAAATAGTGCTTACACATTAAGCATTTAACCATGACATTTTCAAAATCTCAGTGTTAGCAGTCTTCAAGACCTATACTTTTAAAATTCTCCAAGGTTTGTAGACTCCATTTTTCATATCTTTAATTTGAACCAAACTAAAACATTGAACCTGAAATTGTAAAACTATCCTAAAATCTGTTATCATGCAACCATTACTAGTTTAATGCTCTTTTTGAGCACCCCTAGCACCCTTGAATTTCCCTTCCTAGATGTGCTGATGAAATCTAAACCGAGGCATTGTTTTGATGTTGACTTGTTTGTGTTGTGTTCAGATTTCCTGGTCATACTGGAGACAGATGAAGACAATCTCAAAAACGTCTGCTTCAGTTTAACTCGGCCGTTACAGGAAAGTCATAAACGCTGCTAGTTTTTGTTCTAATCCTGTTTCAAAAGTCAAACCAGTAGTTTCAAACAAGTCAATGAGCTTAATTAGTGGAGTCAGGTGTGCTGCATTAAAGTTAAAGTGAAACTGCTATGGTTCATTTTCTACAAGTATTTAGCAACCCAATACCTTATTACATTCAGAAGTAAATAGCTGACAACATTCACCTTGCATGCTAAACTTCTGCTTTGTATTGTAATAAACCATCTTTTATTAACTAAATGAAAATTTTATTAACATATTTCCTGTCATTGTATTTACAGCAGCTTGGCCATTATAAAGTATTCATCAAATGTTGGTGATCTTTTTAAACAGTATGTCTTTCTATTAGCCTTTTATTAAACTGTTATTAATCTTATTAAATAATGTCTTCACTGTTTATGCATTTTAATGTTATATTACTTACATATTTAAAAGTTTTTCTTTGTCTCATCATTTGACTTGTAGTTTTGGTATGTTGCCCCTGTTTATTCATCACATGCCATATAGAACAGTAATTAACTATTAAATTCCTAGGTATACACTAAAAAAACATGTGAATGAATTCTCAATTTGAAATGTATTTATTTTTTGTTAATATTATTAAAGTTAAGTATAAATAACATTTTTAATTGATATTTATGTTATTGGTTATTCAATGTTTTTGTAAACTTGTCAACATGCTAATTTATTGTATTTTTAAATATATTATTATCTATTATTATCATCATAATTTAAAATATATTTTTATAATTGTGAAAGGTGAAATGGTCATAGTTTTAATCACTGCAGATGGCTTCATCATTTTATTATATATATATATATATATATATATATATAATTTTGAGTATTATTTAGTTTTTGTATTTTAATTGATTTACCAATATACAGCATCGACTGCGTTCTGAGACTTTAAAAAGCACATGTACATGCACATGTATTTAGTGTTGCATTTATTACACACATTCCCAATTTTATATACAGTTGAAATATACAAAATGAAATATAAATACTTTGGCTTTTTTTTTCTTTATAAAAACATACAGAAAGGCCTTACTTGGTTAAGTAGCGAACGTCAGACATTCTTGTGAGAATTTAGATGAAAAACTTCCGTGATAAAGTGGGCGCTCAATTAAAGCCGATGCGCAGGGCTTTGTTTTTGACGGAGTTAAATTTACTGACAAACGCTCGAGCGAAAGCATCGTCTGCCTGATACTCATACACTCTAGGGACACATCCACTCGAGGGAGATGGAGGAGACGGCGGCGACAGAGAAGACACTGATGGTGATGGAGGATGAAGTAACGATGGTGACAGATATTGAGAAGTTTCTTTCACAAACTCTAGCAGACGAGTGTACTGCAGCTCCGAGAGTCTCTCCACCTGACAACACACAGAAAGGACAGGCTAGAGAGGATTGGAAGCACGATAGGAACCTAGTGGTGTGTGTGTGTGTGTGTGTTACCTCAGGGTCGCTGGTGGCACGGTGCTGCTGCAGCGTGAGGGTGATGCGTCCAGGAGTTTGTATGTGGCACTGCACCTCAGTGATGGGAAACGCCTGTTGCTGTGCATCCTCACACACACTCACCACAAACAGAACTTCAGAGCTGAGCAGCAGACATCCGCCTCGCTCTGGAGCTGCGCCACCAGAGCCACTGCTGCAGACCGACACCTCTAGAGCCATGTGCAGCTCTGCCCCGCCGAGAGCGCCCAGCATCTTCCTACAAAACAGAGAGAGAGATTTGAAAGGTTTTGATTTGACTCTTAAAAGAAAGAGATACGTTATTATTTGACGTTTAATAGCTGGTGGAACCAAAATATTTTGAAATCTAAATTTTTTTAAACAGTTTTTTTTGGGTCACCAAAGAAAAGACTTGAGCAAGGTTTCAAATAACGAAATATCAACTCTTAAGACCTGTGCCATTTATCCTCTGAATCACCGAATGGCTTTCCTAAATTTCAGTCACTTCATATTTGCTCTCCTATTAGTCCATATCTGAAAAATGATCTTTATTACTATTACCAAGTGCAGTCATGTTTTACAAAGTAAGGGTCTTTCACTTTGCATCATCAAAAGCAATTACTATTTACACATTTAGATTTCTTCACATGTTCTTCCAATAACGGAACATGACTGTTACTTTCTGCCAAATAATCTTGTTGTTTGGCAGAAATTTTTGTTTGCTAAATAATAGCTTATTAAAAATCAATAAGCACATTATATTATTTACAGATTATCAACCATCAATTTATTTTTATTTTTGCTAACTCTTGTACTTAGTCACAGACAGTGCTTCTCGCTTTTCACCTGAACACACTGTAAAGCACTATTACATTTGACTGACACGTGGAGTGATGCGTGCTTGCCTGCGTGCGTGCGTGTGTGTGTGTATGTATGTGTGTGTACCAGAGGTATTTGAGGTGAGAGTTGGTGGCATCAGCTGATCTGGTCTCTTTTGGCAGATGAAGCTGCTGAGGGAGCTGCCAGAGCCCGGCTCCATGAAGTAGACCTGCACACACATGACACATATCACAAAAACTATATTCCATGGATTTTCCCCCTCACACATGCAAACACACTCCTGTACCATATCCAGTCTGTGAGACCAGCTCTGCCGCTCCTCCAATAGGTTTAGTGAATGCCCCCACGATCCCTTTGCCCACACCAGAGATGAAGCCCCGAGCCAGAGAGGAAGAGGAACTCAGAGAGGAAGAGTGGGTGAGATCTTGAGGTCTGGTGAAGGACTGCATGGGCTGGTCCACAATACCTGCCACTGCCCCTGAACACACGCATCAAAAGAGAGGGATACACATGCATGATGATCACTTTATATGATTTATTAATTCTTTCAACTTATTGATTTGAAAATGCAAAATAAAAAAACTTCCTTCACAGAAATGTTTTTTTTTTTTTACTTTTAAAGCGTTCAGTGTATTGATGGTTATATCCATGAGCACATAAACTCAAAATGTTCTGATTCAGAGTATTATATTTGATGACCAAACACAACAGATTTTTTGGCCATAAAAAAGCCCTTTAATATTAGTATAGACCCTAAACTCCCGTTGATTGGCATCTATGGGGGGCTGTGAGAAGGCCTGAGGAAGGAGCCTTGAGATGAAATCGAACACAAACGAATACAATTTTTATTTCTACAGAAATTACTTTTTTTGAAGCGCTTGTAATGATTTACAGAAATCTCATCCAATCAACGGCAAGTTCTCAAATGGTACAATCCCCTTTCTTTTGGTTGAAATATCGTGTTTCCTTAATTGTTCATTTGTTTTCTTATTTACTAGTGTGTTTTCTGAATTGTTTTTCGATTTGTAATAATTTTTTTTGTAATAAACTTCTTATTTCGCTTTCATGAATGTGAATTGTTTTGCACCTCTCAGCACCCGTAGAACATATCTCAAAAGCAGTTTTTAGAGATGCGAGCTTCACCTAGCAGACTCAGGCCCAGTCTGGACAGGCCATGTCTCAATCCCTCTCCCAGACTCTCCGGATGCTCTCTTCTCCACTCCTCTTGTCGAGTGAAGTGTTCCTCATCCAGAGATAGTCGGTCCATATTTCGAGACACACTTGTTGCCAGATTGGTGATGGAGGTCAGGGTTCCTGCTCATACACAGAGAGGTTAGCTGTTTGACTCATGCTATGTTTGTGTGATGCTGCCACATAAAAAACTCTTTTGTGAGGTTGACACAATTTAATACTCTATTTTTTGATAACATGAGCTAGTGAACTCACCTTTAGAGATGTGCTTGATAAAGGAGTTGGTTCCTCTTGAGACCCCGCTGATGAAAGCTCCGGGGCCACGGGTCAAGCCCTCGTACGGCAGCCGAAAGAAATCAGAGACACCGTTCCCAATGCTGCGAACCAGACTGGCAGGACTGCCTAAAATCTCCAGAGAGCCCACCACCCACCCTGGAAAATTGAAGGGGAAAACATTTATTGCATTTATTTATACTGTAGTTTTTTTACTCCAAGAACTTCATATTAGTTGTTAAATGTATTCATTTTGATTTAGGATTATTAATGCTAAAATTGTCACATTTTACATTTTTCAAATAAATGTCTTTATATGCTGACTAAGGCTGTCAATGTATTACACATTTATATCAGGATTAACTGAATGATTATTATGTGTTAACCAAAAATTAATCTACATGTTTTTACAGAGCTTAAAGAATAGGTCCCAAACTAAATTCCTAGAGGGCTCCAGCCCTGCACAGTTTCGCTATAACCTTAACCGAACACACCTGACTCCACTTGTTTAGCTCTTCTGAGTTTGTTTGTAGCTACTAGTGTGTCTCGTAAAACAGGGTTGGAACAAAAACCTGCAGGGGCTGTGGCCCTCCAGGAATTGAGTTGAGACCCCGGCCTAAAGTGTCCAGCACCAAACCTTTTTAATGAAAGTTATTGACACTTTTAAAGACGTAATTATTACATATACCAACAATTTTCAATATTTCTTTTTTGTCTTATTTAAAGTGGCAAGTAGCCCAGAAACAGACTAATCAGTGGAGGTTACAGGGTATCAGTCAATACAAATGTTTTCATTTAAAAGTGAAACTATTCTCAACATAGAACATGACGACTATACGACTAGAAATTATTTAAAAAATGTTAAACACATGGAAAAAAAACATCTAACGTGTTAACTGCTGGAATTTAACATGTTTTGAAGACCCAATATAACCCTTGTTTTAACCCTAATCTTAATCCAATTGGGCAAACAGATGCCTCCAAATGTTATTCACAGATTCTAGATGTCAAAAATGTGCTGCACTCTGCGTAAGAAACTTTAGTTTTATGAGTTCAGAGCTTTAGTAAATGCTGGATTACACTGATTGCACAGTGATGAACAATGGATGAAGATTGTGCTTTGGTTTCATTTGGAAATGATTTATATGTTGGGTCAATGAGTAGACGTGATTGTGAATCTGTGCAGAGAAGGTGGAGCAGGTATGGAGGTGCGAATAGTGTGCCATAGCAGTGCGGATTTCTTAATAATGTTGCGGAAGTAAAAAGAAATTTTTACTCATCTATGTCAACTTTGACAGCCATAACACTAACTATACCTTTCCTAGTTAAATAACAATAAAAATATTCTACACTTGAAGAAAATGTAAAATATAGTTATTTTATCCCTATCTAGTAGTCATAGATATAGTCTCTGTATGGTTTTTCCCCACATCAATAAAAAAATGTCTCAGTCGCTTTATTTCTCCCTTAAAATTTGTTTAAACTGGGCTTTAATAATAAGCCCCGGATTACTGGGCAGTTTAAATTAAAATAACAATCCCTAAGGTTGCAGTATTTCGTATTCTATTTCTAATCCATATAATTATCCAATAGGAATTCCCATTTAACCTTTGAAGGAACTATTAAAAAAGCGCTATATAAAAACATTTTGATTGACTGAAGGTGAAGCATGTGGTGAAGCGTGTGGAACTCACCGGCTCTAAAGAGCGCTCCAGCAGCGTAGTGCATGGCGAGAGTGTGTGTGAGCTGGCGCGGTGTGGTGCACAATCCAGTCCTCTGGAAGAGTGTGAAGCTCAGTGGTGTGTGGTCCGAGGCGATGTAGATCTTTAGCGAGGCGTGCACGCTCACCGTAAGCATCAACGGCTCCACACACAATGACTGCAGAGCTAGAGGTGAGACTAGTGCTTGTAAGGCCTCAAGCACAGTTGCAGGTACTTCATGCTCCAACCCCTGTCTCAGACTCCGCCCTTTTGCCTTGTGCTCTGGTATGTATGTCTGAATAAGTGTCCGCAGGTAATAAATGAAGGTGTCCTCCAGGTAAACCCGTGCAGGGCTGACACAGAGCGCTAACTGCTGAGGTTTACCATCGGGAGAAAGAGTAACACGCAGCATCAGAAAGTCTTTGTCACTACTAGGTTGCTCAGGGCTGAGGATGACTGGAAAGTGGAAGCTGGCACGCTGGTACAGCTGGTTGTCTATTTGCAGGTGTGTGCAACGTAGAGTTAACATGTGTGCTAATGAGCGCGTATTGGGATCAAACGATGATACTGGGCTAGGTTCAAGCTCTACCACGAGTCTAGATATGCTAAGGCGCAGAAGCTCTATGGAAGATGATTGGCTGCTCAGATCATCACAGAGGCACACACTTGCTTTGGTCAGGAGAAGAGTGAAGGACAGACTCGAACATGCAGTCCTGAGAAAAAACAAAGAGGAATTTGAACTTAGGATATCAAAACTGAAACATGTGGTTTTGTAATATATTGTGTAGAAAGTTTTTCTGCAGACAGCACAGTCTTATTTTTTTCTTGAGATTCCTTGTTATATCTATCCATTCATCTCTTTTAAAGTGTTACCTGTGAGTGTGAATGAGGTCTGCAGCGCTGCTCTCCGCTGCTAGTGTGAGTGTGACGCAGCCGCTCTCATGAAGAACATCAACGTATAAACAGCCGAACCCAGGCAGGAACACCACCTGAGCACAAGCATGCTGTACATCAGACATGACCCAAAGAACAAGAAATGCTAGGGTCTACATTATAAAATCTTGTGAGTTGAATTTACTCTGTTCTGATACCATTTGGTTTCATTAAAAATGTTTACATTAACCATTTTTGTTTCACTTAGAAAGAGACAACAGAAACACTCACATTTTGCTGGGTAACAGCTTTAAATGCTATTGAGAGAGGATGTTGAGGTCAAATTTTACCTGACTTTAGTGGTTCACACTTACGTAAAATTGTTGTGCGCACAAATACCCTAATGCATGACAACTACAAATGAACTCCTGAAATAGAGTAACTTGGTAATGCTATTATTAGTTCTGTGGTTTGGCAGCTCAAGAAGAATCCTTCGGATCACGATCACCCGCTGCCATGAGGCAGAAGTATTGTTTGCCATTATACAATAATACAAACATACAGGTGTTATAATAAAAATAACACTGCCCACCATATACACCAGCTGAACTAATTACATGTAATTCAAAATAAATAATAAATGTTTTAATAGTGACATGCAGACAGACAGCAAAACAGTCTCAGTGCCTAGCATGCTAGCCCAGCATAGTGATTGTGCAACCCACGACGAGGCTCAGCACTGAACGTCTCTTTTTAGTATTTCAGCAGTAAATGTGAAAATAAAGTGAAAAATACTTACAAAAATTGTGAAATTAATTCTGCAGAACTGTCTTGTTAGAGGAAAATTGTTCAAAAACACAAACAAAGTTTGGCACATAAAGCTTATATGAACTTATATAAGAGACATTTAATGGACATAAAACTAAGAAAACACACGTTAGAGTGAAGAGCACTATTGTTCACCTGAGTTCCAGGGCTGTTGATATCAATGGGATCGGTCCAGCCAGGTAAAGTTGGCATGTCCACATGACTGATGGGCTTGTCTGAGAAGTGTTTGGGTGAGTCCTTATGGAAAGAGGGTGTGTCAGTGGTTGTGTCAGTGATGACACGCAGCTGCAGGGTGGGCAGAGTCTCCTTTGCTTTGCATTCTGGGAAACTGAAAGCCTGGTAGAAGAGCTCATGATGCACCGAAGAGAGTGCAGGGAGAGGCCGTTCACACTCTGAAATACAAAGTATTTGAGTTGTATTTCACTGTAGCACAACCTAATAATTTTTTAGCTAATTTAATACATTTATTTATGTATCAACAGGATATAAAAAGAAAGAAAAAAAAGCACAAGCGTAAAACACAAGGACCAGTTCCAGTATATCACAAAAAGAAAGAAAATATATTAAGCATTTAATCATTGTACGTTGTACAATCAGTTATGTCCAACCACACTATAATTACATGCTTGAACGTGAGTAGGAAGCAGTATAGACTTATGTAATCCTACCCTCTTTTACACTAAACTTTATCAATTCACCTTCAAGCCATCATTACAATAAATGAACGATGTGAAAGGAAAAAAAATCGATAATCCATATTAATAGATATGAACAATTTTATACAACTACTTTAACATCTTACCGCAAAACAGTCTTCTCTAAAACACACTTCACTCACATACTACGATAGACAAACATAAACAAATATTTATATTAATATTTTAACTGCTTCATACCTGTACACATTTCAGCATTTCTTAGTTTGTTCTATAATTTAACTCCACCTGGGGGGGCGTCAAATTAACTTTTATGTTTAAAAGACCCATTTGGTTATAACTTCCATCTCTAAACTGGTTTTGAATTCCAGCTGACAGTAAATTATTCTTTGCCTTATACATAAGCGAAACAGTCGTTTATGTGTAAGGTAAAAAAAAATTGTACAATTAAAAAAATGGTACAATTCAGACTTCATTAATATAAAATTAGTATGATCTCAATATCCACATTTATGCATAATTCTTAGAGCTCTTCTTTGATGGGAACAGTGCAGAAGTGGGTGTATGTGTGAGTCTAGTTTTACCCCTGCCATTCTCCTTCAGCAGGATCCTCTGTGGGCAATGATTGTGGATCTTCATGCGTGGATTCGGATCATCACTGACTCTCAGGTATGAGACACCCAAGTGTTCCTGACAGGTGACCACCAGAGGCCTGTGACACACACGCACACAGCCAATATTACAGATGACAGCATCATTTATGCTTGTTAAAAATGTCAGCGACCTCTAGTGGACTAGTTTTACTCAATGAAAGCATGTGCGTATACCTGCTGCTGAAGTGCCACTCCTCAGTAGGTTCGACTGGAACAGATACACTCTGTCTGGGTAGGTCTAAGCGAACAAGTGCTGGTGTGCTCCAGTGTGAGCCTGTTTCCTCCAAGGTGAACCAGAGCTGAGCATCTGCAGGTTCAGAGACACACACCAAGTCCCAGCAAGGTAGAGCTGAGGGCAGACAAACCCCATCAGAACCAGGACCAGGCAGGGTGAACACAGACATCTCCGGGTCAACCTGATAGAGAGAGAGAAGTGAGTTATTCTGAAAATGTAAATCCTGTGTATTTAACCACATGAGCCTTGTGACTGTGTACCTGTTGTGGTGCAGCTGTTGCATCCAAAGGAATTGTCGCTCTGTAGAAGAGTGTGTGTGAGGTGTTATTCAGCAACACGGTTTTATTCTCAATCTGCAAAATCTGAATTCCCAGCACTACCGAAGAGGAGAGACAGAACTGACACCGCTGAGTAAGAGAGAGAAAAAGAGAGGAATTTACCAATGTGAAGAAATACATGTAAAGCTTTACTGTTTCATAGAGGAAATCTCCACTCATACTCTTACTCACCTTGAGTTCACCAGGCTGTGTTCCGAGAGTGATGTCTGTGTGAACAAATCCTTCCTCATCCAATAACATCACTTCAGCTTGGCCCCCTTCTTGCCACCGTGGTGACATCTCCTCATGGACAAGTTGGACAGCGGAAGATTTGTGAACGGTGTTTGTATCAGGCCAATAAACCCCGATCTGGAAAGCCTCCTAAACACACATAACGAAACATATTATTCTGAACTAAATTAGAATGAGTAGTTACTATCTGAAATTATTTAAATCCGACTGAACCATTTTGTTGTTAGAAAGTCAAATAATGGTCAGGGGTATGAAACTGAAAACAAGTACTGAGGGAAACTTGATAAAGGACAAAGTTTATAATGTAAAAGTTTGGCTGATTATTCCTTCCTTACTTTGATACAACTTTTACAGCACCCTCAATATTTGAGCATATATCTCGACTTGAAAATAAAGCTTGACTTATAACTCTGGGGATTAGTGTCCAAATATACAATTTTGGCGAGACTCAACTCCTGGTCCAGGCTTTGGTTCTCTCACGTCTGGACTACTGCAACGCTCTCCAAGCAGGACTTCCAGCAAACACACCTCTGCTGATGATCCAGAACTCTGCAGTTTGTCTTATCTTCAAGGAACCGAAAGAGCTCATGTTACTCCCCTCTTCGTCACTCTTCACTGGCTCTCCATTGCAGCTTGTGTTAAATTCAAATCACTGATTCTGGCATACAAAACTATCTCCAAATCAGCCCCTGTTTACCTCCACAAGCTCATACGCTCCTACGTGCCGTCCAGAAACCTGAGCTCAGAAAAGGAACAGTGCTTTGTGGATCCAACCCACACAAGCAGAACCTGTCCCTGTCCCTGACTGATGGAACAAACTCTCTGATCCAGTCAGGAAACCAGCAACACTAACAGCTTTCAAAAAGCAACTGAAAATTCTTCCCCTCAAGGAACACCTACTTAAAAAAAATCCCTTTTTCCTCTTTTCTCTTTATTTTTTACTGCTATGGTTAAATGATCAGCTGATACAATTTCTCCTATGAGCGATCTGAGATAGACTTTGTGAAACAAATTACATATTGCCTCTCCCCTACTGTAAGTCGCTTTGGACAAAAGCGCCTGCTAAATGTAAATGTATGTTTAATTTTATATTTTCTTCTGATGTTATACCACATTATGTAGAACTGCAGACTATGGACATTTATAAGCAAAGAGAGTCATTTCACAAGTGAAATTATGAACACAATAACAATAAAAATGAATAATTAAAGTACTAGACTAGAGAGATTAATGTGAATCCTATTTAGTTCAGAAAATCAGGACAATTATAATCTTTGTAAGAATCAAATATAAATACATTTTTATAAAATAAACTTGCTGTAGAACATAACATTTTAGCTTACACAGTTTCTTGACATTTATTATAGTCATTTATTTTATGCCAAAATGCAATCTTTCATTTTATGTTATTTAGTGCAAGTCTATTGTTATAACAAAATAATAATAATAATAACACATTTTATTTGACTTACCTTTCATGACAGTCAAGCACACCATACATCGCATACAATAAAAGTAGTACAAAAAAAAAAGAAGTTACATTAATGAACTGCACTGTGGGACTTTTGAAAGCCTTGGCTTTAAAACTGGCTTTAGTAGAAGAGAAAAATATTTTATTGAAGACCTGTCCAGAATGCACCTGGTCTTTTGGTCAGAGAGCAGCTGAAGCCTGTAACCTTAAATGGGGCTAAGCAGGTAAAAAAGATGGATGTAGGCAAAGAACTTATCTATTCTCACACCAAAACATGTTTGTGTTGCGAATTCTGCATTCACCTGCATTGGATTCAATTGAAATCCGAATCAAACTGAATGAAATGATACTACAATGAATCAAGTTTTAAATAAACAACTGAATCAAATTGAGCTGTTATGCCCATGCACATTGCTGAGCTAGAATTCAGTGTCCTGAAAACACTAAAAGTGCAACTAAAAGAATAATTGAAATCTGGATGAAAACGAATCAGGTACTAGTGCACCATGTTTATAAAAAAAAAAAAAAAAAAAAAACTCATCTAATTCAATAATATGTGCCCAGAACACATACATACACGCACCTTGAGGTTGGGTGGGACAAGCGTATGACCAGCCGGAATCTGTGTCAGGATACGTTCCCCCTCAAACAGCCACAGCTCGGAATGTGTGTAGTTCCGTAGCAAAGCCCATGGCAGTAGCTGTACCAGGAGAGTGTTCAGCCCAGGGCGCCACACACTCAAACACACTCGCATCGGACTGTCCCACTGTGCCACTGGCTCAACCGCGTCACTACTGAACACAAACAGAGCAATTTTATCAAACTTAACAGAATAAATCCTTCAGAATAAAATGTAGTCAAACTGAACTGAAAATCATTCAATAGAACTGAATTGGTCTCCGTCTGTGTCTAATGATTTGAACTAGGTTGTAACTGATGAAACTTTGTGCCAGTCTGTTCCGGTTTCAGCAGCCTCAGACCAGTGCTCTGTCAGATTAGAGTGTGTACCGTTCACTCTCTCTGCCGCAGTAAGGCCAGGGTAGAGCCCTCTCCTCCTTCTTCTCCCCATAGAACAGGTCCAGAAGCTCTTGATGTCCAGAGCGGTTCGGATGGCTCTGGCTCTTTTCGGCTCTGCTTTGGATCTGCTTGATCACTGCGGTTGAGACAGGGAACTGCACATGGAGATGCATCCTCATCCTCGCTGAGGACACACACAATACAGTAGGTTCTGGTTAAACCTCTCACCAGAATGAAGTGACAGACCAGAATGAGAAGAACCCGAAGTCAACTGTTCAATGCGTGTGTATAGTACCTGGGCTGAAAGGTGAGATGGTGTATAATCTCTGCCTCAGCTCCGAGGAGGGTATGTGATTGTCCACGACCATGGATGAGCTGAGAGTGTGTGAGTCCAAGGCTTCTTTTCTCCACATGGACCAAAACTGTATCCGGCAGGTGAGAACGGATCACAAAAAGAGGAGCGAGTATTACCTGAAAACCAGCATAAACAAACACATCATGAAGAAAAGAATCAGGGGTCACAAATAAGCAGAGTCTCAGAGTGGAGCTAACCATCCTCTGTGTTGTGTGTGTGTTTGGTTCCAGCGTGATCCAATGGCACCAAATGTAAAGTACAGATGCATCAGAACATGGCACCTGCACAAACACACACAGTTAGCTTAATTACTTACAATAAAGTGAATAACCTGTTACTGATCAGAGTTGTTTGAATTGAGCAAATCCTCACTGACCCAACTGATACTTGTTAAAATAATCATACTAAAACTGAATCACAATAAACCAGGGCTATCAAACCCAAGTGTCGGATAGCCACAGCAGTGCAGTTTCTTTAAAACCAGATTTCAATGCAGTTATCTTTCAGACAAATCGAAAGGAGTAGATGTGTTTCATTGAGATGGATGCAAAAAATATATATATGTTAAAAATTGTAATTCATTCAACTGTAATTCAACATCTTAATTAATTGAATCACAATGAACAAAGCGACCACATTAAAAGTAATACATCATTTTAATAATACATCACAGTAGATCAAATCATATTGAACTGTATAATAAATGTACTGTATCATACCAAACTGTATCTGTGAGAGCCATTTCTTGGATTTAAGATAAAATACATAATTATTTGTATTTTTATGATTAGTTACAATAGGTAATCAATAATAATAGTTATTTTTATGTTGATGACCATAGTAAAATTTAATATTAAGTTTACGTTACATAAATGGTTGTGCGTCAATAAGTTTGTACTTAATAATGATGCAACTAAAGGAATAGATGTCACAGTCTTTTTACCAACCTGTATGAGGAACTACTTGTTAAGTTTATTTGTGTAATTTTGAGTAAACATCTCAGGTATGAGACACCCAAGTGTTTCTGACATTTCAATTTAAACTTTAATGATGTTGCCATTGTTATTCCAGGACTTCTAACACCATCATCTCAATTTTTTTTCTTGGCTCTGATCAGACATTTACATTTGAGTGCCTGAGGGCATTCGTGTCAATGTATATGTTCATTAAAAGTGCATTCTGTGTAATGTAGTGTCCTCCTTGATATTGTCCATAATAGTGTCATATCGGAACCACTTTTTCTTCACGGAAGACGGATGGCAGGCTCACATTTTTTGTAACGTGAATGAACACACCAAAAAAATTTGTCCTATCTCATATTTAACTTTTTAAACGTAATCACACTGAAAAGCTTAATGTTGAAGAGATTCAGTCTGAAATGATTCACTAGTGACTGTCATGATCATAGAATATTCTCTTCACCTGCAGCATGCTGTTGTCCTGATCAGTGCACATACTGCTGGACCAAGCAAGCTCTGAACTGGTTCTCACACATACTGAGCCCAGTTCCTCATTTTCCAGGACGAGCGAAGGCATTCGACTTTGAGCCGGCAAGTTATTGATCAGCTGGTCAGCTTCTAATCCAGAGCAGCAGCGATCGATTCGAAGTTCCAGAGAGATGTCTAAAAGACTGCAGAAGAGCTGACGACCACAGATCAGCACCTGACAGACAAAAAACATAGAAAAAAACACACACATTCAAAGAGCAAAACATTCTCAAGCATCCAAGGGGACTGTAACCACCTGGGTAAGTAAGTTCAAATTAAACTGGTATAGCTCTTTAGGGACAATGAAACTGAAACACTATTCTATACAGTGTTTTGATGGTATTTTGACAGTGAAACTGAAGCACTGTTCTATACAGCATTTTGATGCTAGTATTTTGACAGTGAAACTGAAACACTGTTACACATGATACAAAGATTTGAACCAGTTTTTGAATTTTTACCTGTTTTTGGACCCCACTCAGCTCTCTCACTCTAATAATAAGTGATGCCGTTCGCCCACGGTTTGTGATGGTTCTCAGTTTGTTCCCCACTTCATCCACACTGAAGGGTTCAGCCCAACGCCAGTTTCCCCAGCTCTCCATGCAGATGTGCAGCAGCTGGAACACACACATGGTGTTAATATCTATAATGTCCTCATAATATTGGGGCCGGAGACCTGTGTGTAAGTGTCTGGTTGATGATCGTGTCTCGGGGGGTTAGGGTGAGCTCACATGAACTGTTCTTCAGAGAATCGATTCAATCAGATTAGCGCGAGAGCTGAACAGTGATTTTTAAAGTGTTTGAAGCCAGATCGCATTTCCAAAATACAGCATATCAAAGGCAGCGGTGGATCTGAGTGGAGGAAATGACATCAGCTGGTTTCAGCAAACACAGACTCAAACACAAATCCTAATATTTAGCTTCTCTTGCGCCTGTGACCAAGTCTGACCTTCAGAAGAAAGAAAAACACCCTAGGGCTCACACAAACTCCTGAAAAGAACACTTTCGCACTGCTGCAAGTCCAGATAAATAGGAATCACAGCTTAAAATTAGATGGTGACTCATCGCAATTGTTTATTTATAATAACAATAGAACTTCTGGTAGTCTCTGCCAATCCTTCTGTGCATTATGACTTCACCATTCTCAACATTCTAGGGGAATCATTGAGTGTCTTTGGTTGAACTGCTGTTCTTTAAAGACTACATCACCATGACAATTCGAGTTTTTATTCGTGGTTCAGGCTTAAATATACCAGCATAAATAGAGACAATCAGAAAGGTAGAGAGGCAGGCCATTTACCTGAGGAGATCTATGAGACCTCCAGCTGTACTGATGGCTCTGGTTGCTAGGCAACAAGATACTCTCATCTGTGTCCACCTGACCAAAGCGTATCACTTCCTGTGTGTCATTGCACACCACATAATGGCTGAACACCACTTCCTCTGCATCCGGCTGGCCGTTCTGAGACAAAAACATAACAGAATGTAATCTGTGTTTGAAGATGGATTAGTGACGGTCTAGATCTGAGATGAACTTCCCACAGATCTATTCAAGCTCAGATAATCTGATGAACAAACACCAGCAACAGTAACAAAATGAATCCATTTCATTTTAGAATAAACAAATGTAATATTAACCTAAAATAGTGTAATGAACTCAACTTCATATGCAATACACCAATTACCTTTAAAACAATTTCTCTTTTTAAATGTAATTTACCTTGAATTATTTTTATATAAATACTACATTTTTTATATAATCCCTTAAATGCACAACAAACTCATTTGCATTTAACTATTTGTTTCAGTTATTTCTGCCTTAAAATGTCACCCCAACCTTTCCTTAAAATGATATCACTAGAATCATCTTCAAAGATTGTTCGATTCTTTTAAGGTGTGAATCATTCGTTTTAAGGTTTTTACTAAAATAAAATCCCTATCTTGATAAACATATTCGAATAATGATTTTCAGCCTTTGTGCTAGAGTGAAGTCAGCGCAGATGTGTGAGTTTGTATGTTATAGAGTAACACGGTAACCCTCCACAGGAAGTCACAGTAATCCAGAGTCATTTACACAGTCACATGATCCAGTGATGAGAGGCTTGCTGTGTGTCCAACTCACACATACAGAGCAGATTAAAAAGCTCAATAATCTCCGCCTGAGCAGATGTGACAGTCTGTCAGGAGGAGTGTAAGTGATTCAGTCTGGGATCACACAGGGTGTGAATTAAATCTTAAAATTAAATCCAGTTGCAAGTAATTTAAAGCAGCAATTCAGAGCCAAGCTTCAGAAGCCATTCCTAACCAATGACTTTGCATCATTAATGCAGCACACCACTGGTTGTGATTCAAAAAAAGCTTTCTAAATTCGGTGGATCAGCTTATATTCCCTTCATAGTACGCAAGTTAAGGTAGTTATAATTGAACTTTACATACACTCCAAGTGCTATGGCCCCTAGTGGTCATATTATTTGTGTGCTGTGTTGGTTTGTGCATTAGTAGTATTTAATCACTGAATGACATCACTTCCTGCCACATCACATCTTGTTCCTCTCCCATTGGTCCATGTGTTCCCGATTGTTGTCCTGCCCGCTCATCGCTTCATCAACTTCCCACTATAAAAACTCTGCAACTTCACCAAACCAACAGCTCTCCATTTTAAGGTTCACTTGATGTTTGTAAGAAAAGATTTTTTACTACAATTTAATATATATATATACACACATATATATATATATATTTTTTTTTTGAAAGTGTGTGAGAGTGTGCTCACCTGATTCCAGGCATGCTCTGCTCTTTCCAGGGTGTGTATGCTGTATTGTCCAAGCCTGATCTGCAGCAGTTCCATTGTAGCCTCTCCTTGCAGTGTGTGATGGCCATGTGAATGTGTGTGAGTGGCCTGTGCCAGCAGCCCCACAGGTTGCAACAGAGGAGTCAGGGTGAGGTTTCTGTACTCTAGTAATTTACAGCTCAGCGTGGATGAGAAGCTGAGTGTGTGACTTCGCTGAGCCTGGTCACACCACTGTCGGGCAAACACAGAAACATCACGCACACTGACCACTGCAAACTCTTGCTCCAAGGGCATCTTCTTGTCTGGGAGGAAAGGGCGGAGCTTTTGGCATGGCACTGAGGAGGAGAATAAAGAGAAAAGCACAATTAACAATTTCACCTTGAACAAGTGATCACTGACAACATTTACATATATGTATTTAGCAGACAACTTAGTCCAAAGCCAGAGACAATACACAATTTGTTTGTCTATCGTTCAGTTTGCTCATAGCAGAAGTTGTATCAGCTGATCAATCAACCATAGCAGGAAGAAAATTAAAAGAAAAGAGGAAAAATATTTTTTTTAAGTATTCCCTGAAGAGTGTTTTCATTTGCTTCTTGAAGGCTGTCAGTGTTGCTGCTTTCCTGACTGGATCATGAATTTGTTCCACCAGCTAGGGACAGTGAGAGAGAAATTTCTGCTAAGAGACCTTCTGTCTTTGTGGGACAGAACCAGAAGGCATTGCTCTCTGAGTGCAGGCTTCTGAAGGGCATGTATAAGTATATAAGCTTGCAGAGGTAAACAGGGGCTGATCCGGAGACAATATTGTAAGCCAGGATCAGTGATTTGAACTTAACATGAACTGCGACGGGGTGCCACTGAAGAGTGATGAAGTAGGGAGTAACATAAGCTCACTTCTATTCCTCGAGGACAAGACGAGCTACAGAGTTAGCTGTGCGTTTGCTGGAAGTCCTGCTAGGAGAGCATTGCAGTAGTCCAGACATGCGAGAACAAGAGCCTGGTCAGTTAAGAAGGGCCTGAAATGTCATATGTTGTGCAGTGCAAACCCACACACTCACATTGTCTTTGTGATGTAGTCTTTAAAGGACAGCTGTTAATCCAAAATCACTGAAGGACTGAAGGAGAAGAGGTGATTGTTGAGGATTCCAAATGATTGGGGAGTTTGTGATCTTGTATTCTGGATTACCAGAAGTTCTGCCTTGGCCATGTTGAGCTGTAGGTCACGGTTCTTCATCCAAGTAGAGATGCCATTCAGGCAATCCGTTATGCTACTAAACTGTTATAACTTCTTTCTTTATTGCTTTTGGATATTTCCTTTAAAAAGTAATAGGTAAAACATTTATAAGATGCTAAGAATTGATAAGCTCACCTGTGCCTAGTTGATCCAGATGTGTGCAGCAGTGGAGCTCCAGGTGTGCCAGGTGTAGACCAAGCCCAAGGGATGGAATATATCGAGGAGAGAAACAGGAATCCACTCGAGTACAGGCAGCCAGAGCCGAAACACAGACTAGCGGATCAGAACCAGCCTCACTCTCAGAGCTGCACAAAACACACAGTTCCTCAGGACAGCTGAGAAAAATCATGCAGGAAAAATGTTTGCAAGGCAACAAAGCTATTCAGAGTCATTGCTGCGTATAACCAATACAACATGAGCAGAAGGAGAGTTGATCATTTTAAGGGGTTTTAATGTAATTTTTTTAAAACCCCGGCTTTTACAACGTTTTTAGGCATTTTCTCAAACTAAGGCAACCCTAACCCTTATTTTAGAAATTTTTTACATTTATGAGGATTTTCTCAATATCTGGCAACCCTTAAAGCCATATTTAAATTTTTTTTACATTTAGGAGCATTTTTTCAATCTCTGGCAACCCCAAAAATCAGTTTTATGCTTTTGAGCATTTTTGCACATTTTCTTAATATCTGGCAACTCTTACGGTCACAGTTTTTTTATTACATTTTGAAGCATTTTATATCTCTGGAAACCCCAAAAACAACTATTATGATTTTTTGAATATTTATGAGTTCATGAACAATTTCTCTGGCAATCCTTACCATCACTTTTTCGATTTATATTGTATATGAGATATTTCCTAATCTATAGCACCACTAAAAGTCACTTTTTTAGAATTACGAAAGTTTTCTCAAACTCTGACAATCCTAACTAGACTTTTTAAGACCCAGCAGAAACCTGTGTTTCTAACTGGTGAGGAAATGTTTGAGTGGCTGTTATGAGACCTCCACTGGAGAGAAAGTTTACACAGAGCTTATCCCTTCAAACACAGGCAAACACAGACTCTCTCTGACCTTTCATCTCCAGGGTCACCGCTGCTGTTCAGGACAATCCTCCAGAGGTCAGAGGTCACTAGGTTGCTCTGGGGTGTGTGGGAGTTCAACGAGGGCAGCTCCAGCTCACACACACTGCTCTCGGACAGACTGAATTCTCTGTATGGAATAAAAGCTCCACGAAGCTCATCCCAATACTCCAGACTGCAAGGCACCTGCACAAACATAAACCAACCTCGTGAGCTCAAGGTTACCCTGAGTGTTGAGGGAACAGGTGTGAGTGAGTGTGTTTCACCTGCAGCATGTCTCCCAGGTCAGTGGTGGTGATCTCCAGGTCATCACAGGTGTTGAAAGGCACAGGTGTGATTCGCAGGTGAGAGATGATACGGGGCTGGGTATAGCGCCACAGCATTACACCTGGAGAATCCTCAGATTCCACCCAGAATACCAACTCCTGAGCCGCAGGGACACGGCCCCTGCCTGAGTGAGAGACAAATGACAAAGGAAACAGAGAAAGTTTAAAATAAACTCAGAGTGTAATTGATTAAAGGAGAGGAAGAGATAAAAAGATAGATAGAGAGATAGATAGTGTTTTGTGATTACCTGAATCCTGTATGTATTGAAAGAGTCCGGTACGCAGGTCATCAGTCGAGAGTTCTGATTGATCAGAGTGAAAAGTGGGTGGGACATGGTCATGAGTGAAAGGCTTATCCCTTTGCTCCACTTCCATCCTGGTCCAGTGACTCCAGTGATTCTGAAGCTGATGAATCATCTCAGATACACAATTGTACTGTAATTGCCCCCAGAACACCTGTGTGCACACAGAGGGAGAGAGTAAAGGGTATGTGTTATTGAAATTACATTAAAATAAATGTATATTCATTATAAAAAAAACTAGCTTTGAGCCCAATAACCCAAATATGGACTTTTTTATCTGCTGGCTCTTTGTTGAATTTTTTATTACAATGTATAGAGTTTTTGGTGTACAAAATACCAAAATACAAAACTCAAACTCAAAGAAATTCAAATTCGAAGAAATAAATTCAAATTCAAAATCTTTTTTTCATGGCATATAATATTCAGGGTAATTAAATTACAATCGTCAATAATTCAAATCAACACAATTTAAATTCAGATCGTTTCGCCAGATCTCTAGCTCCATAGACTACAGCATGAGCCAGGGTCTGTTGAAGAAGTTATTCATCTAAAACACCGGACATGTTTTAGTTAAAGCTTTAGGACTCAGTGTTGAACTGGTTATCGGTCTATGCATTCTGAATAACATGAATATCTTAAATAGATTTTTTATTGTTAACAAAATTCTTATATGTGTGATCATCATAAAGCCTTTCTCAGTGTGTCAATATCATCTAATCACATTAGAAACATTCCAAGAAATTGAACACAACACAAAAAATATGAACTGATTGAAGAAAATATATTTTAAACCACACATGCCTTTGACTGCTTTTGACAATTTTTTGACTGCCTCTAAGGCAAGTTTTGCTTTATAACATAAAGAACTGAGAAGCACTCAGAAAGAACAAGCTAGTTTTTTTTCATTCAGGTTGAAGTTGCGTCATGTCATCATGTGACACCTTACTTTAGCTCTTTTTTAATTTAGTCTCTGATAGTCATGGGCATTCCACCTCATTTTATTTAATCTTTCAATTTGGCCCTCAACGAAGATGCACTCTCAATACATTGCATTCGAATCTGTCCCTTCCACTTGCAATACAGACTGTACATTTTTATATTACACATTTTGACCAATAACTAGAGTCTTGATACATTAAAATCACTTAAAATAAAAATAAAAGAAAGGAAAAACCTGATTAGATATTACACCAGATCATTTATAGATTTTGAATGACAGGAAACAAACAGTTGTTGGTCAGAATCAAAAAGATACCAGTTCACACACTCTGCCTTGCTTGTGCAAAAATTAAGCAGACAAATATGAATATTTTAATTTGTTTTCTTTTACATAGACTGTAATATTATCATTGTGCTTTACTTTTTTATTTTATTGTGTTTTAGCATATTTTAGTTCCACATTGTTTAGTCCCAACTATGTTAAAGTGCTTTATAAATAAAGATGACGAGAAAGAGTCTTTGAAATCCTACCTGTAATAGTCCACCCTTTATGTCAATCAACACTCTGGGCAGTGCTTGTGCTTCGGAGATAGTGCTTCCACTATGCCTACACCAATCAGCCTCCAAATCAGCTTTGAATGAAAATGGTCCAGCAAACACTGCACTCCTGTTCCCTAAAGATGAGCGAAGGAGTGCATCTCCACACTGCAGTGATAAACTCACACACTCTGAACACATACAAAAAGAGAGATGTTTTAAGCCTCATTCCAGAGAATTATTCCCAAGTGATTGTGACTCGAAAGCTAACTAACCTGTGGATTTGCTAGCACTCTTAAGCTTTATCATGCTAGTCAGGCTTGACATGGAGAGTGTAAGGCTAGGTGGCGCATTACCAGACTCCATTTGCAGACAGAGAGCCATTTGTACTGTGCTCAGCGCCACCTTATGGAAGAAAACTGGTGACCGCAGGAAACTCAACAGCCACTCCAGGGTTGCTGGTATGTCAGGGTTTGGGGCTGTAGGAGGTGGGTTACTGATACTTTTAGGTTTGGCATCACTGGTGGAATGGAGGGTCGTATCTTTTGGTGGACTTCTTGGAGCTTCATAGCTGCTGTGGGTTAGACCTCTCTGCGTTCTGGACAGGGTATCGTCGTTCTGCTCAGGAAACAGTTTCTCCAAGAAGACCTTAGCCTGATCGATTTTCCCTAGTGTTGGTGTGACACGGAGAGGACGGCTGATGTCCACGTTCAATTCTGATGCAAACAGTAAGAAAAATTTGGTTTAGTAATGAAATGTACAGCAAAGATTATTGCTAGACTTTTAACAAGTCAAAGTGTCTTTCTGACCAGGTCGACTTATGTCTCTGATGGATACAGTCAGCAGTGGTGGAGGAATTCCTGTGCGAGAATCTGGTGCTCCTGCAGCTGTCTGAAGCCAGAACACACTGTAGTCCTTTGGTTCTGGGAGAGACTTGCCTGCATCTGAGGGCAAGAGAATCTAATGAGTTTCACTCAGACCACCATTCATCCACCTATCCAGGGGTTGGTATAGGGTGACTATTTTTGCTTATTTGAGGGAGGTTGTTCTGGGGGGAAATATGATCACACACAAACCATATCTCTTTATCCTAAGGGGCTTGTTTGGGGCAATTTATGATGAAAAGGGGTGCACATGACGTGATATTAGGAAGATATTGGGGTTGCTATAGAGTGATTATCTTGTATATATGAGAATCCTATTCTGGGGGTTGGTAAGAGGTCCATGAAATGGAAGAGATAAGAGCATAAAAGAGGTGATATGAGGAAGATATTGTGGTAATATAGATATTAATAAGGGCATATAAAAGGATGATTTGGGGCTTTAGGCAGTTAAAAGAGGATTGTATCAGTCCATAGATAGATGTATGGATAGAGATGGACAGATAGATGGTTAGATGGACAGACAGATAGATTCAAGGGTCCTATGTTGAAATGAGGGTTGGTAAAAAGTAAAATTGGTTAAAATCTAAGAAAGAGCCAACTTGAAGAAGAATTGCTCATTGTTTGAAAACCAATCTTTGCCAAGAGACAGATACAGAATTTTTTAAGTGATTTTATTCAGAATGAATCAGGGTTTGATCAGGAATTTCATCCTATATATATCCTTAAATAATTCTAGATTGATCTTAAAGTGATCCAGAATTAATTGAGCAATGATATTGAACTGATGGGACAATGTTCATTTCCAACACATTTAAACAGTACCACAGAGAGTGTCAGATTCTCTCTCACCAAGACAAGTGTAGTTGGCATCAGGTCCTTTCAGTGCCAGGTCGAAGAGTGATATTTCCATTCTTTGCCGGCGATGGTGGCAGCTTAAGAGGGCGGAAGGCTGGTTAACTTGGAGGAAGAGCAATGGTAGCATGTACCTGTGTGACTCTGCTCGTCGGCCTGGCGCACGTACAACTGTTTGACCTAGAGACTGACGAGCAGAGTGAGAGGGAGGTGCCAATTCACCCTCAAGCTCAACAGTTCCCTCTCTAAGTCTCTCAACATCAGCTTCATGATGACTGGTTGCCGCCACACTTGAGCCAATCTTGCTCTCTCCACGTCTGTCAGAGGGATTGCAAAGAACAGTCTCACAATGTCCATTGGTGGTCCCCTTGCACACAGTGCCCGAATCAAGAGAACTAATACTAATCTCCTGATGCGCAGCAGCAGCTTCATGGCCTCTTCTTTTCTCCTCCTCCTCCTCCTCCCCTTCCTCTGTGTCAGTGTCGACATCATAAATCATGAACGAAACCCGCCCAGCAGTCAGAAAGAGGTCAAAGGGAACAAAGCTTAGGCTGCTGGCACCCCCTGTGGGATGGAGAGGAAGTAGCTGAGGGGGTGGGCGAGTCAGGTGGCGTTCCACCTGTGCCAATCGAACACGAGCACTGTCACTACCAAACCCACTATCCTGACCACACATGCTTTCCAAAGGGGCTGAGGGTGGAGCTGAGGGTGGAGCTGAGGGAGCAGAAGACCCCTGAGAGGAGGAGAGAGAGAATATATTAAGAGTGTTTTTATATTAAGACCCACATATTTCATTTCAGCTTGGCAAATTTGATTCAGTCAGCTCTGTATTACTCACTTAGGTGCAGTATGACTCAACTCTTTACTCTTGTTAGTGTCCACCTAGTATGACACACAAATCTGTTTCCTGTTCTCTTACCAAATAGAGAAGTTGTATTTACCACCATAAAATGCCCAAAACATGCTGGATGTTCATACAGTAGGATTAAAGTTTAAGATTCTGTTTAAAAATGTATAAGTACATTGATACAGGTCATTATGGGAAATTAGCCAGTCTCTAATCATCTTTCAGAGAGAAAATCCACAAATTTAAACTACTCACATCTGTTTGGTGAAATAGCATTCCTAGGGACTGCCCAGTGATTGACTAAAATACAGTGTAACGTTTTCCCTTCAATATATAAAATGTGTTTAGTTAATATATAAAAATTAAATAATGAAAACATTCAACATATTTGTGGCTGTTTTACTGTATTTTACCTCTTACATAGGCATAAAGCAGCTTATGGCTACTAGGATAACCTCAGCCCTCCAACCTCACTACAAGCACAGCTCTCCTTTGGAAAACTAGGTTCCACTTTGTTCGAGGTGTTTTAGCAACTTAAAGCTGCAGAAAAAGGTAAATTCACTTGTGCTTGACCACTGGAGACGGAACTCCATGAGTTAAAAGAAGTCATGGGCTTCATTTTGTTTGTTTGTTGCTGAGTTGATCCAGAGAGGACTCTCTAAACAAACACGCAGACATAGAATGTCACCTCTGGAGTGTGTGTGTCCTCTTTGGTTAGGCTCAGGGTCTCGTCTAGAAGCCGCTGGAGGGTGTGTGTTTGTGACACACTCAGAAACAGGTCCAGGTTTGAGGTGACATTCATCTCCAAACTGTGACCACACACTAGCACCTCCTGCGAGTAAACAACAATGTTTGATTAAAAAAAAAAAGCAGATAGAAAGTTGCTTGAAGAGACCTAGACAAAGCTGCTGTGATTATTTTTCTTACTCACCTCAGAGCTGTGCTTCCTGTACACTACTGCTGGAGCTGCAGTGATCCTGACGGAGAAATCATTGATGATCGGAGACAAAATCACACGTTTCTCCTGTTGCCGTCGAATTCTGTACACACATACACACACAAACGTTTTAAAAGAAATATTGAATGCAAAATTCACATTTCGATTTTTCGTAAAAAATGTTGAACAACCACCATATAATGATAAAATCCGTCCTTTGTTTTTTGTCAATTACCCCAAATCATTAACACTAAAGTCAAACTGTACTCAAAATCTGGCTTAAAAACCGAGAAGTCACTCTACATAAGACACTTGACAGAGGAATCAAAAACCAACAGTAAGTCATGTATTTATGGATGAATATTCAGGATGAGCTGCGGTCAAGTAGACTTTATACTAGTATGGTGTTTATCAAACCATTGGTACTACAGTATTGAATAATATTTTTTTGTAAACACCCTAAAGTCCCTATCTGTCTTAACAAAATGGCGTTCACTGACTGACAATTTACACAGGCAAAGACATGTTGACCTACAGCATGGCAAAAAAAAACAATGATCTGAAAGGCTTGGTTTTGCATAATTGGATGAGACAAGATAAGAAGGGGCATTGTGTTCTAGGGGTTACCTCCTGTCTTAACGTGGCTTCACCAGAATGCCATTTTAAGCCCTTCCAAAAGTCGGTCTTCTAGGGGCCACATGAGATCAGATCAAAACAGGAGATCACTGGAGATAGAAATGCTGTATACTGATTTAAACTATTTAAGCTTAACCTGTATTTTCAAACTTGAGAGAATCACCAGAATGAGAGATCTGATATGGATTCTGATTATTCTGGATTCTGATTATTCTGATCATTAAAGGAAGCTTAGATATAATTACAGGGTATTTTGGTACTTGCAGTTGGCCTGATATCTGGGTATTTACTGAAACAAAAAAAGTGTTGAGAGGATAAGGAGCACTTTAAAAAAATAAAATAACAGGTTGCTAATAACAACGTATATCAGTCACACACACTATTTTGTACCTAAAATAAGGTTTTATGTACACTTAAAACACAAACAAATCAGAATAATTCAGTGTATGGATAAACTTCACTCCTTTTTTGTTAATTTAGCCTAAAGTGGCCACCTATAGCCTAAAGTGGCTACCTGCCTGACAATGATAAAGTGCCTATTGTGTCTCAAGCTGGAGCCCTGTTCCTCCTTTCAGCTCCCTCAAACCCACTTTTATTGCATCAGATATTTATAGGCATTTCAAATACAAAAAAATTATGCATTTTTGTGAACATAAACAAAGGAAAGTTATAATCTAGATGTTAAAAATATCTAACAATATTCAGAAGACTTTCAAATAAACAAAATATAGCAAAAAAAAAAAAATGAAATTACAATAATAATATTTATAACATATTTTCAGTAGTAATATAAATAGCAGAATTCATTCAATGGGAAAAAACTGATCTATACTTCTGTGTCAAGCCTACGAATTGCCCGTTGTGAAGGTTGCGTATTCACGTGACCTCGTGCTGAGGAACATGAAGTGGCAAAGTGCATAACTATGAATGCATTGTTGAAAAATGAGTACTAAATTATTATTGAGCTCTTAATTGTTCAAATTAATCTAGGTTAAAAATAATCTAGGGCATTCAATAAGATAATTCTATGAGTTAGTAAATGATGGAGTGGTTTCCCTGAAAATCACACACTCAGATCTTCATACAACTAACAAGAAAAAATAATAATAAATCAGACACACTCCCAAAGCACAGAATGAGATACTTAATCAGAAAAAAACTTATTAACCAATCAACTTATTTCTCTCTCTCACAAACACTGATTACTCTCTTACCCGTCTGTGTGAGCATGGGTCATGTGATCTCTCTCCCACCTGTTCAGGTAACCAGATCTGCTCTTCAATCCCACAAAATCCACAATCCTCTGTCTAATTCGTTTGTGCCATAAACACATGCACACACAGCGGTGGGACAATTTACTAGTGGCAGATGTGCCAGCTTATGAAGCACCGCCAGTGTGTGTGCGTGTGTGTGTGTGTGTGTGTGTGTGAGTGAGTGAGTGAGTATGTTTTACTGCCCACAAGTGTTCACATAGACCTGATCAGAGCTGGGAGCGTGGGAGCTGTGAGGGTGTCAAACAGTGTATCGAAACAGGAAGGTCTCATTTCCTTCAAAAGCTACATCGGAACTATGTGGAGGCTCCATCTTGATTCAAAGCTTCTTAAATCAGTTAAATTGCCTCTCTGTTTGGATTGGTAATGACTAAAGAGTCATTTTTTTTCAAATAAAAAAAACACTCAATTCTGAGTAGAATTTGGTAGTAGTATTACCAATGTAAACATTATATCAGCTCAAATCAGCAAGTCAACCTCACATTAATTGTCAAACACCGCTCCTCCACATCCAATTGTAAACACAATAAACCTTAATTTTGCTCACAAGAAGGTCTAAAAAGGTCTAAAGGTCTTTGAAGGTCTAAAATGTTTTTCAATGTAAAGCACACAACTCTTCTAACTTACAAAGCAACATTTAAGAACTGAATGGCATTTGTTTATAAAGCATTTTTTTTAAACTAGGATCAAAAGTGTTTTTGAACTAGGATAAAAAGAAAACAGCAATTTAAGTGAAGTTGAGACTGACACTTGGATCTGTACCAAACTCTGTTATCCAGCCCAAAATGCAGAAAAAGTAAATAAATAAATATCTACCTAAATGATATCACCATAGCAATCCAAATAATGTTGGCAAAACTTTTTTATTTGGCACCAATTCTCTTCAAAACTTTTATCAGAAATCATGTTATCGCAGAATCCTCATAAAGAAAACTATATACTCATATTTTACTTTGTATTATTATTATTATATTGCTCTCGTATACTTGCACCGAATGTGCGTTAGAAAAATACAGGAGGGCTAAACACACCTCCGTGCAGAGAGGAGTCATTTGGCCCAAAACAGTACATTTCAGTTTTGTTGAGGTCAAAATTTTTTGGAAACGTAAACTTAAGATTGTTACAGGCTTTCCATTTATAACAATAATAAAGAAACAAATTATTGTGCATTAAATTGCCATTAGTCTAAGTAACATGCTAACTAAAACGTTGATTCTTCTATTTAATATAAAATACATCCTGTTAATAATGTGAATTAAGCTGTAACATTTGCTTTCATTGGGTTTCAAAAAAATTAGCTAGTGGCATGTTCAACTGACTAGAACAGAATAAAGTAAAGCCCATCATTGCAGAATCGTAATTTGCACCTTTTTATGAGCTTGACGAACTGTGTCCTCAGAAAACTTTGTGTGAGAAAAAGTGACTGTGTGTGTATGTGCAAGACCTGCTGGCCGTGTTCCACTCCAGTGCAGGATTTTGTGCTGTGCTTGCTCTGCCCTCGCTTGCCCCCCTCTCTCGCTCCCTCTCCGCTCTCAGCTGGTGCCATGCTGCAGTGCCCATGTTAATCCCCTGTAGATCCAGTTGGTACTGACGGTCCTCCACCTCAGAGCCAGGTTCACAAACCACTCCCAAAGATAGGGCACGTCTTGAACACAAGTCGAGGACAGTGAGAATGGTAACAGACCAACATATAGACAGAGTGGCTGAATGACAGAATTCATTCAATTGGCTTACTGAAAAATGTCTTTGCGCAGGACAGTTCTGGGGAGTGGATTTTCAGCTTGAGGAGTAATACACAGCGAACTGATCTTCAACACCACAGTGTCCTCCTTCTTGAGTTTCCATTGGGAGTCTGTACACACAAGAAGTCATTATTAGAATTCCTTTTCCATCTCTTCCCATCCAACTATGTGTCCCAATAGGGAAAGGGTGAAGTGGGGGATAACCCTCTAAACAAGCAGGGCTCTGAACCTCCCTAGAAAATTATCATTTGTGCAAGTTCCAAAATTAAAAAAAAGCCAATTTAATTTAAAATGAAACAAAGATTGCTAGTTTTACAGGGTTAATGTGCCATCATTACAACTCTCCTGAAAACCATTTAATTTGCTGATATTTTTAACATTTAACAAATATTTGTGCTCTACCATTAACCACTTTTAAAGGGGGTGAATAGATTTATTTTGTTATGTTAAATGGCTTTAAGAGGTGTAATTATAGGATGCAATTTTTACCCCTTAAATTCATTTTTAAGTATTAAGGTTTTGAAGTCTTTAAGTACCCTATTTCGGATTTTAGTCTTAAAGTAACCTATTATTGAGGATTTGCTATGTTAGGAGTCCAACGATTAAGATTGGTTTTTAGTTTAATGTAAAAGGGTTTCACATCTGTAGTTAGCTTTCATTACTTGAATGCACGGCAAGCTTGTTAACTTTAGCTACTCGTCTAATCAACATTAAAGGGCTGCTTTACTAGCTCTGGGGGAGGTATTTAAAAGACACTGACTGTAAGAAAATTTAAATTATTAAAAAAAACTAAGTACCTGAGCTCTGAAACTTTCAGTGTTGCTATATTGTTGCTTCAGTTCCTGTATGTGAAAATATCAGGCACTTTTTGGTTCCTCAGTTTACCCCCATTTAAGGGGCAAAGGGAAGGTGAAATGACAAAGGGGTAGGGCTAAATGAGAGGGAGCTGGGTCTTATTCAGAATCATCAACCTTTTGAGGTGAGTATTCCTCACCTATGCTGCAGTGTGAGTGTATCTCCTCCAGAGGGCAGAAGATCCGGATGGTGCTGGTGTTCAGGTAGACAAGAGGAAGACTGCTGGAGCAAAGAGGAGTTTGTGTCCTCGTCCTTCGACCGGTGGGGATCCTCTGTGCTGCTGGAGTAAGTAAGTGTTCTGGCGTGTGCAGCGTGAATACACACTGCAGTGTGCGGAGTAACCGTGGCGAGAGCACCAGGTCAAAAGGTTGCGTGTTCAGTAAGATCTCATGCAGGAAGTATGGCGAAGCATCCAGAGAGTGTGTGGTTGTGTGAGTCTCCGGAGTTTGGGAGCGGTGTGTGAGGCGGTGTCTCACATTTTTAGTCACAGCACAAGTGTAAGTTAGCGAAAGGAAACCATGAGAGGCCTCCAGAGCCTTGGCTGCCGCCTGAAAATGCACAGACACAGATGTCAGAACTAATACACACACTGGTAGATTCAGACACCCAACCAGAGCAATCACAAACACTCAGGCAGAAACCCTGCAGCGCAAGTCGTGAGATTGATGAAAATTAAAAGGAGACTCCACCCAAAATTAGAAGAGAACCCGTGGAGTTAATCTAACAAGAGCAAACATGATTGGTGGTGATCTTCTACTCTGGAAAAAGGTTCATGTGAGTGAGTGAGCTCTAGCTGGCTGAAATGTGCTCAGATTGGCTGATGTGAGCAGGTGTGTTCATTGGTTGTCAGCTGATGTTAGCTGGTGTCAAGCAAGCCGTGGGCATCACGCAAAAAAGATCTTATCGTTTGATTGCCACTGGGTGGTGACTTCACCTCATAAATGAGCACAGTCGTCTAAAGTTAGTTAAGGTCTAAAAAGTTTATCAAAACTTAACATATGCCTATGTTTGGTTAAATATAATTGTTTTTATATATCTATGTTTTTTTATAAAAAATATAAACAAAATCAAGATGGGTCATTGTTTCCACCTTCAGTATTTTTGTAAACATGTTATTCTAAAAAATTGTATGTGCTCAAAATGCAATTTGTTTCTTTTGGGAAAAACAGAGGGCTTGAACCTTCTAATTTCTGTTTGCTAACACATTGTTTAACACAATGTGCCATTATACGTTAAACTGGTTTCATCTTTAGTTATTAGGTTGCTAATATTAAATAGATTTCAAACACTTCAGCACTATAGGTTTATTTGTGTTTTTGGTTTTAACATCCAGCAAATGCACATCTGGTGGCCAACTATGGTAACACGGATTACTTAAAATTGCTGTGTCTACTTCAGAAGGATCTGTGGTAGGCTTTCATGGGAAATTGAGACAATTTGACTGGTCACACTCTGTATGGTCCACTCTAATTGGCTCATTGAAGAGACTGCAAGCTCTAATGGGAAAAGTCTGCACTTTCACTAGCTGACATGAAAGGATTTGAACTCAAAATGGCTGCTTAGTCCAGTGTATGCTCTTATTGGCTGATGTGAGATTTACACGACTGATTTGAGAGGAAATTTGCTCTAATTGGCCAATATGACCGCTGATTGGCTGATGTCACTTCTTTTGGCTAATATGAGTAGTATAAGTTCTAATTGGCTGTCATGGTAGAAAGTAAGTTCTGAATGTCTGATTTTATCAGAATAAGCCCTGATTGGCTGATGCGATAGAATGGAAACTCCAATTGGCCAATGTCAGCAGGTGTATGACCTAATTAGCTAACATGAGGAATTAAGAGCTTTGATTGGCTGATGCCAGCAGGTTCGACAAATTATTAGCCATCATGATGGTTGTTCACGTGGTGTGAGCTCTGATTGGCTGTTGTGAGTACATGTGAAATCAGCAGGGCAATCACAGACACACAATCTCTCTCTCTCTCTCTCTCTCTCTATCCCTCTCTCTCTCTCTCTCTCTCTTACAGGCGGGAAGCAGCTGGAGTGTGTGAGTGGCTCCTGCTGAGGGAGCGTTCGCAGCAGCACCGTCCTTCTGTTGAGCTTCTCAGAGCAGGAGAGAACAACTTCCGGGGTGAATGCATCACTGCACACACACATACACACCCACACCACACAAAGCAGAGAGAGAATCAGAGCAGCAATTTGATTGGAGGAAGCAGCAGGAGAGGATTCTGGGAGCAGAGAGAAAGCCACACACAAACCACTAAGACACACAGGCCGATCTCACCACAGGAGTCTCTTTGCACTGCAGAATCACTCCTTCAAAGAGCCAGCGCTCAGCAGACCTATAAAAAAACACACTCAAGAATGCAAACAGTGCATGCAAAACACTTTTGCTAACACACACAGGTACAAAAAGGTATTCACCGAAAATCTCAATTCTGTCATGTCAATTTCTTCAATATTAAATCAAGACCTAAATGGTTTATTCAGAATTTAGTACTTAACCCAGCAAAGACTACTTGTTCAAGAATATAATATAATATTTAATAAAAAAAAAACACCTGCTCATTTACTACTGGAGTTAACTTCTAAAAGTAAATCATCTGTGAGATTTCTGAATATGAAGTGTTACATAACCCATCCACCCAAGGAAGAAATATTCAAAACCGTTTTCAACTATTAATGGAAACTTATGTTTGTGACAGTATTTTGTGTATATTTAATTCAAATTGACTGTTTAAATGAGTTGAATTATAATTTAAGGACAATCTCAATCATCTCAGCAAATACCTCTGACGCATACTCCAACTCTCAATATCAAGATGTCACATTGATGCAACTCCTCTCTGCTCCCAAAGAAAGCTCAGAGAACGAAAGGTGGAATAGAGATGTGCCAGCTCACCCGCTTCTGTAGTGATCAACATGGAAGCGTCCTACTTTACACTTCAACTTTGTGTACACGTCCTGAATGTCAACCGATGCACTCAGTTCCTCTAGCTCAGCCATCACACAGACATCTGAAACACACATATGAAAACACAATTTCATAATTATTATATGTGATGGAGGCATTAGACCATTTTGGTGAAACAGCTGGTTTTAGATTCATATATTTGTCTATGCAATAACAGTCAATACACCCAAGTTAACTTTGTCTTGGTAGTTAATTGCAGTGCTCAGTTCCCCATGTGATGCTGCTGTAGAAAAACCTCTGGCTGTCATCCTAATTGTACTTTAAAAATCTAAACCTACACATGTTTGTCATTACAATCAATTTAGAAAACAGACCAATACACAATTAAATACTGAACTATATTGAAAATGTAAGAGCTGTTGAAAATATCCAATTCCCTAAATTATAACATCAATAATATTTCAAGAATTATATAGGAAATTATAAGTATGAAATTGAGCATAACAAGCACTTGCCATCTTAACACTGTTACAAAATTCAATACATGGGTAGAAAAGCAGATAAAGGACAAAGGATGAGTCAATTCTGGGTTGGCATTAAGTGAGACTAAGAAGTGAATATTTTGAATATATTGAATAATTTAAAAAAGTGAATAACATAGTTTGAAAAATTACTTTACTACTGTTTACTGCTACTGTTGAGAGAGGACAGGAGCTTCTTGGTCAGGATCTTTGTAAGCCTGTACAATATTCAACACCCCATACACAGAGTATGTGTAAATAAAAATAGAGAATAAAAATCGTCTTTGTTCCAAGTGACACAGCATGCTTGTTAGAGTCAGCAGGTTCAGCCCCGGAGGAACAGGACATTCTTTAGCCCTGGATTCAGCTGGGTGAGGCTTGCTGTTAGATCATGGACAATTTCATAGACATTATTTTATTTTTCATGCAGTGTGTGTCTACCTTGCTTGGCCCAGACATCTCCTACTTGATTAGTCTCAGAGTAAGTTCTCTAAGTTATATAAAGTTAGCTCGGTACTCCAGCCCACGGAGTTCAACAATACGCAGTCTTTGACACTCATGGGACTGAAGATTTTTAGGCAGCGTGGTGATGAACTTAGGTCTCAAGTTTTGAGTATAATTGCCCAGTCTGTTCGAATAAGAATGAGTCTCAATTTTAAAATAAATAAATAAATCACAATTTTCCCAGCGATGGGTTGCGGCAGGGAAGGGCATCCGCTGCGTAAAACATATGCCAGTGAGTTGGCGGTTCATTCCGCTGTGGCGACCCCGAAAGGGAATAAAGCCGACATGAAGATGAAATAAACCACTCTAGTGCGAGATGTTACCAGAACCTGTATCAGAACTTTTTTGAAATTTTGTTATGGATTTTTTTTAAACTAAAAAAGCCATGTGTAGTCACTCTGAATACTACTTTTACTTAAATTTGCACATTACTTAATCTGTGAGTGTGTGTACGGAAGTGTGTACCATGCTCTCTGAGCGTGAAAGTGAGCTTGGGCAGCATCCACTGCATCCACACACTCAATTTTCTGCTAGAGCTGATGCTGCAGGTTTTCTGCTCCAGAGTCATGATCTCACATGTTGCCGGCTCCTCGCTGTGAGCAGATGCTCCCTTGAACACAGTAAAATGCAGCGTATTAAGCCACGTCCATATAAATTTACAACTTAAGAACCTGTGACAGGATTTCACACACCACAGCCAGTGGAGTGTTACATCAGTTAAAGAAGTTAGTTTGAATTCTGACCTCTGCGGCAGAGCCCAGGTCAGCTGATGGGGTGCAGGTGCTGCTATGTAGAGGTGAGGAGGCTCCACCCACTACTGAGGACTCTGGAAATCCTGATGCTGCCGGTGATGATTCTGGGAAGGCAGCTCTGTGTCCATGAGTATGTGAGCTCTGCGTACGACTAAAAGCATTGTACACTTGACTCCAGCGGCACCACAGGCTGAACACCAGCTCCACCTGACACACATGGTTCAAAACACACACAAAATATAAAACAAGAGCTGCACAGTAAATCAATTTGATTTTCATGATAAAAAATGTAAAGTTAGATCAAACTCCCTGGTACAACAGGTATCTGAGTCTATCTTAGTGATTTAAACAAGGAAACCATGTGACAAGCAATGAGCAACAGCTTCATTAACAATTCACAACATTCAATGTCTGGACTGCGTCGGGTTCCGAGTTTATTAGCTTAATCCTGAAACATCACAGACAACTTTTGAATTCACATAAGAAGGGCTTTTTAAATGAAAATTTTTATTAATGATTTTCTTGGCCATTTTGCCTTTATTGATAGGACAGACGAGTGACAGGAAAATCAAGTGGGAAGGTAAGTGATCTGTTCTGATCACTTACCACTACACCAAGGAGCTGGACTTCACGTTGATCCTTGTCTGATATAAAACATTTTATGAACTTTCACACAAACTGAGAGAAAAATCGAGTTGGGTTCTGGGAGTGGGTATAGATGAGGAGAAACTGAAGCTGGTCTCTGGGGGTTTCATTTTGGTTTCTACACCAAATAAAGCAATGTCTGAGGTCTGATTACCCAACACACAGCCTCTAGCACTTGGCAAAGTTAGATGGGTGAGTGCGGGTCTTCTTAGGACACTTCCACCAAGTTTTAGTATGGGCATGTAACACGCTTGGTTTTGCTTCACTCAACTTGTAATGTTTATGTTGTATTTTCAACAACTTTCAGTTCACTTAAGACATGTCTCTCCACTAAGTCAGTGTAGTGAGGAAGAAGAGGTATTCTTTAGGCTGTGTAAGACATTTAACGCTCAAACAAAAAACTTAGTTTTTAAAGATTGACAGCAGATAATGAAAAGCCACTGAAAAGTGAAGGAGAGTTCTCGAGTGCAAGTCCAATTTGCTATGTTCTTTCAGGTCAGTCTGTGAGCTCGCCAAATGACCAATCAAAAATCAACAGTAGAAGTGTTCACCTGTGTGTTTGCGCAGTGCAGATGGGCAGGCTCCAGGTCGACATGCACACACACTATAAACGCATCACTACTCTGGAGCTTCGGTGCAGTGAGAGCCAAAGAGGAAGAACATCCCAAAGGATCCAAAAGACTGAGAGCAGTGTGCCCTCGCAGAGAATACACACTCAGACCAGACACACACATGGTCCAGGGAAACCCCCCGCCTGCACAAAAACAAACACACACTGTTTTTGTTTGTGCATCAGCATCAACATCAACAGACTCAAAGTGACTGATGTTTACCCTCCTCCAGTGGGGGACGTGGGTTGAGGGGTGTGTCTTGCAGTGGTGAGATGTGTCTGTGTCCAGCACTTGTTACACTTATGCGTGGCAAACAAACAACCAACGCATCACATGAACTGTCATGACTGAGGAAGCAGCTGCGTACAGTCCCTGGAACATCATCGCAGAGCAGAGCAGATGGTGATGGGAGAGTGTGTGAGGGGAGGAACACACACACCGGTTGCAGTTCGACCTGCATAGAAATAGTCAGCCAATCAAACACACACACAGACTAGTCAAATTCACAACCTAATATACTTTAGTTTCAGAAAGACATTCTGCTTATTTTCTGTGTTTGTCAAACAACCAGAGCAAGTCACCTTGACTTCAGTCAGTGATAAAGTTTGGTTTATAATGAAAGTACCAGGATGGTTTGAATGCAGTAAGCAGATATAATAATGATAATAACATTATTATAATATAACAGCATCCAATCTTTTTTGAGTGAGTTTGACCATTCTTCCAGAAGTGTATTTGTGAGGTCATATACTGATATTGGACAAGAAGGCCAAGCTCTCAGCCTCCGCTCTAATTTTTCAAAATCTCAAAGGTGTCCTATTGGTTGATGTCAGGACTGTGTACAGGCCAGTCAAGCTCATCCACACAATTAAAAAAGCCCTTTGTATGCTAAAGCATTCACAGAAAAGCTGAAGCTTACATTTACATTTATGCATTTGGCAGACGCTTTTGTCCAAAGCGACTTACAGAAGGGGAAATCACCGATGCCCTTGGGATGCTGGGGATTGATCCCAGGACCTCTTATATGCAAAGCATGCGCTCTACCACTGAGCTACACCCCAATGAAGCTCTTTGCCCAAACCCAACACATTGAGCGGGTTCAAGCTTAATTTATATAACTGTACACAGGCTTGGACTATGCCGTGTGTGGTCATGTGATGCGCTTAGATTAATGCAAGACATGACAATGGAAGCTGAGGAGGTGAAACAAAGGCTTGTATCTAGAGATTAACCTTCTGGTGGCTTTGCCAACAAGAGCTAAGTCTGAGACGAGGAAAAAATTTCACCATGTGTTTAATCTAAATGAGCCATTGGTTTCGTATGGAAGGAACAGGGGCAAAAAAGATTTGTATTCATTTTATTTACATCTACTAACTGTAATTTCTTTTAAGTATTTTAAGTTTTTTTAAACATTTTTTGGGGCGAGGAAATTTCACAGCTGTATTTGTTGTAAAGGTGGCATCCTTCAAACACAGTTGAGCTCCTGAGAGCAATGCATTCATTCACATAGATTAGAAACTTTGCTGAAACTTTTTGAAACAGTCAATATTTTACAAAGAAAAATACATATAGTCAAACATGTAATTGTAAGTTTGGAAAGTTCTGGTAGGTTTGGAGCTGATAGTTGATAGTCTTACCTGCAGTGTGAGGTGTTTGACAGCATTCCAAGTTTGCGTGATGAGGTTCTTCATGCGCTCTTCTGGGCTCACTGGAGGGTCTTCAGATGAGCGGAATAATTTCAGAGGAAGCGACAGGGGCCTAGACTCTACAAACAACAGCACACAAACATATTCAAAGAGAATAATTAGGATAGTTATGTGCATAAAACATATATACATATTTCATTTTTACCAGTAATAGTCCTGCTCTTCACCGGGCTGCTTGTGTGTGTGTGGGCTGTGCTACCCACAGACGCTTCATCTTCCCTCCTCTTCCTCGTCACCATCATAGAAACCTGTGAATCAGCATCTTTCTGTGTTTGGTCCCAAATACGTACACCCAAAAACTTGCGTGAAGATGTGGTTTCACCTGCTGTGTGTGTCTGCTGGTGCTGACTCTTTGAGGTTGAAAGAGCATCCAGGTGGACAGAGTTGGATCCAAGTTTAATGCCACACCTTGAACATTCAGCAGCAGAACAGCCCCTGCAATATAGTCAAATTCAGAGATGTATCCATAATATCTGGCCATCTGAACACCCACTGACTAAGTGTTCCCATAGTGCTCATTCACATGTGTTTCATCCACAGAGAGCTCATACCGTGTCATTTCCATTTACAAACAATGTTTTTGAAATTTAAACTGGTAAGATTTGACTCAAATTCCAGTGGTGCGACTGACACGACAACCACTAATGACTAGCAGGCTTCTAAGATTAGTCAGGGACCCTGTCTGTTTACAATGACTGTGTGTGTAAAGGTTCAACCATGTAATCAGAGCCGTGATGAGCTAATGCACATTTCCTCATCAGCTTTGGAAGGCCCTGCATCTTTAATGCTTAATCAAACACACCTTCACTTTTTTCCTGTTACACTAGTACCTCAGAATCTTCAGATAAACAAGCTGAAAAAAACTCCATAATCTGGTTTAGATTTATTGGTTATTAAGGTGGAGGGCAAGGAAATAGCAATTCATTGGCTCACTTTTATTTTAGTCACTGAAATTTTACGAGCCCAATGTCTGATCAAACCACAATCTCAACTTTAAAGAATGTGTTTATGAACATATTGGTCACTATCAAAGTTTTTGTACACTATAATTCTAAATAAGATGAGTTTTATGTCCAGGAGAATTTTAAATTTTAATAATCTTATCTTCAATCGTACCAATAGTCATAGTTTTTGAATAATTCAGCCATCAATTGAAGAAAACATGACATTCAGAAAGGGTCCGTGTCAGTGGGAAGTCCTCGAGGACAGGTCATTTTAATTAGGTACATCTTGGACCTCAATTTATGCCAGTCCAATTAATTATTTTTGTTTTTACTGTTAGATAGAAAGTACCTATATGAATTTATTTTGTAGAGGAAACTGTATCTCACAGTCTCAAGCATGGACCATGTAAAAGATCTCAGATAATCCGCTTCTTGGGACATGAGATGACTCACTGATACTACCACGACAAACTACTGCCCCTTCCAAAATTACTTAAGTTGCGTAGTAGGCTACGTTCAGGCTGCAGCCCAAAATACATAACCTCAGTCTAAATAGCCAGGTCACATTTATCTGACTTTTATGTCATAGTATGAGGACAAACGTCACATTTCTGGTTGTGCACGGGACCAATCATGGCTGACAGGAGAGTTGAAAATTAAGTAATAAAAATATTAATAAACTTCTTTTTTGTCTTCTTCTTGATATGATTTGGTTGAAATGATGACAGCTCTTATTGTAAAATAAATGAACTGAAATAAACTTAAGCAATCACCTTAAAGCCATCCACACCATCTCCTGCGCATCTCACAACGAGCATGATTGCGTTCATACACAGAACAGATACAAGATTACGCATATTTTTTTAATATGAACGAGCACAAAAAAGATTTTTATTGAATTGAGAATTAAAACCTGCAGTCTGAACTTAGGCTTAAATTTCAATGCCAAAAACTGAAAACTATTGGTACATTGTTATTTTCTACTAGCACTAGGAAATTGGTCTCACTGTTTCAATAGTATTGGCACATGTGGCAACCAATTACAGCGTAACTAGAGATGAAGTACTGTAAACAAATGTTTGTAAGCAATGGCATCAAAGTTAACTTGTGATTGTGGTCTGGTATATAAATAAATTACAATGGTTCGACCAGTAATCAGTAAGTGAGTCACTGAATCAATTGCTCTGACTTTAATAATGAAATGTTTCATGTTAAGTAAATTATTCTATGGTTGTGGTGATCCTGAGCAAGGCACCAGTTTCTCTGATGGCTGCCCATCACTCAAGATCAGCAGTCAATGATCACACAAGCTAAACACTGCTGTTGTGTGCAATTTGATGTGTGAATCGTAGAGCTCGAATTCTGGGTTTAGATCAATCATTAATTTATCCACAACATGAAATTTGACAATGGTGTCCTTAAAATGTTGTGCAAATCCAAATTAACTGATATAATAAAAACAAAATCTAACTTGTTCAGCATCCGTTAACACAGAAAACCATTTTCAACGTCCTTCTAAGACACCTACGCTACGAGTGAGTTCTTTTGAAAGGATGAGAAGAGAGAGCTTAGGTCGGGGGGATGTGTCAGAATGCTCGAACCATGCATTTTTTCTGATGAGTCTACTTGTTGCATTGACAGCTAAAGTTGAGGCGGAATATATTCTTCCTTTCAGAGCTCACATCTAGGCCAATTGCTGTGTTTTGTTAGAGCTGGGTCGAGTGCCCTGGTTCCACTAAAGCAAACATTTACACACTTCAAAGATGCAGCACCCATGCTGACCCATGCACTTGCACAAGTGCTTTGATGGTGACCAGACTGAGGAGTGAGGAGCAGCAGCTGCCAAAAATACACATATTCATGAAAACAAGCAGAGGAGGAGGAGGAGGAACTCACTGACAAGGCAATCTCACACACCTACCAAAAACAGACATAGACAGCAATATTGGCATATTTTGCTCATATTTTGAATTGGAGTTTGATGAAGTACATATCTGATTACAATCGCTTAAGGCTAACTTCTTTTGTTGCAAGAAGGAACGGTTTTGAACACAGAGAATCATTTGTGAATTGAGAGAATAAATAGGAGATAAATAAGAGAATGATGGTGTTTTTACGTTGCAATTCTTTAGGTTGTATCTTGATCCCCACTCATTAAGAATCACACAGATGGGAAAAATCAGTTAGCAAAAAAATGCAACTGTAGAAATGAGGAGGTGACCTTAACAGTCCGGATTCACTCTGTATCACAGTACTGTGCAAGACATGTATCAGTCATTTCCAAAAGGAGCTGATGCTGTATTCAGTGCAAAGACTTCAGAGGGAGGCCTTGAGCTTCAATGATAAACAAAAGTGATCTAAAACTAGCTGTTTACATTTCATTGTCAAACTGCTGTGTGTTCAGCATAAAACCATCTTGGTTTAACCCCAAACATCAGAGGTCTCCTCTTCTTCTCAAAGGCTAAAGTTCAATGAAACATCCATTTGAGTCAGTTCAGCAAAACTCTCCCACAGGAAACAGGCTTTAATCTAGTTTATGTTATGACAAAAAAACAGATCAGCCAATCATCTTCTCGCTCATCCGCCTGCTGTGCTATTATAGGTGGAAAAGTGGTGTAGGAGCTACTGTGTGATAGTAAAGGTTACAGACATGTTCATTACGTCCCCTTTTCTCTTAGGTATTAAAACATTTCACAAGATCCAGTGGTTCAACCTAAATTTATTAGGGAGCAGGTGTTCTGTTTGAACGTTTTACCTCAAAGCTTCTGTAGTGTAGCACTGGAGCTGTTCTAATTCCTTCATTTAATTGACAATTTGAATGTTTTGTTAATGACATGAGGACACGATGAACTGTCCCCTTGTAACAAAATATTTATTGTTTTCCATCAATTACAATTCTAATTCTAATGTATAACAGAATCTGACAATACTTAATCCCTTAAGACCAGGTGTCCATTCCAGTGGACAGCACAAATCATTATTTGTTTATTGCTTTTGGAACTATTGCTATTCCTAATTTATTTTCATAGAATTACATCTGTAATCTATAACTGACCTTTACTGAAATAAAAACATAAGAACTAAAGGGTTTGTCAGTGTAATTCATAAAAAGTATTGACTTAAGACGATAAAAAATGTTTGTATTTTTTCATACCTATAAAATAATTCAGGTCTAAGGGGATGATTTATATAGACAGCCAAATGCTGCCAAGGAGAGTAGAGGTGTGGGGAGAAGTCCATTTGTTACCATTTGTTAAACTGGTTAAAATGAACCTGCTGGTACTCTGCTCTGCTGCTCAGAGCTGGAGTTAAACCTGCTAAGGATCAGGTGCATGTCTGAGTTTTGAAACCTGACACACTTCACTGAATGCTCTGTGTGGGTGTGAGAGTGTGTGTGTTAATCTGGAGCAGAGCTGTTATTAGGTCCAGCTGCTGCCAGAGGAAACGCACACCAGCGCTGCAACCGACTCATTTAGTGTCAGCTTTCATATGGTCAAAGCACACTTTGAAGCCCTGATGAGATCCATACGGGACAAAATCCTACTCACCTGAAACTGTAACATACTAAAATAAACTGATTCATATTTCTGATACATTTTTGCAGATCTGAATCATAGTGAACTAAATTAATCTAACTGAATGGATTATACTAAACTATACAGCACAACAGTGATATTCACAGATATATACTGAATTGCAAAGGATCATATTGAAGAAAATAAATCAAACCCAACTGTGAGCAGATTTTTATGACCAATTACAACCTGAACAGAACACATCATAACTAAATATGTACTAATGGAATGCCAAGGGACTGAATTCATATTGGAATAAATCAAAGTAAAATCTATACGTTAATACAAGAGAATGATAAAATTGTCTGAAAAGCACAAGACAAGAAGGCCACGAAGAAGATCCAGTCATGTGTGATTCAAAATGTTTAGGGACAAGAAGTTAACTTTGATTATTAGATTATTTTCACATCATATTTTGATTTGCTAATATGGAATTATCTCAGTATTGCAAGGATAATTGGGGAGCGTAAAGAAGCCCACTGGGCAATCTGTCCTCGGAGTGGCCCTTGTGCCTAGGAAGGCAACCAGTGGCTGAGACATTCCCCATGCCACTGAAAGGGTGGTGGTGGGTTTTCTGCTTTCAATCGTCAATTCGGCAGGGGAGCTTAGGTTATTTATATACTAGAGAGTGGGCAAATGAACTGGAAACAGCTGCACCTGAATAGTCAACTATTTGACACCAATCTTGAAACAACTAAATTGCATTTCCCAAAATTCCATTCTGGGAATTCAAATGTGACCTTTATGTCAAAAATGTGTGTACCACCTGACCAGATGACTGAATCTTTACTAACTGACTGAAGTTCTTTACTAAAGTGGCTATAAAAAGTAATGTCTCCACTCAGAATATTTCACAAGGATTCTGCATATTTGTATAAAAGTAATTGACAAGTGATGTCAGAAAAAGTGTGACATTTTTACTTGAAACATGAGAGTCAGTGCGTAACAGTGAAAGAGTAACATGACAGACTCAAGACTTTCATGTTTCATACTCATGTCAGGTCCCTGAACTCTCGGATGAATCAGAGACAGAAGGACTCAATGGCCCTGAGTATCTGAACGCACACACGCGCACACATACGCGCGCACACACGCGCACACATACGCGCGCACACACGCGCCCCATCCAATTAGCTGTTTAAGCTCTGAAATATAAAAAATAAATCAGAGGGGGCCTAAGATTTGAAGCAACTATAACTACATTTCTAAATATACAAAATTTATAGATAAAATATAAAAACAATAAATTATTAACATTTGTTCAGTCTGTATTGACATTGCATCTAACTATATTTATCGCCACAAAAGACTATACAAATAGATTTTTGTAATGTTCAATTTGTGGTCATGTTGTCATTTTTGATGATTACCTTTGAGGCTGTTTGTAACATATCTATTATTTTGAGGGAAATCAAGTTTTAAATGTGAAATAGCTTTGTGTATTAGGATTTTGACAGTTTTTTTTTACCTTGACGTGTCAAATCTCTTGTTGGAAACTCCCAAAACCAAATAGCAAACCTTTCAAAATGCAGCCCTCAAGCTTTTCAGAGTTGTCTTAGATTATACAAAAACTTGATGATTATACAAAAAATTGCATATAAACATTTTTAAAACTTGACAAAATTAAGACACTTTTTTTTTTTACTTTGTCAAAGTAATAGAGACAACTATCCAGAGATCAGTACTTGTAAAGTCAAATGATTTAATACATTATTGCAACATCATTTAAAAAAATAATCATCATTCAACCAGTTCCAAAAATTAATTGAACCACTGGAGTAACATCAACATGTGTCCCTAGTCTTTCTGGGTCTCAGTGGGGAAAGCCACTGAGGTATATAAATCTCTTTTTAAATTGGATATGTTCATTTGTGTTCCTAGTATATAGCTTGGGTGACCATCAGGCAGAAGGGTTAATGACAGAACCATCATTTAAGCATGAACAAGCCTTGTAATCATTGATGGATTAACCCACTCGTACTCTGGTGAGGGATCATGGGAAAGGCCTTGTTCCCAATACTCCCACACAGAGTCCACTGGAGCGACTAGAACTCAATCCGTTCCGCTAGCAGCTTCGCTGACACTCATGGTCAACACACACGCTTAAGAAAAAAATACATAGAATCCCCTCCTTCACCATGACTCAAATGAATCACGATTATCATCTGAACTGATTACTTCAATACTGAAGGGAAGTGGACTATTTTGACCAAAATGTTAACTAAAACCAAACTGAATAAAAGTTGTATATACATTTTTTGCACAAAAAATATAATTGTTAAATTGAGCTGAAGAAATCATCACCTTGCTCTGAATCACATAGAACTAAACACAATTACACATAATTAAATGAAGCTACAGCTTAGCTGAAACATCTTGAAATCATCTAATAAGTAAACTTTAGGGATACTTTTAGTAAATAACGTGTGCTTTGCCTTCTGAGTTGTGTATTGGTTAGCTAGTAGTTAACATTTTTATAAAATCACGCTGTAATATTAATCAGTGCAAAGATAGCATAGCAGTATCAGATGTATACATAAAGTTGTATTTATATGATTTGCAATACAGTATAATGAGGTAAATATAACCTGACCTTTATTAGCATCTTTGTTAAGTTAGGCTATCTAGCAGTTAGCATTTATGTCATGATCGATCATATTTATCAGCACAAAGTCAGGGCTTTGACAGCAGCAGCAGAGCGCAGAACTTTAGTTGCTCTTGATGACAAATGAGTGCGTGTGGAGCCTTGCAATGAGCAATTCTTGACCTACAACTAAAAACCCAGCTTAAGAGTGTAATGCCTTAATGCTGTTTGTCAGAAAAGCTAACTTTAGCAAGCCTGCAATGAATTCCAGTGATGAGATTGAACGTGAAATGTAAAACAGACTGAACACTATTATAAAGAACTAAACATATAAAATGTTCCAGTCATCAGTCATAAAAGTTCCAGTCAGCAGTTTGTTAAAAAATAAAGACTGAGAATTGGTGACTTGGTGAAGATAAATGTTTAATTATTATGTCTTTATACTAAAAAAAAAAAAGTTTTGTATAATAAAGCTGCCATTAGTAATGTTTAATTATCTATAATTAAGTCTTGACTCTATACCTCTAAATCTGAAATAAACTAAAACGAACAGAATCAAAAAGCATTTGGTCATTTCAAACCAATCTGAATCATAGTGAATTCAAACGAATCAAAATAAGCTGCATTTAATCATGGTGAGTGGGCAGGTTTATGAACAGCGCCTCTGTCCTGTGTTAAGTTCTATGATTGATTCGGAAACCGAGACGTATGAGAAAAGCATAAATAACACACACAGCTGTGCTCTTTAGAACACACAATCACTCAGACTCTGCAAAGCACAAGCGGCCTCAAGCTTCCCAAGGGAGGAAAACAGAGACCCTGAAAGACACACGCACCTGCAGCAGCAGCAGCAGCTCTGAGCGACTGTAAAATCCCCAGAATGCACCTCTGTGATAGCATACTGACCACATGTCCAGACAACAGACTACTGTACAGTAATGCTAATGCACACTCGTAACAAATACTCCATCCAATTTCTTGTCGGCTTTCTTTTCCCTTTAGGGGTCGCCACAGCGGAATGACCCGTCAACTCTTCTGGCATATGTTTTATGCGGCGCAACGTGGGAAAGATCCACACACACCACTCATTCACACTCAAACACTAGGGACAATCGTTTTTACCCAATTGACTTATACCGCATGTCTTTGGACTTGTGGGGGAAACCGGAACACCCGGAGTAAACCTACGCGATCACGGGGAGAACATGCAAACTCCACACTGAAATGTGAACTGAACCAGCCAAGGCTCGAACCAGCAACCTTCTTGCTGTGAAGCGACTGTGCTACCCACTGTGCCATAGTTAAAACATTAATGAAAGAAACACCGAATGAAGATTAACAATTTACTTGTTGACAACTAATACATTTAAGAGCTATACTAACAAAGAATACATGAATATTATTTACAATACTTATTTACTTATTTATATACAATACAGATTTACCCCTTTTTTATCATAATACAACTACATTTTAAAGATTTGGCTTTTATTTGGATAGCACCAAGAATCGCAGTGTCTGGTTTAGACATTGACAAACTCCTACTATATAAGAGTCAAAAGACGAAAAGACGTCACATGAGGGTTAATTTCCAAACAGAAATATAATTTTAAAATGACTAATAATCAGTAAAATAATATATTTTATTACTGGAAACAGTCCATCTTAAGACTAGACAGTTCTACGAACCTGGTCAGTCATCCTAATACTGCAGGAAGATTTGGTGGTATAGCTTCCCCTTGTGTTGTAAAGTTCTCAATAATGGAATCAATAAAGCATAAAGGGTTATGAAACTGCCTTTTGAGTGTAGAACAATCTGTCTCTGTGTATGCAAAACGATTTTTTTTCAAGTCCTGTTTGAGGATGATGCTTTCCTTGGTTGTTGACTTTGAATTATTCAAAGATGATGTAAAAAAAATACACAATCCCATTGGTGGCGTTATTGATTTTCAATAGCTGGCATATTGGTCCAAAAATATCCTTTAGTCTTCAACTGAAGAAAGACTACAAAAGAATTAATGTTACAGTCTTCTAAACAGATGAGATTGCAGGAGTCTGCATCTGATTTAACAATTTTTGAATTACTGAATTCAATACAGCCTCTCAATGTGAAAGACCGCTACCTTATTAGAGAAAAAGAAAGTGAATGATTTGCACCTCAGGGACTGCTCACAGGGGGTGTGTTTCTGACTCACCAGGGCAAGGAGTAAGTGTCTGCTCCTGCTGTGGGATCTGCAGTGTGATCTGGAGCAGATCTGGGGTTAACAGAGAAGAAGGTTTGTGAATCAAGTTCAGCCACCGACTGTTCTTCAGCTCAGAGGTGTCACAAGGAGCCTGGAGCACTGGAACCACAGCTGAAATAAACAAAAAGAGAGAAAGGATTCAAGTGAATTACATTCACAATGCGAAATCAATCTCAAATCCTCAGAATAAATATGAATAATTAAATAAAGGGTACAGACTCATAACAAACCAAATCATAACGAACCAATTTAAATGTAACTGATTCAAATCAGTCTCATGTAAATCAATGCTGATCTTAAAACTATTTCCTGATCAAAATAAACAGCAATGGATGATGTCATTACATAATTCAGAAGACTAGTACAATCTCACATTCTGTTACATCACTTAAATTATTGAAACAGAGAGGTGCTAAAAACTTTGACAAACTCTAACATATTTGCCAATGTTGTATGAAGAAATGGTACTAAATCAAGGAGACAACAGAGAATTTTAGCAGTAATTATTTTAACACAAAATAAGCCCAGAACATAGCTGCAAACCACCTAAAACATGTTGATAACTGATAAAACAGCAACTAAAGTTCCCTTCACAGTGCAAGAAGGGAACTCTTTTTCTACAGGTTGTATTCTGCTGTTTTTTAAATGTAGAACTTAACAAATGGTTCACAAAAATTAACCTTCAAGGGACCCTTAATCTAAATGAGAAGGGAAACGAAATGCTTAACAGGATAAAAATAAGAGCAGGATAACAAATGATGAGCAGATCCTGTAAATGTGAACCTAAATGCAAAAAAAAAAAAACCTTCCAATTATGTGACATAACAATAAGTCACATGGCTGGTTAAAGGAAAAACTAAACAGGACAGGACTAACAGATAAACAGGACTAGCAGCCAAAAACTCAGTCAAAGCCTATAAACGATTAAACATTAGACTATTTCCATCACCACAAACTGTGGAAACATAATGAGAAGGTAACAGGGGTGCAAACATTTATATACTAAACCAAATTGCACTTCTGAACTAAAATTAACCACTTAAAATCAAACTGAATCATATTGAACTTTACTGACCTGAACCATACAGATCTGAAGTGCTACATACGGTCGTAAGATTTGCTGAAATTTATTATACCGACATTAATCGTACAAAAATATTGTGACCTGACTCCTTAACTGAATCATATTACACTGAAGTAAATGACTAAATAGAATCATTCTCCAATAATTGTATTAGTGTATTGAGTCATGTTGATCTTAATAGTATTAAAATAATCCTGACACGTTTTCAACTGATCCATCCCTAATTCGCATTGTACTATAAGTGAACCTCATTTTAAATAAACCCACACCAACCATCATGATTTTTACCTAAGCTTTAGTGAACAGAAAAGACCTGAATGATACTCAGTGGAATCATACTGAGATATTTATTTGTATATCTGTATAATATTTATCTGTATAAATGAGAACGGTTGTTAAGAATGTTGCAGTTTGAGTATGGCTGCTCTCACCTGGTGTTCGCACAGACACTCTGATGCCTCCCAATGTTCCTGATACAAAAAGCAGCGCTGGGCGCTCACACACCTTTAGCTCCACACGTTGAACACACATCTCCAGAATCGGAGCGCTGGATGAGGCCTTCACTCCTGCTGCCCAAAACAAACACACACATGCAGTCAGCTCAGCTCACAGAAGCAAAACTCATTTACATAGTACACTGGCTGTGCGTTTTGCCCTTTAGGTGTTTGATGGGGTGTGTGGCCCCTGTGACCTCCAGCTGTGCATTTGTGCACTTCTGCACTTGTACACACTCACTCACAGAAACGATGCTTAGAAATCTACTTTAAAAAGATTTAAAGTGTGAGATTTTTGGAATACTTCAGTTTAGCATGTGCTACATGCTGTTCCCAGTGAAGAAAGAGAGGCAGAGTGAACGAGAGTCCAGCAGTGTCTTTCAAAAATGATTTTATTATGACTCTTGGTGTGGATGATTTGCTCTTATTTTAAGGCAGTTTATGTTTAAAATTACTTTCCTACTTAATTCAATGTAAATTTTTTTGGTGCATAAAATAATTTGTTTAAAAAAATCCTCACTTGTGTTGAATCTACTGAAGTGACTAAGTGACTAAAAAATTATTACAAAAGAAAAAATGCAATGTTGTATGATATGAAAAAACTGAAATCAGAGAGAGAAACAGATAGAGACATAGAGAGAAAGAGAGAGAGAGAAAGAGCGAGAGAGTAACTAAAGAAAGTTAAAGTCTGAGTGCTGTTAATCACACGCACATATTCAAGAGTTTATTAGGATTGTGTCTCATATCAGACAAACAGATGTCATGGACACATGACATACAAGGACACATTCCATCCTCAGAAGGACACCCATACACACATTCTGTCTTCACAAGGACAGATGGACGAAATAACTTACACAGACACAAACTAACATAGGCAAGTTCAAACAGATGCTTGTTGTGTATCTGTAGATATTATGAAGCAACTCCTTGGGGATTGATGGACCCACTCACTTTAGCACAAGGGCTCACAGATGTTCTTAGAACAAGAACACACGCACACACAATGTCAGAATCCAGGAGTTGCCTCCTAGCAACCTCGACTTCTTTGAAAGTTTCAAGGTCATTTAGGGATGGAAATTGTTCCTTCACAAACGTCCTATCAGAATCTTGTATTCAGGCTTCACATACTGCGACAATATAATCAGACTGTTAAGTGATCAACAGAGAAAGTGATCTGTATAGGACAGGTATAGGTAAAGAGGCGTACAATTATCACCTCTCTGTCAATTTTTCTCCGTCTATCTTTATCTCCATTCCTCCTTCTTTTGCTTGCCTTCTTTCTTTCTTTCTTTCTCTACTCCCTTCCATTAGTTCTGGACTAAGACATTGCATTGGGACAGTTACAAATATAGAGGCATATAATTATATCCTCTTTCTTTACAAAGTTGGTTTAATCAAAGAGATTACAGGTCAGCTTAATTCAACAATTTCCTCATACAAATAAACTTTAATTCACAATCCCTGAGTTAGCATTATATGGTAATTCTATTTCTACTGCATAGAATTATTTAATAGGAATTGCTATTTAACTCTTAATCCACACTGTGTGACGCTGCTTTAAAGCAACAACTATAAAAAATGTTTTGATTGATCATTGCGACTTTTCTTTTGTCCTCCTTTCCATCCTTCCTTCTTTCATTACTTCCTTTCCTTTTTTTATTTATTTATTTTCTTTCATTCTTTATTTTTGCCAGCTTCTACTCCAGAAAAGTTAAATCTGGTGTAAACTACTTGATCACATCGATTGATGAGTGATGTTCATTTTTCTCCAATGCTAGGGTTTATTGCCTGAAGCGTATTATTTAAACACTGGTAATCATGCACTCACACATACCTGTGGCTCTGTGGGCGTGACTAACAAGGCTGTCGATCACTGCTCTGTTAACTCCACCCACAGTGTGTGTCCAGCTGTTCAAAACAGATTCCAGAAGCAGCACCTCTGCACGTGTGGCCTGAACACACATCTGTGGCAGCTCCAACACACACTCACGCACTGGCACCCATGAAGACCTGTTTCTAAAAGAGTGAAAGTGTGAAAGAAAGCGAAAAGAGAGTGCAACCAGTGAGAGTGTGATTGGTGTGTTTATTCAATCTCTTTCTTTGTCTCTTTCTTTCAAACATAAACACAAGCAGAATTCAACTCTACAAATAGGTTCAACAAACAATGATCACAAATTCTGGTTCATTGTTAATCACCTAACTTGTGAATTTGACAGATATATTCAGTATAAATAGTAGTTAGAAATTCAGTACACTTTTATAACATTTCCATCTCAAGTGTGTGTGCTTGTAAAAGTCAGAATCAGAAATTTGTAGATGAACTACTGGCTGGCTAAGGGTTAGAATGAGTAAAAGAAAGGAGTGAGGGGAGAGGGCACAAAACGGAGAGAGAGCTTCTGCATCTCATTACTGCACCTCACACACACTCAGAGCCAGGTGCAGGACTGAGTCCTTCTCTTTCTCACACACACTAGGCTCAGGGGAGTTTAGTAAATGACCGCTGATCGGTACCTTGTGAGCACTCAGATCTCTGGCCACACACTCAGTCTCTCTCAGCAACTACAGGATGTTAATGAGCCTCCACACAGAGATGAAGCAGAGAGGTTCATTTAGAGACAGTTTAGATCCGAAGTCACTAGATCAGTTTGAAGTAGACGCCCAATATTGCGTCACAGTTATTAATTCATTTTCGGTGAAATTTGGTAGAGGCAAAAGGTGCTGCAGCCTTTGCCAGAAATAAAAAATATTGTATTTTTGGCAGGAATATCTGCTTCAACTTAAAAGATCTTTGACAGCCAATAGCTGGTTTTGGGTGTGGAAAAGGCCTATTGGTTTGACATTAATGGATTTTTTTTTTGAAATTTTATGACCTAGCAATTATCTTGGAAAGCTTTTATATTAAAAATATAATAAAGATGTATTTGTATATGTAAACAGTATGTAAGTATGTATGTATACATGTCCAATAAATGGAGTTCAACGGGGAATTAACAAGTTAAAAAAAGACTCCCCTGAAGGCACCAGGTTTCTCACCTGTGGTCTAGCAGCTTCCCAGAGAGAGCAGTGCTGAAGGAGGGAATTATAGGATTGAGAGGCTGGAACACTCCATCGGCATCCAGTACGGTCAAGCCAGCCTGAAGCTCAAAAACCTGGAACAAATACCAATGAATGTGTATATGTTTTCCTGCAGTTGAGTGCATTTGTTTGTGTGTGTACCTTGAGGCAGCAGTGTGTGTAGGTGGGCTCCGGCAGGGAATGTGGGAGTGCATGTTCATCCGGAGAATCACTTGGTTGTGTGATGTCGAGTATGACACGTTCACATTGAATCTGTATTGCAGGCAGAGGTCGTAACAGCTGCAGCGAAGAGACACAGGGTGTGGCAGGAGACACCTAAACAAACACAAATAAGAACATTAGTTCAAAAGGAATTAGTTATATTTGTTATGATCAATATCACTAAGTCAAGATAAAGTTCCTTTAATGTAGTTCACAGAGACTCTGTTTACTGTGGCAACACTCTGTGAACTGCAGCGGTACTCGGTTAACCTCAGCATTATTTGGCCAACCTCAACAATACTTAAACGACTCAAGCCATTCAGTCGAGCTCAAAGCGATTCAGTCGAGCTTAGCATGAATCAGTAGGTTTCAAAATGTTTCACTCAAGTTTCAAGTTATTTAGTCAAGCTCAAAGCGATTCAGTTAAGCTTAACGCGATTCAGTAGGTTTCAAAATGTTTTATTCAAGTTCAAAATGAATCAGTCGAGCTCAAAGAGATTCAGACATGTTTAAAGTGATTTAGTAGAGTTCATATTGATTCAGTAAAGCTCATAGAAATCCAGTCAAGCTCAAAGCAATTCAGTTTAGCCAGAACTGATTATTTAAAGTTCAAAATGATTCAATCAGGATCATAGAGATTCAATGGAACAATGGGCCCCAATGGGCCAGCAGAGGGTTATGTGTATGTAGAGGTTACCCGTTCTCCCTGAAGCTGGGGCAGAATGAGGTGTAGCAGGTTGTACTCCGCTACAGGAACTGTGATTGTGGTTTTCGTCAGTGTCACACTCGTCTGGCGGGAGGAAACACACTCCTGCGGTGAAGGAACTTGCTCTGGATGTACAAAAACACACTCCTCACGCTTATCTGAAAGTGAATGAAGGAGGGAAAGAGAGTAAAACCATCATTCGAGTAGGTTATTTAAAAGTTAGGTTATTTCTCAGTGTCTGTTCTCAGAGAGTGTGTACCAGGCGGTGCTCTGCAGCTGATCATCTTCAGAACTCTGTGCACTGCGCTGCTATTTAGTTGTAGATCCAAAGGTCCTACGATGATCCTCTTTAATGAGGACTCCTGCACACACTCCTGCAGCGACTGCTCCTCACACTCTGCATACAAAACATTCACAGGATCAAACACACTACAACAACTTCCCACACACACTCAAATTCTTTTGATCTCACATGTGAATGTATGTTTGTACCCAGGGATAAGAAAAAGAAAATGTACTAAAATTAGGGGGTGGGAGGAGGGAGGCAGGGCAGAAAAAATATGCATGTTTGTGGGCATAACTGCCACCGTAATAACATAAAATACTTGGAAACATTGATTCATTCATCTCCCATCCAGACAAAAGATTTCCAGTTAGATGTTTTCTAAACTATGTTTAAAAAAAGGAAAAAGGACTGATTTAACTGAAAGGTGCCAGGAAGCTAATCAGGCCAAAATAGCAGGGCTATAACTTAGTTTATATTCTAAAGGGGCTACTATATAAGTCCCAAGCTCAACTGAACATGATTCTTTATCTCAACACATGAGTCTCTCAACACATCAATGCCATTTTATCTTCATAGTCTATGAAGATAAAAAAGTCTGACAACAGCTTACCATTCTTCAGTTTTCTGTTTACAGCATTATTTGTTGACGCTCTCAATTTGAGAGTTTTTAAACTCATAGCTATAATGAATTGATTTTAAACTAAATTTAAGGTTGGCATATTCAGGAGACCAACATCCCCTCTTATTAAAATCCAATAATATTGGTCATTTAATACAAGCAATGTAGGAAGATGGTGACTTGCACTCTCCTTCTAAAATCTGACCACTTTACATCAAAAACATATGTTTTAATTTATGTTTTTATCTGGTTAAAAAGAATGCTCAGTTATTGCACTGTATTGTTGAGTGTGTTTTGTCTGGTCAGGTTTATGACTCATTTGGTTAAAAGATGAGAGGAAGCACATTAGACTAAAACACAAAAGCTTAACAAAGCTTTTTGTGAGTTTTCAAATGGGGACATTCGGTCTGGATCACTAATGTCAGTGCTAGGAATGAACACGACTCTTCACTGTCTCTTTATATATCAAGGTAGGTTTAACATTACTACTTTCGTACAATGTCCTACATATCCATCTATAACTTTGATTTGTCAAAAACAACATGAGATTCAATTAGGCATGAAGAGGGAATGACATTGTCATGTGTCAGTCAAACATTTGGTAATAATCCAGCTGAGATTACATGTAATGAATCAACCAAATGATTGATCATCCACCATTTCAGGGCCGAGCCGGACCTATTGTCAAAAATGCTGCCACAATCATCTCTTTCCAACTAAAACAGTAGGGCAAGTGTTTGCATGTTGAGAAATCTCCAGAATCCAGAAACTGTCAGTTTGTTTCATTCTGCTTCAATGCTCTGGACTGAGAAATCCTGCATAACTGACAGCTGATGATAAAGTGATCTATGAGGAGACAGGATAAACTTCAATCAGCCAAGAGCAAGTAACACTAATGATCTCGGGCATGAAGAGGAAGAGAAAGACCACACGTGAGGGTGAGAGAGTTCAGTGTGTCAGCGTGTCACTTGAAGATCAGCCTGAGGCAAAAGCTGATTCGGTCACTTTTCTTTGGTGATACAAATGGTGCTGGTGTTCAAAGCAGACATTGAGCTGAACAGAGATAGAGATAGGAGCGATTACCTATGGTCCTGTTCTCCATGGTGTAGAGGTAATCCATGTAGAAAGCTCCATACCGCTGCAGTCCAGCATTCTCCGTGTACACCTCCTGAAGAGAAAACACAGCTAAGATCAATACACAGTTGAGAGAGCAAAACAAACGATATAATCATAGACTCTACACTATAAAATAATCCATAAAATTGAAGAAAATACTGAGAGAAAATTCCAGGGACAATTCTGTAATTTCATAGAACATTTATACGTTTTACAGATATTTCTGTATTGTATAATGTTTATAAAAAAGACGAAAGTACAAAAAACATTGCCAAGCACATGATTGGAACTGTATACAAAACTGTAAATAAGACTATTTTTAAAATGAACATAGCATTTGTCTAGTAATTCTATTTACCAAAAGATCTGCAAAAAAAGGCCCATGTGAGGGTGGTAGGAGTATTCTATCAGATAGAATAGGCCTGGAGTAGAGCCGGGTGGAATGTTTAGAAGTCTTCATATCTTTTTTGAAGTCTACAATTTTAACTCTACAAGTAAGCGCTTGATAATCAATAGAAAATGACAGACTCTCATACCTGGTGTCTCTCTGAATCCAGAATAAACTCTTCCCTGACGCCATTATTTTCTGGACTGCGATAGTCGAAAAGGGAGTTTGTCAGGTATGTCAAACCTTTCACATTCAGAGAGTCCCCACAGCACAGGAACACTGCCTCCTGGAATGCACAAACAACCTCTTCAGGCACTTCCATAAGTTACAAAAGACAAAGACAAAAAAACAACGTGACTCAACATTAAAACCTTTTTATTCATTTCTCAATTAAGAGACATTCTTTGAGAAGTGTATATGTAAATGTTTGTTGTAGAACTGGATATCAAGTCTTTACCTCAATTAATTCCTTCATCCATCAAATCTAGACTACTGCAGAGAACATCTGGTTTATTCCTCACAATCTAAAACATCATCTGCCTAATTAAACAATGGCAGCAAGATTGGTGATTATACTTTGAAATACGAATACCACCTCAAAGTTTAGTCTCACATCCGATGATAAAAACAAATGAACTAGTTAACATTATACTTTTTGTTTAAGTTTATTTAAATATACTCAAATAAAAACAAAACAATAGCAAATAAATCAATGGCGCTTGTTTAAATGTTATCAACCTTACGAATGCACGAATATTACGAATATTTTTAAATTTGCCTACGCATAGTAAACTGTTTATAGATAGCTATATAATAATAGATATGCACCATAGATAGCTCAGAGAGGTTCATTCGGTCACCATTATGGTTTTCATTGTATTTTCTGGGTATTAATTATTATATTAATTATAAGGTATTAATTAAATTATATTATATAATGTTTTATAAATTATTTACAAAATGATTTACCTCTGTCTTTAAACGTAACTGAACCCACCTGATTCCACTGATATAAATAAATAAAGAATATAAATAAAGATAAATAAATCAATAAATAAAGAACACAAGACTGACAGAATTGGAAATAGGCAATTACACCAGCAAATATGGTGCACGGAACCTAACTAACTAATTAAACAGGATACCAGAAAAAAATAGATAAATTCTACCACCAGTCATTTAACCTAATAAGGATCACATAAAGACCGGTACAAAAAAAACTACGGCACTATGCTCCCAGTCCACTGAACTGGTAAGAAAAGAAGCACAAACAAGGACAACATAACAGAAAATTACCAATAAAACATAACATAAAACACAGAACAAAGCACATAATAGTAGGGTCAGTCAGGACTAAGTCCCACTAAAACATGGAAACATGACACAAAGGTAATAGAGACTCTGACGTTTTGGGTGACATTTGATAAAGTTATAGAGGCCATACATAGCCAAGACACAGTTTTTTAACTAACTAGATCTCATGATTGTGGCATTTTAAATAAATGAGGAAAGATAACAAAATGAAGTGTTTTAATTTAACGCTCACTGAACATTTGAGATATTTAAGATAAATATCTATCAGGACTATATGTTTGCGTGGGTCAAGCTGCAAGAATGTACACTAAAATAATGAAAATACAAGCACATGACATTAAATTTCACTGGTTGGACAAGGACCAGGCATTGGGCATGTGGTATTTCAAAGATTATAATCACCAGTTTTAATATCAAATGAAAGCATCACTTGTAGTGAACATCACTTTTCTCTCTGTATATATATATCTAACCTCTTCTTTCCTGTTCATGTTCTCCTCAAAGTCGCAAACTCCCATGATGCTCTTCAGACACAGAGCTCGACAGCCGACGACGCCCACCTGACAGTCGAAGAAGCGCTCCCCTTGCAGCAGAGCCTGCAATTCATTCACAAAGACCTTCATGTTAGTTAGGGAGCTCAAGAACACACTCAAGCTGCTCTGTCTGGGGGAGAATAGATCGCTCATACCTCGAGAGTGATGCCTTCAAGTTCCAGACTCATAGCGTCTCGAGACTTCAGTTTCTGAGGACTGTAGAAACTACTTTCAGAGCAGCTCTCTGTCAGCTACATACACAAAGCAGAAAAAGTGAAAACTTAGAACTGATTAACTTGAAAATATACTGAAAAATAACATAAAAATTAGAAAAACTAGAAATTTGCTATGTGATGTCAATCATACTTTAGTGAGAAAAAAAACTTTCAAATATAAATTGATGTTTTACAGTTAAATAACGAAGTAGTCTTTTCCTTGTATTAGTTCATGTTAAAACATTACAAACAGCAATTATATAATTGAATGCTCATATTGCTTAACAACTACTTCTTTGTTATTACTGAAAACCCCATCAGACTGATTGTCTGACAAATTTAACTGAAACTAATTCAAATGGATGTCATGCATTTTTTTACTTTCAAAAGGCTTATAAAAAATCTGAGGAGGACGTTTTGTTTTTTTTTTTTGCTTAACTGAACAATGACTATTCAAGTGTGTATATGACCACTTATGCACAAGAATGCTGGCTGATCTAAAAGACTGTAAGAAATGTTTAATAGGTCTTGGATTTCAAGATTAATCAGAATATTAAAATGCAAAGCATACATGGACCTGATTACTTCTCAGAAGTCCTTATTACAGCTATGCATCCAGTAAAGGGTAGCACTCATCAAAACAAAACGGTGGAATTTGCTGGCATTGAGAAGAAATATGACATACAATAGAAAAACCATGGATCGATTTCCACGTGAAATTCTCAACTCTTACACTGACATGTCTTCTGTGGCATTACTGACTGTGGAAAAACCAGGCCGACCTTGACTCTCATATAAACAAGGTTTCTGCTGTTTACTGATTAGCATGCTTTTTAAATAACCCGAAACCAAGGACTAATGTACTGAAAAAGCTGGGGGAACAAGACTAGAGAGTGCGTCAGTGAAACCTTGAATGTGAGGCTTGCTCTGGTGCAGTAGAAGCTGACAGACAGCACCGGCTCTCTCGGAGAGTATGGGAGAGACTGTGAAATCTGATTGGCTCCTGACTCCAAAATCTCCTCAGATTGAGTGTGTGCTCCTGTCTCTTCATCCTCCTCTCCCTCTGCCACTACCATAGCAGGAATAAAGGACCAGGCCCACGAAACCCAGCCCTGGTCCTCATCCTCACCCCTCTCCCCTCTTGACCCTAGAACTGGAACTGCACTGGGCAGAGTTGAATCTGGACTCTCAGCAAGACCTGCAGAGAACAAGCGCAACAGGACTCATGGGAGAACTACTGCATTAAAAAGAAGCAGTACGTAGTTCCACACAATTCACCACAACTCAGTTAAATGCTAAAAAGAACTGACATAATTCTGATCAATCTATTCATAGTTCAGTATGATTTTGTTTTAATATGGTTCAGTTTGTGATACCGGACATATAAACTGATTAATACTGAGCTGAATCTACATCAGTATAATTCACTCTTCAAATTATGATAGAAAAGTTTAAGCCTGCTATTAAAAAACTATTAAAAGCAAATATGGTAAACTGGCAGTCAAGTAGCAGCAGAGAAGTGTATTCATTGATAAAGTTGAGCGTGAGAGTTCACAGCTGATTTTTGCTCCTGGACAAGTAAGTAAGATTGAAACATTAGTTTTGTATGAATATTCTCTTGTGTCATCTTTCATTTATTGTTTATCAAGAATCACACTGGCAAAGATGACGTTCTTTCCATTTAAAATCACCTATGTATGAGTGAGGTGGGGCTGTTAAAATCTAGACATGGCACTATAGGTTTAGGTGAATGTTTGTTTGTGTTGTTTGTGCACACTGACACTAAGCACTCTCTTTCTGCAACTTTAAGTTCCTTTATTCTTTTGCTCTTGAATGATTAATTTGAATGTCAAATAAATTAGTATATTTTCTGAGGATTATATGAGTTTAATTCTGAATCAGTTCCGTTACAAACAATTAAACAAAGATTCAGCCAAGTACGATTGATTCAATGATTCAATGCAGTTTAACATGATTTATTTTAGCTCTAGGCAATTAATTTCTGCTGACTTTGAATCCACTTTGCTCATAATGACTCCGTTTAAAATTATTTAGTTCCATTTGTTTCCACTCATTGCAAGCCATTCAGAAATGCACATCAGACAAAGAATCCAAATAACTTGTGAAAATACACGAAAGGCTGCAATCACCGCCTCTGCTCTCTTTAAGAATATACATTGTATTCTCTCACCAGAGTCTCTGTCACTGAGTGGATCTCGCTCTCCCCTCTCTTTCCCACTATCCAGTAGTATCTCTGTCTCTCCATAGTAGAGTGTGAGGGCAAGCTCAACCAGTCGAAGAAACATTGGGATCTGCTGATCAGTGAGAGATAGCTTGAGAGAGTCCAGTAGAGAATGAACCTGAAAAACATACACATGCAAACTAAAATGAGTGTGTAAGACGGAGGATTGATAGCAATGCTAGAAAAATATATTTCAGATTTTCTTGATAATGTGGCAATAAAAATTCAACTTTGGCTGCTAGCTCAAACACCTTGATGACAGCGGGGATCTTGGCATGGGTGTTTTCGTAGGTGAAATGGAGTCTTGTGGTGAAGGAACATTTGTAGATCAGTGGATCTTGGTAGAATTCAATCTTTCCGCTGGCATCCCGCTTGTCGAGACACACGGTACAGTCTGAGAAACTGATGCGTTTCCTCAGGACCAAATCTGGAGCTATAGAAAGGGACAGAAAGAGACAATGAAATCACTTCTTTTCACTGAACTTGGTTTGAAATAAAATGTTCAACTTAGTCCTGGTGATATTCAATGAGAACATTTTAGAAGATCCAAACTACAAATACTACCATTTAAAAAAATAATTAATGAAATATTGTCATCAGCTAAGCACAGGCAAACTGTGGTGTTTAATAATATGGACCAACTAAACATAGTTGATGGAAAAAAAATTAAAGCAGCTGAAAGAGTCAATGAGGGCATAAGCAAATGATGTTCTCTATTCGAGATTGAACTCACGTGTGATGTCCATGAAGGCCGGATCCCAAAGCTCATCCACTGTCACGCACTCAGCTGAGGTGATGTTCACAGACAGTACAATATCATCCTCCACGTACTTCAGGATCAGATTATTCACACATACGCAGACATTGTTCAGTACACGCCGGAGCAGCGAATGGACGTACCCTGCACACACATGCACACTTAATATGAGTCCCTATGAACAGATTTAAAACTCTATCCACCAAAGCTGTAAAACCAGAGTTGGATGTAGTAAATTATAAAAATCATAAAGCACACACTTGTGTAAAATCTGGAAACATACATTAATAAACATAAATCGTAAGTCCTGAGTACTGGTGTAACACACATTGATGTAACATTTGTAAACTTGGAGCAATAAAGTGTCATAACCCCATGAGTGCTTACGTCAAAAAACTCTTTTCTGCTTCAACTCGAGCTGTAAAAACATTAGCTCTTTTTCCTTCTCTTCTAATGAAAACAAAGTTCATTCTGTACTGCGGATTATTAATGAGCACTAAGCCATAATCTGTGACCCTCAGTCTCACCACTGTTTTATTTCTCTAGCCTAGCACATTATATTCAAAGCAACAGAAATGTGAATGTAGATTTAAAGTGAAACCAGGTGATTAAAATCTGTAAAGTTTTTTTTATGACAAACTGACTTGCTTCATGTGGTACAGCAACTGAGTATGATACAGATCTTATTTAAAATCAAATTTTTTAATGGATTTAATAGAATTCAATTCAAAATAATACCAGAGAATTCCACAAAATTATAAACAGCATTTCTTTGTTTCATTTCATTCATTCATTCATCTTCATGTCGGCTTTCTTCCCTTTCGGGGTCGCCACAGCGGAATGAACCGCCAACTCTCTGGCATATGTTTTATGCGGCGGATGCCCTTCCAGCCGCAACCCATCGCTGGGAAACATTCACACACACATTCACTCTTTAACACTATGGGCAATCGTTCTTACTCAATTCACTTATACCGCATGTCTTTGTACTTGTGGGGAAACCGGAGCACCCGGAGAAAACCCACGCGATCAAGGTGACCCAGCCGAGACTCGAACCAGTGATCTTCTTGCTGTGAGACGACCGTGCTACCCACTGCGCCACCGTGACGCTCCTATTTCATTTCATCAGCTTAAATTTATTTTTTTAATTTGGACGACCGATTCATATGACTGCCCCTTGGCAGAGTGACTTGGAAGATCACCCCTCATCGGGCAATTTGGAAGACCACCTCTTGGCAGGGTTGACTTGGAACACCATCCCTCACCGGGCAACTTGAAAACCACCCCTTGCCGGGCAACTTGAAACACCACCCCTTGCCGGGTGACAAACCCTTGCCGGGCAACACAGAAGACCACCCCTTCCTAAGCAACTCGGAAGACCACCCCTTGGTTAGTGACTTGGAAGATCACCCCTCGGCGGGTGCAACTCAGAAGACTTCCTCTTGAGGGGTGACTTGGCAGTTTGAAATACACTAATTAAAAGACCTCCTTTCAGCATGCTATTTAGAAGACGTAACTCGAAAAACCTCCACTCTGCCGGCTTCTTGGAAGACCTTTCGGTAGGCTGCTTGGAAATTGCAACTCGAAAGACCTTTCTGTGGGGGAGTTGGAAGACCTCCTCTTGGCAGGTGACTCAGGAAACATCCTTTTGACTTCCTCTTTGCAAGAAGACACACTCTTTGCAGGAAGACACAACTTGAAAGACATTCTCTCTGTGGTGACTTGGAAGACATTGATTCCAAAGACCTCCCCTCGGCAGGTGCCTCAGAAGACCTCACATTGCCAGGTGGCAAGAAAGACTCATCTTGCTGAGAAACTCTGAAACCTCCTCTTATGTAGAAACAAAGCTGAGGTTCTTTCATTACAATGTCTGTGCCGTTCCAGCTCATTTTATTGCCTAGTCTGAGGTATGAGGGTCAGTGCTCGGTCTTTGACAGTGCTCCGTCTCACACACAGAAATAAACCACACTATGCTGCTGCTAAAGTGTTCTGGAGGTAATCTACCCATCTGTGCCGCTGCCTCTACATCTTTGAACACACATTTGCCCTCTCACACACCCCTTCAGCAAGAATGCACCTGCACTGGGTCTCCCTGGGACCCAATACAAAAGTCATAAAGCTGACTGGAAACACAAACGAGCCTTGAGTCGACGTCGTCGTACACACACACACACACACACACACACGCACGCACACACACACACACACACGCACACACGCACACACACACACACACACAACCCAGAAGTTAAACTGCTCTCATTCAAGTACTTTCAGACCTTTAGGTCTGTGACTTGCCTATGAGTTCTTGTTCAAATAGAACCTATTGCAAATGTAGTTTTGTACTTTCTGAAAATGGGGAGTCAAATACCACTAGGTCCAAACGTTTCTCCTAATATTCAAAATGATTGAAATGGACACGGACATTAATTACGACCTTCATATTTGAGATAGTGTTGAACATATTTAAACACTACTGGAGGTCTACAAAAACTCTATATTTTGCTTTAGCTGGAATTAGTTAAGGTCTGAGCGTATGTATTTCTCTTACCTGGGGGAAGGTCAGGCTCACTAGGACTTGTGGCAGTTCCTCTGCGGATCCTGGATGGAGCTTTTGAACCCTCAGAGCTGGAAGACACACTCTCAGAGTCAGCCTGAAACAGACAAACACATACATGTAAACATGACAAAACCAGTTCAACCAGTACAAATATATACTGACCAAGTATTTTTTTTTGCAATTCTCTTCACATCGCAAACTTTTAATAACTTTCCAGAACCTGGAATAGTTCGTTTCTAAACTACTTGCCTAATAAACCCACTTTTTTTATCAACAACTAGATCATTATCTTAAAATAAATATTAAAACTTTTCAGCAAAACAAAAATAAATCAAATGTTCATATTCAAAATTTAAAATGAACATATTTACATTTAAGACACATTCTAGTAATTTTGTCTTGTAACTTATTATGATCTGTGTGTTTTATCAATTTGTATGAGAATGTATTTTATGTATCTGCCATCATACTGGTAATGTAGTTGTTTTAGTCTTTGTAATCTACATTACTTATTGTAATGTGGCACACATTTTAAAACGTATGTAATGAAATGTGGATGGATAGGATCACACTACAATATATTAATTATCTAAAACAGGAAACAGGACGAAATACGATCCTGGAGGTCTGGTAGCCCTGGACATTTTAGTTGGATGTCTGATTTGCATGCATACTACTCTAGCTTCAGACATGAGAGGATTTTAATTAGTGTATCAGGTGTGACCTCCAGGACTAGATTTGGAGATCCTTGCTCTAGAACAACAATCAATGAAAATAGTTAGAGAATATTTTGAAGAATGTTTATCTTCTTCCTGTTATAGGTTACCCTCTAACTTTGACAACCAATGTGTTTCTGTTCTGCATGAAGCTTACCAAAAAAGATAAGTTTCCCTTGCCTTGAAGACATCATTTCAGGTTTAGGCTTTAATCTTTCTAGAAGTTGTAGTTTAGACTGAAACGTAATAAATACTCCACAGGTGCAGATTCCACTAGAGACCATTGTGCGAGTGTGTACTGACCGTCGCTCCTTCTCTGAGCTTCAGAATACACTCCATGGTGTTGATGGTGACCTGCACCGGCTCAGAGCTAAGTTTGGTCCAAGGAACATGGATCCGCAGCTCATGGATGTGACCACTCAGGAATGTGAAAGGCAAACGGAGTTCCTAAATTGAGGGCATTTTTTTTCACTACTGAGATCAAACCTCTTCCCAAACAGAAATGAATGATGTGCTTGTGCATGTCACCTGCTCCAGTACGTCCAATTTGAGGTCTAGTTTGCTTAGAACTACGTCTCCTCCCCATAGTGAGAGCTGTAGGTCTGATGGTTTTAGGTTCTTGATGTAGCGGTTCACATAGCTCATCAGAAGAGGAGTCACGTAGCTCTCCAGCATCCTGCCTCAACATCACACACACTAAAAACAGAGCCAAAAGAAAACTTCACATCAAAAGTAAACACACAGTAGCTATAATTATTAGTACTTTTTGGATGCAATAGAGACACTGCTTTTAAACTGCTTTTAAAATTCAAATAATGCTCTATATTGTAGACCTATGATCTAAGTTTGAGAATTAAGAAATAGGTTCATGCTCCAGGGATCTGAATTTGCCTTGGCAAAATGAATTGTCAGAAGGACTGGGCAGGAGTAATGCTCTGATAGAATAAAGATTCAATAAAATCGAAAAGAAATCAGAAATTGCAGGTAAATATCAAACAAGACAAATTAGATTTTTCTTTTTATTTGACATTTGAGTTTATTAGGTTGCTTGCATTTGATTGCAAATGAACAAAATATCTTGAGATAACAAAAGACCTGGTAACCCTGCACTCAATTGGAGTGAAGCTGGAAATGATTTTTTGCATGAATGGAAAAGGTGAAACTGAAATTAGACATATTGGTTGGTTTAATAAGGCATAGAAGTTCAAAAGTACGGTGAAATGCAAGAATACTGAAATTAATATAATTGACAGTTGCCAGAAAATTAAGATGGTATGTCTTTGGAATAAATAATCCAGCATATGTTCTGTAGGTCAGTAATATGTGCTTAGTTTTACTCATCACCAATGTATATTTAGGCTGCATTCCATTTCTCTCCCTTGGCCCTAACCCCTAACCCTTACCCTCTGTTTTCCTGGTTCACGTGAGGGGAAGGGAAGGCAATGTTTATAAGTAGTTCTGTTTAATTTTTATTTTTTCAACGGCTTCAATGTAGTGAAGTTTATACCAATCGATCTACCTACCTAACCCTAACTTTAACCCACACACATAACATCCAATGTTAAGTTATCTGATTGACATGCAGAAACGTTACAGCACAGCACATGCTAAATAATATAACGTTGCCCTATAAACAGTAAAAGCAGCTGTTAGTTTAACGACACATGTTTGCAAATACTTCCAAATAGCTTACACGCAGAGTAAACAAATTCATATTCAGAAATTCACATTTGCAGAAACACTTTTTAACACATAATAAAAAATAAACTCCAGTCAGTAACTGTCACTGTCAGCGTTTACAAAAACACAAACTCGTTGAGATATTATGAAATAACTGTTATACTAACAAATCAGAATTAAATATCAAATATAAAACATTTAAAAGCTATTACCTGGTGCATCCGACGTGTCCTGGGCCTCGACTAAAAAAATAAATAAACACACTCCACTTCCCTTCCGCGTACGGCGCACACGTACTCGATACGCAAGACAGCGTCATGACGTTGCATCCGGTAGATTTTTTTACACCATTTGCCCAGGCAGAGTATAAATTAAGTTTGTGTATTTAATATGCAATTAATATACAAGTGAATTAGTCGGTATCAGTTATCAACTGATAACAAATACATTCTAATAATAATAAATAAACGTGTTAATAGTCAAGTTCAGTATAATTGGACTATTTAACACATTTTTTTAAATATATGTATATAAATTTATTTTGTTATTACATACTGTGTACAAAAATACACCATTAAAGTGCTTGCCACAGTAAATCCATACAATATTCATTAGCATATGTACTACAACATAAGATCCTTTATACAATCTAGGCTATAAAGTTTACACTTTAGAAACACAATTGAATCCGAGCTGATAGAACTGACACTCAACCACATATCTCTAAATCTAAAATGAATAGGTAACTCAAATCAGGTCTAACAAATCTTAATAACAAGTCTTAATTCCTCACACAAACACACACATCCACACACACTCACACATTTGTCTCATACAGATCTTCAGAGTGATTAGATTAACAGAGGAGAGAGAGACCAAAAGAAACTTTCTCTCTTAAAGTTGGCTGATCAAAAGTCAGATAGAATCTCAATACAACTTTGAAGATTTATTCAGTAGTGAATCCAAACATGACAGATTACATGTCACTATCAACTGTCCATTAAAGAGCACCAGCAAGAGAAAAATCCACACATAAAAATGTTTTAAAGAAACAAGAAACACTTAATGAAATTAAAAAAGTTATTAAAGTGTAGCTATGACTCAATATACACCTAATACATTTCAAACATCGTCTTTTGTCTTTATGATTTTGGAGCTTCAGATTTGATGGTTTTTGACACACAACTGGAATCCCCATTCAATGCATGTGACTTCAGAGATTAAAAATTGTGTGAAGCACCTGAATTAACACTGATTAATTTCCATGTGACTGAAACAGCTCTATCATACATTTACAAAGTGGATATGAGCTGATGAAGATTATCTGTCCACGTGACTGCAGTAGCTAAGCCATACATGTATGATACAATCAACAGTGTTTATGTTAAAATAAATATTTGATCAGAAAGTGCTCTTCCTGTATTCTTTCCTGACAGCAATTTTGGTTGTTAACCCAAAGGAGTCACTACTCTACTGATTTTTACTTCTACTTTCTCAATGGTGACTCAGACGGGACGTGGAAATCACAGTGACCTGAATGGAACTATCCTTAACTGTGATCTGACGATGAACCACTGACTCAAGGGAGGCAACCTCTTGAAAAGATAGGTGTTATTTGGGCAGTGCTCAGGTTATCAGTCATGTTTAAGTGCTTTGTTCACAGGTCTACAGGAGTCTACTAGGCCCCTCTCTGATCATCGTGCAGATTCAATCGCCTGTGCTGCAGCATGCTCAGCTACTGGAGTATGCTGGTGCTCCTGCTGGTGGGTAAGTGCATGACGCCGCAGGTCACAGTTCCGGCGGAAGTGCTTGCCGCAGTTGGCACAGGTGAACGGCTTTAGCAAGGTGTGTGTGAGGAGATGAGTCTTCAGGTTACTTCTCTGATTGAAACACCGGAAGCACCGTGGACATCGATGAGGAGACTCCTGAAGGGACACTGCTGGTTATTTCTTATTCCTTCATAAACTATTTTACAAACAAGTGAAATAATCAGAACATGTTTGTCTGTGCTAAAGTGATGTACCTGCAGGTGGAGTGTTCTGTGTACAGCCAGTGTCCTGGACTGACAGAAACCCTTCCCACACTCCTGGCACTTGAATGGCTTCTCCTTTGAGTGAATGTATCTGCAAGAAAAATTCAAGCAACCAATACAATAAAGACACTTATCAATATTTCAATTAACACACCAATCAAACACAATCACATCAATCCACCATCAATTTGTCCTTCGACAGAGGAATCTACTTCGTTCTGTAGTTACAGTTCTTTCAAACACATAATTTTCTATGGAGCTAAAAAGAGACTAAAAAAGCTGATCTTGCAGGAAATTTGTCTGATCCCTGGTGATCGTGTCTACAGAAAACTATATAACGAACAGGTCTCCCAAAGATAAGGTTTTCTTATAGTGTTTGTTTTCTTTCACTAATAATTGTACAAGTGATGCATGCCAAGAAGACCTTTTGGTGGTTTTTGGATGTTCTTTCTTCGAGGTTACCAGGTTAGAATGTTCTTGTAGCAGATCATCCAAGTGAATTGTGTTTGTTCATGTGATCAGGTGTCTGTTTAAGTGTTTTAAAGTTTGTTCTTTTGAAACCTGCGGTCACTCTGTTGATCTGATCTTAGGGTGAAAGTGTGATTTTCATATTTTTCACCTGTGGTCTCGGAGGTGATCTTGTCTCCGGAAGGCCTTGCGACAGATCTCACAGGTGTATGGCCGCTCATCGGTGTGGGTTCTCTCATGGATGAGCAGATTGTAAGATTTGCTAAAGTGCCTACCACAAAACCGGCAGATGAACTCTTTCCGATTCCGTGTTGCACCTCTCCCCCGTCCAGGCCGTCTCTCTGAACTCAAAACTTCAAGTGTTGGTTCTGGCCCAGCTGGTGGGTCCTGCTGTGTGGCAGCGAGTGCTAGGTGTGCAAAGTCAAAGCGTGGCCGATGTTTAATTGGTACGGGTGGGGCAGGAATTGTTGGGAGTGGTGGGTCACTATTGGTCTGCAGTGGGTAGCAGAGTGCCCAACGGTTCATGTTCAGTGTGGGCATGGGGCATATCCCAAGCCCAGTCCCAGGGAGAGGATCCACAGCAGGGAAACAGTGGAGAGAACGCAGAAGTGAGCATCGGAGCAGCGTTGCTGGGTGCAGAGGCACCGGTGCTGGGAGAGCAGGACTCCCCATTCACAAAGAGAGAGAACCCGACTGGACTGAGAGGAGAACCAGGTACCACCAGCAAACACAAGTCAGATTAGCCACGCCTGCCCAAGAGAACCAGTGTTAAAGCAGAATCACAGAGAAACTTTTTGATTCGGGCATTTTATTCATTATTATGTAATTAAATTCAAACTAAAAATTAACTGGGCATCGCAATACTGGATCAAACCACATTCAAATAGAAATTAAACTGAATTTAAGCTAAATGTAAACAGAATACAATCCAAATTAAGCTAAATGTAATGTATACGCTGAATTTTAAACCAAATTGAAAGCAGTAAAATTAACAAAATTAACAGTTCCAAGTTGGTCTGGGTTGAGTTAAATATTTCACCTATTCTTTTTATGGCACTTTTTATTGCACAAAATCCAGACTCACAATTTCTTAGATGAATTAATAAATATATTATATATTATTAATATATACATTATAATTATTTTAAATATAATTATTATTTGTTCATTTGTAATGCAATGTAAAATATTTTAATTTAATTTTATTCGAACTTTCCTTCATTATTGCAAAATATACACATATATCTTCATCAATTTTGGATTTATATCTCAGATTCCCATTTGTTATCGTACAACGAATCATGCCAGGAAATTGGAACACACACGTTTTAACTACTAATAAACACACATTTCAAACAAATACTTATTTATCATATATAATACTTATTTATATATTTATCAACTATTTGTGTATTCATTTCTACATTAACCTTTTCATTTTACTGCAATTATTTTTTTGCCTCCTAAAAACAATACAGTTGAGAAAGACAGTCGAAACACGACTGTTCCTGAAAACGATTAAAACATTAACATGGTGGAACCCATTAAACCGGCTTCTGGCAAATTATTGGCTAATGAAGTACCATCTGAAGAGCAGCTGAAAAACCCGAGATAAAGAAATCTGACAATAACGTCAATTAATTAGCCGTTCCCTTTCAATAAAAAACTAATAAACTAACAAACATGAAAAACTATTTGGATCTTTTCATCCTTAAATATCTGTAGAAATAAATATGTAACTCGTTTTCTGTGGCTAAGAGAAGCCCTCTTTTTTTAAACAAAAAATATTGTTCTTTAACTTCTCTATTTATGTTCAATTGAAATTGGCTAAACTGTACAAAATCTAAGTAATTTAAGTTCGCTGGCTCATTTTTTCTTAAGGCATAATTAAGGCAATTAATATTGTTTTAGTTATTTTAAAAAGTACGTTCATTCAGAGTGATTTGCTCAGTCAAATATCAAATGTTCGTTTTTGGAAAAGAAAAAAAATTGACAATACATTTTTGTTTTTACTAAATGCTAATGGAAATCTCATGATAATGATTGTGTCAAAACTGACAAGATCATGAGCGCAAGGTATATAATTTCAATATATTTAGCTTATTCACGCGATGCCCGTTAATTATAGATTTTAAAATAAATTTCCACGACTGTGACTAAAGAGTCAGTTATGCTGATCAATTATATGGAAACATTTGTGAAAATTCGATCATTGTTGATTTTAAGCGTTTAAGCGCTTGATGATTTTTTTGCTCCCAAGACAATTGCCCTACTTTCCTTCAATATATATCTTTTGTACTGAAATATCAGCAATCTTATAAACTAATAAAGCTAAGATTAGCTTATAGCAGTTCTTTCCGAACACAAAAACAAATGTTGTCACAATATATTTTTAAAACATAAACACACAACATAAACATTTTAGACATATAACATGTGTTTTTACATGTATTTATTCAATTTAACGACAAACTTCAATGTAACTCCATTAATGCAGCCCTGATCCTTTCTGAAATTTAATTGAAAATTACAAATTGAAATGGTTTATTGAAAAACTCGCTTTTTGTATACTAAAACTTCCAAGAAACCAAGAAAATAATTCAGGCCTAAGGGGTACACATTTAAACAAATTATTTGTATGTGAAATCAATGTTACTTAAAGTAGGAAAATAAAACCAATGTGATTTAAAGTAGGAAAATAACACAGGTTTGCCCTACAAACACTCAAGTCCGGTTAGTAGTCGATCTCTCAAAACTGACCCGGATTTGGTCGAGAGAGACAATAAAAAGTTTGGCTGAAATGAGGAATTTCGGAATGACATGGAATATAAATTTCGTTAAGTCTGTTTGTTAATTTACTCAGCGTCATTTATACATGGAGACAACCCCACTGTTGAAGGTATAAATCTTATTATTCCGCTGTTCTTGTTTACTATGGATATCTCGATCGATGCTTCAGGTCTGATTCGTTCTAAAATCTCAGAACTCACGACATTATTCAGATTCTTTTTCACTATTCTGTTTTTCAAATAAAATCCAAAATCCACTTTTAAAGTTTTTTAAAAATAAAATGCGTTTTGATTTTTTTGCAGATGGTCTGTAAAATACTGTTATAAGGCTGTGGTTATTATTACTATTCGTTACCTTTCCATAATCCCAAATATTGGAAATAAAAGCAGATAAATCCCTGTGTTCTTGTGTTCGGGAGAGGATTGACGCGAGAACAGAGATCGGTCTCTGAAAGCAATCTGCAGCGGTCGAGCGTTCACGATCTGCAGCGAGAGAGAGAGAGAGAGAGAGAGCCGTCCGTGTACGAGTCCTCCTCACAGCATGACGAGAGACTTTTAAGTGTTCAAACTCTGTTAGAGACAATGAATGGTTCTCTTTTTTAACAGTACCGACGCTTGTTTAGAGATTATTTAGTTTAGAAGTGAAAAAAAGAAGACGAGTTGTTCTCACCCTGAGGAGAAGAAGGTCGCTGCAGAGAGTCTGAACTCACACAAAGAGAGAAGATTCAGATCAGATCCATGATCACTGACGAACTTCCACAAGTGCTTCCAGAAGACAGAGAAGGGGTGTGTGTCAGAGAGAGAGAGAGGGAGAGAGAGAGAGAGGGAGAGAGGGAGAGAGTGAGAGAGAGAGAGAGAGAGGGAGAGAGAGAGAGAGAGGGAGAGAGGGAGAGAGTGAGAGAGAGAGAGAGAGAGAGAGAGAAGGGAGAGGAGAGAGAGTAAGAGAGAGAGAGGGAGAGTGAGAGAGTTTTCACAAAAGTAAAACAACAAAAAACATCACAGACATGTAAACCTGAAATAGTATGTCAAAATATGTACAACTTTATTTTTTAGAGAACATATTTTAGGATTGTGTTAAATATATTATATAGTTTTAAAAGTGCATTTTACAGAGTATATTTAATCATCAAATTAACTAGCCTTGAGAATATGGTTCAAATACTTCAAGTTAATTTTAAACACAAAGCATCAAAAAATCCCATTCTTTGTTATTATAAAAAAGCTCAAAACTTTTTCCTAGACATTTTTTACATTACTTTTACAGAAAAAACATCAATTTGTTATACAAAGAATATAACGTTATAAATGTATAGGTGTAGTAATAGAAAAATGTGTAATAATGATAACTATTTAATAATTATTAATTCATATTTATAATAAAGTTTTTATATTTAAATATTTAACTTTTTATATTTACACAAAGTTTTACAAGCTGAGAATAGATTTTACATAATTTATTGTAAATGTAACACTTTGCCTTATAGCCGATATAGATATTTAACTTTTTAAATATTATATGATCTTTTCTCTGTGTCTGAGTCCTATTCTTTAGTTTCTAAATATCCAACAAAACACATCAAATAAGTGTGTCATCATTAGTGTAATTTTCTTTAAATACTCAATAATGCTATTCTTTGTAAATTCTCCCCTATAGACAAAGTGAAGCTGAATCAGAGCGTTTACAAGAGCGCCACCTGTCGCTAGCAGACAGAAAATCTCTCTGTAAAGCCAGCACGAGGCAAAAACAATTCTAGCCTGCAAAATATTTCTCACAATACAATTAGTCAAGGTTGTCAAGAACAAGATAGGTTAAATATACAGTTAAGAGGAATAAATGCTTAAAAATAAAAATGTCCATGCTGAGCTGATCTCGAGTTTTACAAAAGTTCTGAAACTGCGTCCATTGGGCTGATTTGTGAATGCAATGAAATACAATTCAGAACTCTGGTTGCAACATTAAAGCATTTATTCATTAGGTTTTCTCATCTGTGGAAAAGAACAGAACGAGAGTTTAAATTTAGATGTGTAAAGCGCTTGTGTGTATAGGGTGTATGTCAGCTGCTCTGACAAAGCCAAACTAATCAGACAGAGATGAAGCCATAGATCTGACTGTCTGGAAACACACAAACAATACAAACTGACAAGGTCACACAAGCACAGAGCAAAAAATTACAATTTTGAAATCTCTTGATGAGTATCTGTGAAACATTGTAAAAAAAGTAAGAAAAAAACAGTGAGAAAGAATACATTCGTCAATAATAAACTGTAAAATACCAAATGTGTTTAAATGGTAGAACAAACTTTTTAATGATAATTTTATTGTTGAAAAATAGCACATCTGTAAAGAAAACAATTTTACTTATATTTTAATTTTAACTTATATAAAAGTACAGACTGTTGTGAAAACTGTACATATCTGTACATATAACAGAACATATCTGTACTTTATTTGCACATTTCTGTGCAAAAAAAAACTTTTAAAAACCATACCAGACACTTTGTTTAAATCACTGAAGCATTACACAAATGTTCAAATTCTCAATTGATACTCAAGTTAAATGACTCAGAACAGTGTGGTTGTTATTATAGAAAAAGGGTATGTTATAATATGTGTTTGAAAAGATAAACGTTTTCTTCAAACATATCACAAAGCACTAATTGAAAAAATTGGCTCGTAATTTTCAACAAACTTATTCGACCCATTTAGCATCAATCTACAAAGGTACTATTTAAAGCCTACTTTCAAAAATGCTCTGTAGAACCAACAAATTGTAGAACAATTTGTAGAACCCAAAAGAACCACGTGTCGTGTTAGTGAGTGTGTGAATGCGTGCGTGTACTTTATGGTTGGTTCTAACCTTTATCACAAACAAACAGAACCATTTCTTTACAGTAGTTTCATTCTGCCAGACCTTAAGCATTATATATGTCTATTTCTTAAAAAAAGTGTTTTGAAGCAGTAATCTTTGAGGAAATTAAGTCAAGCAAAAAGAATGTTCACAAACTGGAAGGATAAGGGTTGGGTCTATGTTTGCAAAGAATACTGATTATGACGATTACTGCAATAACTTTTTTTATTTATAAGGGAGCAATAAGTTTATGTATTCAACAAAGTGCACAACATTTATAGCAACAATATATGTTTTTTATTTGGTCTAAATGGTTTTATTGTTGCGAAGTTGACCGCTAGGTTGTATGGCACTGTCCCAATACACAATACATCTGCATTTCAATCATGGAAAAACAAAATTCTGTTTTAGATTGATTGTCCAACCCCCATACACATTCACAATGAGACTCACCCAAGCACACTCCCTGAACTACCTCTGCCTCACGATACAACCTGTAGAAACACACAAACATCAAATATAATCTCTCAGAAAAATCTAGCAGCTTGTCAGGTTCCTTGAACACAGACTCAGATTCACCCTCAAAACAGACAAGTATAAACTTCTTGCCACTGTAAATATTTTACCAAAAGAAGAAGAGGGGAAAAAAAAAACTTCAGCAAAGGTTTGAATATCAAGCAGTTAGCAGGAACATGACCGTAATGACGCGGTTCTAAAGCACAGTACAAAGACTAGAACTCCTAAGCTGTTGTTGTAGTTGCTTGAGTACACATTACAAAAGATGAATCCACCCCACCACAACATGAGGTAGATGCTCCAGAAAGCACGGGGTGAAAACTTTTACGACGATACAGGGCAAGGTCTGGACTGTAAAACCAAATAATTTGATGAAGAAACAACTAAATACTTTATTTAAATGAGAAAACAATAATATTTGTGATCCCCAATTTATCAGACGAGCACTCTCCGTTACTCACTGCCTCTCTGTAATGGCTGCCAGAACAATCAGTTCCGCGCACAGATCTATAAACACAAAGATAATACTTAAAACAATAATTACTTAAAACTCCCAGTAGGTGTGAATGGTCCCACATAATCACAGATGGACACACAACCCTTTGCTCTGAAGAAATATGACTTTGTGGGGTTTTTTTACTGTGAGGAAGAGGCCTTGAGTCAAGGCCCTCACCAACTTACAGCACCAAAAAGAAGAAGAAGAAACTCACCTGATGAGGAGTTGGAAGGAGAGTAGGAGATTTGATGAAAAGTCCACTAGTTTAAACTTAAGACGCACACTCCCAGACAGTGTGGAGGGATGAAGTGTGTGATGCAGTGTGTAGTGTGCTGCTGTGGAGTGATGGCAGGATGTCGAGGGTGCTGTGGTTTCAGAGACCCTCAGATGAGTTTCTACTGCACAAACTTGGAACTTGAGGAACAGAAGTGTGTGTTCAAAGCATATCAACTTACTATAACTGATAGTTGATAATACTGTCTTTAAAATGTGAAGAGACCATCACTTAATAACATCTATTTGTAAGACTTCCCTCTATATTTACCTTTTGTGAAAAGGACATACTCTTGAATGAGCAGCTGCAGTGGAACAGAGAGCAAGTTCTTAGAGATCCTCCTGAGACCCAGCCTAAGTCCTGGTGTGCTCAAAGTGGACACCCTGACATTTAGAGCAATATCGGATGTGTTAAATTGTTGAATTGATAGCTGATGTGTGATGTGTACATTGCTATAAATACGCAGGAATTTACGAAAAAGTTACATTGGAAGATATTTTTCCTTGCTCCTCAGAGGGATATAAAAGTGCTTCAATGGTGCATCATCCAGCTGTTTAATTACTCGATCAACTTGTCAGATACTCAAGTCATCCCTGGGTCTTTAAAAGTCATTGTCTATTCATATACATATATTTACAAATCTACAGTTTATGGTCACGATTGAAAGTTTACAATGTTGCAATGTTTGTGAATGTAGGAAAATAAATGCCACTCATTTGCCTTAATCAGTCACTATTAAAATCATTTGGTCTCTATTTCAGCTACTGAACCCTCAGTAGGTTTAGAAGGTTTTTGTCATCAAATGTGAAAATTGATAACAACAGAGCCATTCCTTACTCTTGGTGTAAGGTTCAATTAGCTTGGTAAGGAAATCTTTATTTTCCCACTTTTCTGCTATTAAAGTTTTAATGAGCGTCACGGTGGCGCAGTGGGTAGCACGGTCGTCTCACAGCAAGAAGGTCGCTGGTTCTAGGCTCGGCTGGGGCAGGTGGCATTTCTGTGTGGAGTTTGCATGTTCTCCCCGTGATCGCGTGGGTTTTCTCCGGGTGCTCCGGTTTCCCCACAAGTCCAAAGACATGCGGAATAAGTGAATTGAATAAGAACGATTATGTTTTTCGGTACAAATGAAAAAAAAAACATCAGTCAGCCACGTCTTGCGTGAGAGCAGATCATGCAGAGCAATAGCTCATTCAAACATCATTGTACATGATTGATGTAGCAGGCTCTTTCCAAGGGTATGGCAGCATCTGAAACGTTGACATCAAACAATGTAAAAAAAAAAAATACAATTTTACAGTCAGTTTCACATCTATATTGGATGGCAGTTGTGGTCTGATGGATAAGGAGATCGACTTGTGATCTGAAGGTCACCCGGTTCGATCCCCAGATCCACTGAGTTGAAGAAGTGATGAAACGCTTGCTCTCCCATCTTCAACCAATACAGCTGTGGTACCCTTGAGCAAGGCACCAGTTTCCTGACTGCCCCTCGGGCAACACAACCATGACTGTCCACTGATCCAGGTGTGTGTTCACGTTGTGTGTGTACACTGAGATGGACTAAATGCAGAGCACAAATTCTGGGTATGGGTCACTCCATATCTGGCCAACTTTCACTTAATAGTTATTTACAGGTGCTCAAAAAATGTGTTGTTCTTATCAACAATAATCATATACTTTCTCACTCTAACACTGATCATCCATGTCTCTCTTACTGTTTGTTTGCTGTTTGATCTGAACCTATCTCTTGCTCAGATCAAACAGGGGGTGAAGCAGACGAGGGGCTTTTTTTCTAAGAGGGTAACAAAGTTTCCCGTCACACAGTCTCACGAATGAAAATGTGTGTGATCTTAAAGATCCCACGCAGAAACCACGTGAAGGCACCTTCTGTTAAATAGAGAGAGAGAGAGAGAAAAAAGAGAGAGAGAAGAGAGAGAGAAGAGAGGAGAGAGAGAAAGAAAGAAAGAGAGAGAGAGGAGAGAGAGAGAGAGAGAGAGAGAGAGAGAAGAGAGAGAGTGAGAGAGAGAGAGTAAGAGAGAGAGAGGAGAGAGAAAGTAAGGTACAAAGTAGAAATCTGAGCATAACATCAGATCAGTTCAGGAAAAAAATATAACATAATAATTTGTCACCACATCATAGGAGAGTTGTTCAAAACTAACATTTTTGTGCTGTAAGTTAAAAATTTTAAAGTTTCTCACTTTATAGTTTGGATAAAAATTCATTGCTATTAAACACAAAAAGATTTCAGTTTTGAAATGGCAACCATTACCATGAGCTTTCCACTGCTAATGATACATTCTATTTACTCTGTCTAGCCCAAAAAGATCACAGCCCAAAAGAAAAGGTCACACACTAATATTTTGTTGGACATCTTTAAGCTTTGATTCTGACATGCATTATTTTGATAAGTTTCTGCAATGTTACAAGATTTTTTATCAAATTAATCTTGCATTGATGATAGTAGAGCCTGACTTCAGTGCAAAGACCATTCAGAAGGTCTCGGCTAGTGGGCTAGTTTTTTAATTTGACATTTCTCACAACATCTTTCCACAACCACAAAATGTGCTTTTTGACATGGTTGTTTAAGAAATGAGAAGCAACTTATTGCACTTGTTGGGGCTAAATTACCTGTTGCCATCTGAAGAATAATCACTCATGCAGTCATTATCCAATAAGAGGCTTGTAACAATATACTTAGTTAAATCCAGGTGACAACTTGTTTTTTGCCAGGCAGATTATTTGAAGCCATCCGGAAATCTTTCATGGGATGTGTCTGGGAACAAGTAAAAGAAATGAGCAGAGAGAAGGGAGTTAGTCTATGTATATCTGTGCTTAGAGTACTGCCCTTATGGTCTTGGTCCTGTTTGCCAGGTGGAGGCTTGGATGAATGGGATTTTAAAGTTGTAGCAGTAAAATTTAACAAAAAAAAAAAAAAAGGATGGGACTTGTTTTGGGAGTGGGACTATGTTACATAACCATTATGGTGACAATAAAGTGGTATCATGTTATCTGTATATATATTCATTTACAACTAATGATTTTGTGGTTTCACAAATCCTTCACAAAATGAAATAAACATACTGTGCCATGACACAAAACTCAATATCACAATTTATCCCAAAGGGACCATAGCAATTCAAACCAAACTGAGGTTTTATCTAGGAACTGAGATCGCCGTGTGGAATACCTAAACTTTCTGAACCAGACCCAGGCACCAGTGAACGCACACTCGTCACTCACACAGAGTAAGTGATGTGGGCTGATTTATGCTCGGGATGTTTCAGGATGATCTGGGCCTTTATTAAACACCTTCAGGAACCTCCAGATCTGAACCCAAGTTTAAGAGCCGCGCAAGCGCTTCCACATGTGGAAACACACAGACACACACGATTCTCTGGATCTGCAGTAAATGCTCCTCATCCACCGCTGGTTCATAAATCATACAGCCATGATAATGTCTGAGTTTGGGTCTGAATGCCATCAAAACTTTATTAAGCACACACAGGTCTGTTATTAAACGATACACCAGTCGGTTATTAAAGGATACACCAGTCGATTATTAAATACGGTCGTAAATAAATCTACGGGACGTTTACAGTTCTGTACAGTTCTGCTCTCTGGATGTGGTGGTTCTGACCTGAGGGTCAAGCTTTACCAGACGCTACTGCGCTAATACAGCCTCATTACTGAGCCCCTTACTCGTCTGCACACACACATGGAGGATTTCACTGGCAATGTAACACACACATGGAAGTTTTCACAGATTCTTACAGAACAAAGGGCGAGGGAGAGATTTTGGGTGTGAAAGGGAAATTTTATAAATACAAAATAATAAGAAATGTATCAATAAAAGTAATATATAAATAAATCATAAAATAGAATCTGAAAAACAATCAGGAAAAGAATGCTGTGCTGCCTTTCTTAGGAAAGAAAGTGCTCTCCACTACCATTTGCAACATGTTTAACATTTACTGTTTAACATTAACAAATAGATCTCAATGAGCAAAAGGATCAGATTTATGATAACCAAATATCAGTTTTAACCCAAATCATTGCTCCAGTAGTTCAGTACACTCACTGTAAACACTAGATTAAATAATTAATAATGCATCCAAAACAAGCTCATAATTTAAATATTCTATCTTGAAAGAAGAGTTGAAAAAGATAACATTTTTCATCTACTGTAGGCTGCATTTCATTTGTACACCAACCCAATCCCCTCTATTTTATACGTTCAAAGGGGTGTCCTGCATGGAAGAAGTCTATTTTGAACAAAAGGGAAGTGTCATGGTAAAGGGGTTCACTCCGATCAAATGTCATAAATTATTTTCCCACCATGAACCATGCAATGCTAATTCTATTCAAAAGGAAGATTTTTTTATCTAAATTTCTCCTTGAAAGGAAGTAATGTTTTACCATTTAAGATACATTTTTTTTCATAGATAATTGAAGTGGATTAAACCAAAAGCATTTTCTTAACACTAAAAGAATGATTCCAATTGTATTTATTTTTTTATTGTTTCTTGATGATTCTATAGTGATATTGGGCAGATTCAATTATTTATACTAAGCTAAGCTAAAAGTGCAGCACGAAAGTGACTAAACAAATTAAAAACTACTTAATTTACAACTTCATTGGTTACTTAAAATCTATTAACAGATATTTAACTATATTTTGTCAAACAATTCAAAACAAGGAAAATGATTTTATAGATAATTTTTCTTTATATATAATTTTTTTATATATATATATATATATATATATATATATATATATATATATATATATATATATATATATATATTTGCGAAGTCTCTAACAGTCAAAGCTACTTTATTCTAGGATTGTTTCCAGTTTACCCTCTATCTCTATCTCAGGTCTCTAAAGCCTTGTTACATTTGAATCATACTTCTGCCCTCCCTCGCTCTTTAGAGCCAGAAATCTCTGTTCTGCATCACTGCCTTTCTTACAATACTCAATGCTCCTGTTCAAACACAAACTAATCCAAACTATTCTCACTTCAATACTTAGTCCACACTGAGACTCAACAGCTGAACTCCTCTCATGGGTTTCTTGACTGATTTTTTTTTTATTAGCAGCACATTTTTTACAGTGCACTAAACTGAGTGAAAAGAGAGATGTTAAGCTGAAAGTACAGTATCAATGTGTCCGACAATCTTGCTGAAAATCAAATAATGTTTGCTCATTTCTTTTTCCAGAGGTTGTTGATTTGCATGAGAGGATCAAGATTTCAGATTTCTGAATCAGAAGCACAAAAAACAGGTCTCAATTTCAATGAATGTAGGTGATGTTCTGCAAAAAGAAACAAGAAAAGCAGAGACATTGCAAGTTAATTTAAAGCAGAACTACCTAAAATCCCTCAGAGCACAGACAGTGAAAGATACACGTCTGTCATTACCATCACAACAACTGATGCTTAACTGCCTGCATTTCACTTTTCAAGCCCAAACTTTAAAGACCAGCAGCGACTGTTTGCTCTTTAATTCAATAACATTTGCATTTGATTTTTAACAAGCTGCTTATAAAAGACTCTGGACACACACAGATACACAGGCTCATAAACACAGCAGGCTTTATGACAATTGCACAGTAGTTTATGACACAATGGTTGAGTAACACATGCTCCACCACCAACATACACACATCACTAGGAATCAGCAACATAACACAGACTTATTCATTATAAAAACAGAATCACCAGACAACACCATCAAACACACTGGCAGTCCAATAGCATGAGTGAGTGCTGGAGTCATGCTCTTATTATCAGATATTGATAATAAACCATATCGGTTTACAACTCATCCACTGAGAGCAGTGATAGCAGGGAGGTCAACAACCAGAGAATCATTCAATCACTCATATTACTGCTTGATTCACACACATCCAAATTTTATTTCTAAATTGAATTTCTAGCATGCTTTTTTTGGAGACACACTGCCCGACTGATTCTGCAATAAAAACAACCACAGGGATTTAATCAATCAGAACTCCCTATCCCTTTCTTGAGAATGCAACTTGGATTCCAATGCGGCTTGTTTGAAACAACAGGTATCCAAACTTCCTTAGCATCTGTAGATTTTGGAGGTATAGAGTTATAGGTGGTTTAACCCCTATAACATGCATCCATCACAATGTACATTTTACTTCAAACACCGGAAACTCATTTTTAATTGAAATGTAGAAAAAAATCAATTTTGTAAAAAAAAAAAAAAAAAATTCATTGCCAATGAAAAGCTAATTGCCTCCAAATATAAAGAATGCAAAATTTTTAACTATGCATTTTATTTGACATATTTGGAAGTAGACTGTATGTAAAGGTATGACTCCACAGCTAGTATATATTTTTTTATTTCAGCATATGTTGTGATGAGCCCCTATTGAGACACAAACAAGGATATTTATTCTTAATATAAATGTTTAAAAGTAATGGCATGACTGAATGTTAGAGCAAGAAAAAAATATTTAGGTTTCCTGAGGTCACGGAATGCCTTTCTCCCAAGAAACTCCTTCCAACGCTACCATTGAAATAACTATAGTATATAAACAACATTTATAAAGTATTTAGTTACTAGTTACTTCAGATCTGAACTATATAAAGCAAAATGCTAGCTACTGTATGGTATTTCTTATTGATTAGTTAAAACGTTTTTCCTAAGGGGAAAATAATCTATACTTGATTGCAAACTATAATCAAACCTACATTACAAATGCTGTAAAGGCAACAAAAAATACTTTTTGCATCTCTACAATATCATTTCACATTCACATATAAAATGCGCATATATATTTTCAGGCTTCCTTTGTCTGAATACATGATGTCTGTGGGTTCATGACATTAGCACACTACAATCTGCTGAGAGGACCTGCCACTGCTGACTCGAGTAACTGGGAAACTGCATTAGCCTCTTCAACATCTCACGATGTTGCTAATGTAAAAATAGCTTTTGTTTAGATTTATTTCCATTATATTAGTAATGGGAGAAAGCAGCTAAAAAGTAACTATGATGTAACTCAGATAACAAAGAAAAAGTACAGATATTTCACAAAATATTTACTTTTACTCAAAAAGTATTAGTTACCCTAAAATTGTACTCAAGTAAATGTAACTAGTTACTACCCACCTCTGGCCATATAAAGATTGAAAATCTTCTATACATGTGGCACAATGTACGATATGCATAAATTTGCATTGTGTGGTATAGCTCAAGGATTTTTGTACTTGTTTATAATTAAAATGTTCCGGCTATTACAATCCCAGCTAACACCATGCTACATTTTAATCATGTGACATGTACAGTACTTGCATAGTATACATATAAAATCCAATTGGGCTCACCAGATTGGCATAAATAACATAAAAAATACATAATATGTTTGTGATACCAAGATTTACTATGCTAGTGGTGAAATTTTTTATATTTGTACTAGTAATGACTAACAGGCATGCACACTTTTCTGAGTCGTACTCTGTCTAGTGTAAGAAGTGCAACTACTAAAGTGCAGATTTGCTATGCTCTCTATAAGCCAATAACACTGAAGTATCTTGCTAAAGCCTGGTTATAATCGCAAAGATAAAATCATCTTTACCAAACTGTGCATGGCTCTGAGCAGTAAAGAGAAAAAGTGGCGTGGCACTGACATAAAGTAAACCTGAAATCTGTTATCTTGGCTTTAGCTCTGCTGATGTGTGTGATAGTGTTCAAAGGTGTGAGAAGAAGTGTGTTTCTCAACCATAACAGTTTACAGTAGTTAATTGGTGATTAAATGGTGAGATGACCCAGTAAAACGCTGCTACCAGAAGACAACACAATTAAACCTTAAACATGATTGAAATTAGAAATTAGACTTTTATATGTATCCTGTGTATCATTATCTGCTCTACTATGCAGCTATACAGGACATCAGTGCAGGTCTGTACATATAATATATACACAAGTATAATTTCAATAGCTGAGTTTAAACCCTGAAAAATGGAACCTGGATTTATGAAAAGTTTTGCATTTCATTTGTAGAACATTGATGATGTTTATAACTGGAGTGAAACGAAACAGAACTTTTAAAACAATTTGGACAAATATAGTATTATTTATTTCTAACTAACTAACTAACTATTTCAACTAACTAACTAATCAAACTTTCAAGCTTCAGCTGTGTGAAGGCATGTTGAGTCATAGGACATACTATGTTCATGACACATGAATATTAAACAGAATGGAACATTTAATCCCCTGAATTAGTAAAGGTGAAATAACTGATTTTTGAGGGAGGTTTGATATGCAAATTTTAGTATATCAAATACTTTGTGCATGTTAAACACAATATGTACACATTAGTATAATTCAGAATTGAATAATTTTTCTTTTTTTGAGCGTTTTTAAACAAATTAATCAATATAAAAATGAGAAATGCTGTTTGTCTGTAAAGTTGTACTTGCGAGTGCTTCCAGATAAGGATCAGGTGAGTGTATGTATTCAGGGGGGAATCTCTGTCCCTCGAAGTGTGTGAACGTCAGAAAAGAAGACGCTCAGGCTTTATGACTGATGGAAGATAAGATACATACACTCACAGACCTTTGCTCATCATCATAAACCTGGATAAGATTAGGAGCGGTCAGAGTGTGCAGTTCATATTTCCAGCACATCGGTAGAGGATATGAAGCATGGCTACTGTTGATAATCAATAATCAAATGAATAACGCAGATAGAACTCTGCAGATAGAACACACAGCTAATAATCAGCTAAGCAATACTGATAAAACACACTGATCTTCTGTAAAGTAACCTGATTACAGCTACTGTTGATAATCAATTGACTAATAAATAACAGTGATATCTCAGATACCGAGACACATACCCACACTCTTACAGCAAAGTTCTTGGCGTTTTTAAGCTGATTGTTCAACTCAAGAATTAATTGGTCAAATTTGGTAAATTATCTATTATGTACTTATCTAGGGCAACACCCTACCCCCCCAGTATCCTGAAAATCCCCCTTAATCTTCAACATAAAATGCTCTTCCTCTCACCTATACATCCTCCATGTTCTTCTCCCTTCGACTTTTCCTTCTTCATCTTATTTAACTCTTTGCTCACACCCTTTTCCAGCTATTATGTGGAACACTAATGCGCTAAGATTTCTGGGAGCAAATTTTGACTTTTGAAATCAAGTTTATGAAAAAACTAAAAAGTACACCAAGTTTTAGTTGGAAATACAAGATGAGTCTCTCAGTGAAAATCCCCTTCCTGACATGTCTTGAAATCTTCAATTTCCTCTTTTCCCCTCTAATTGAGTGTAAAAAACTTTTCCTCCTTACTCACACCTCAGGACAGCCTAAAACTTGGCTAGATGACTATGGTAAAATATCTCATTAAAACATATCCAAATATCTTGAATATGAAAAAGATACCAAGATATTAATCTGTCCATCCTAAACCATAATGTCCAATTGAACCTGTTCTGAATCAAGGAGTAAATTAACATAAACACATATTGGATAAGAAAATGGTTTGGGGAAACGATTGAATGGAGTAAGTGACAAAAAAAAGTTAGTCCAGCATGAATTGGACAAAAGTCTGCCTTACTGCTCAAAATGGGAACGAGGCTATAGCTGCACTCTTGCTCTCCACCATACTCTTGCACCTCGGCCATCACACCCTGTAACTCACAACTGGTTCCCCTCTGAAGTAAAGCAGGCCTGAGCCTGGTTAGTTCCTGGATGTGAGACCTCAAGGGAAACCAAGTTACAGTAATGCTCACCCTCTGAGATCATGGAATCCCATGCAGTGACAGGGACACTGTGCTGTGTCTCTCAGTCATTCATAATTCCGAAATGTTTATTTAAAAAGAGTAGTGATGTATCCCTGGAATTCCTGGGCAAATTTGGCCACTCCTAAAATTCCTGTTTTCTGATTGACTACATTCATCTGATTGGCTCCCCATGTCTCCTGTTCACCATTAGCTTGTGTGTGGTGAGTATTCTGGCATTTTTGCCAAAATGGCAGCTGTCATGCCATCCAAGTGGATGCTGCACACTGGTGGTGGATTTACAAGATGTAAAGTGCTTTGAGTGTCTAGAAAAGCACTGTAGAAATGTCATCACATTTACACAGAGATGTAAAGCTGAACCAAAAGCCCATACACAAACTTCAAGATTATGCTTTACGGAAGGAAAGGCATGGTCAAATCTAATTCTCCACTAGCCCTAGCAAACCTTTCTTAGAGTGAATAAGAAGTGTGATCACTCTGTATTTTGGACACTCTTCTGGTTCCTCTTTCAAACACAGGGCCTTGAGTTTTGACAAGCTACAACTGGAGACTTTTGGCTGAACATGGCTATTCAAACTTTTTTACTTCAACAGCAACTTACTTCTAGCGTCCAACCAAGTTCAGGATCAACCAATGGTTTGAAGATTAACCAAGTTTAGGGGTAATACTCAAACAGGAACAAAACGTATTGTATCCACTGTCATTTGGAAAATTAAAACCTACCTAATGGAAAACAAACAATTCTACGCCTGAACTTAAGAGTTTCATGTGAAGGTTCCCTTCAAGTCACTCAAGGGAACACAGAGGCACAGGGCATTGCCTTTAGTGATGTGATTAAAGGCATTGGACCTTAAATAATTATAATCATAAGAATTATGATTTAACAAATGAAAGAAGAAATAGTCTGGCTCATCAGGTCTCAGCTCTTCCTGGAGAATTGAACTTGTCTCAATACTCAGATAAGATAAACATACACCTCTTGAATCAAGGCTCCATCATGAGATAAAACAGAGACTTCTGAATTGGGAGTTACGGTTCCGTTGGCGACAAACTGGCTGATGCAAAACTCAAATGAGCCATGCTCGAGTGGCTTTTGTGTGCAAGTGTGTGTTTAGGACCAGGGGCGCTTTGGTAAAAGGTTGCATTATAAAGGCATTAGGTGTGTGTGCGTGCGTGTTTGTATATGTGTTAAAGTTAGAGACAGACGCCTCATCACACACACAAACCTACCCACACCAAGAACGATTATCTGAGCTGATAACACTCGACATAGCTCAAAGGTGACACATCACACAGTATCACAAACTAACATGGTTGCCAGCCACAACCCCACACAAACATAAAATGTTATGTTTGGTGAAAATATGTGTGAAAATACTTTGACTGTCAGGTAAAGTGATGTTGTGTGTCCTAATGAGAAGTAATGCAGTTGATGCTTTCAGCATCTGAGGTTCTATTTCAGACCACAGACGGATTCACAAGTCTGAGACAAACGTGTGTTTGTGTAGCTGCTGTGTTCATTCCAGTCATGCTCTATGATTAACCAGTCTGATCCATCAATTATACATACCCACGTCAGTTCTCGCTTTGATTCTCTTTTACACAACCTTCCTGAATGGACCGCGGAGACTCTACACAGACCACAAGACTGAGTGTGAATGTTGAGAGTGTTGCCCTACAATTGATTGGCAACCTGTCAATAGTGGCAACAAAGTGTGATTCTTGGACTTACATGAAGACAAATTATAAATAACAACATGTAGAGTATAGGTCAATTCTCTAATAAGTCTCCAGAGTGTGAATAACATGGCATTCTCACAGACTGCGTTTGGTCAAATCTAGTCACTTTCCATCTGTACGTGTTCACAGACGAGACGAGTTCACATGGGGAGTTCAGATGAGTGTGGGATGTGCTCATCTGTTATTCTGCATTAATTGAGTTTTCTGGTCTCTCTCCTTTTCCAGCACACATACACACCTGCAGCTGTTCTCCCAGCTGGGCCTCCAAGTGGAACTGCACCAAGGGAACCATGAGAAGTACTGTGAGAGAAAGAGAGAGAGAGAAGTGTGTGCAAGGAGTCAGTGGTCCCGAAGGATGATGTCACCTCCCTGTTCTCTGCTATTTCAGTTCGGAATCAGAGAGAAAAGCAATATAGAATGGTAATCGCATGAGCGACCTTCCAAAACCACAAGCCTCAGGTGGAAAGGTGACAGTTCTCAGGGAATCTATGGTGCAAAAAAGAACTGGTGACTGGTGAGTTCCTTTCTCCAATGAGACCTTGGATAGACCTCATAACCCTGATCCTTATTCAAAAATGAGTAATCTAATGAAAACATATTACACATTTCCTTAGATGTTACCCCCATATTAGTTAATAAGTCCAATCACTTTATAAAACCAAATTTTAAATATATATTGGTTGAGGACAATCAAATGAGGCTTGTTCACATAGTGTAGCCCTCTCTCTGTTATTGAAAGGGAATGAATCCAAGAAAGCTGCAGGGAGAATTAAAGTGGAATTTAAATAATTTATTCTTAATTAATTTTACCATCAAATAGCCAACATATTCAGCTAGGTTTTTTCTGACAATTGTTGAGGAGAGGGGGCGTTTATAAACCAAAGAAATCCAGCAGTGATCTTCATTTAAGCCATAAAGCTCTTAAAGCAATATAGAATGCACTGCTTTGACAAGGAGATGCATTTTGGGAATTTTGGATTCTTATTTTTTATGTTTCACAATATCTGATCCACTAAAGACCTGAGACCAAAAAGGTGAAACATGAAATTTTATCAGCTGGAAATGTAAATGCTTCAATCCTTACTTCACAACATTTTGTTCTGCTTGCAATGACACTTTAATCCAGAAGAGGGAGATATACAAATATATATTCCAAGTATAGAATATAATTGAAAATACACGCACACACATAGTACACAGTCCAATAAATCGATGTAAAGGCTCATAAATCACACTTTTTTTGTTTAGTTTGAAAAAATCTGATATTGGGTGTAGATTTTAGGTACTTCATGTGGAGTCTTCAGAAATCAAATATTCAGGGATGGCTTCACATTTGAGGGCTTGTAATATACGTATTTGATATTTTTGACAGATATAATATTTAATTGTCTGTTATATTTATCACCTCATCCACTAGTTTCTTTGCAACATCCAAACTCAGACTTATTCTGACGACACATTTTTGTGTGTAGCACAAGACAATGCATCTTCTGTCCAACCATAACAACATACACAGATCCACATTCACTGAAAACACTTTGTCCTGCCCCATACAAAGATTCTCTTACTCCCCACTCACACTCAGATGTGTGCCTGACTCTAATACCAGAGGATCTGTGAGTATTTACGCTCATAATCACTTTAAACTAATGTGTTACTTGATTGTTTTTTTGTGTGTAGTACACCAGGTTTGTTATTAATAGTTGAAAGCAGTAAAATAAGCTATATCATGTATGTGAACATTCATTTTAGGGCCTCTGTTCAACTCTTGAGAAACAACAGCTTGAGAACCAGAATGGAGGTAGAAAAAACCATGTTAAAACACAAAACAATCACTAACAAACCTGACATGAAATGTATGCTAATCTAAAACTAATTTCTAATTGATTAAGTTATTCTCTGTCCAGACTTCTTTTAAACTCAATGTAATTTGATGTATATTTCAAGCAGACTCAATTCTTTTAAACTGTTCCACTATAATACGGAATCTCAAATAAGATAAACACATAATAATATGATACAAGGTGTGAATATGTGTTGAATTTCCAGGCATACATTGTGGGAGTCTGTATTGCTGTGTTTGGAAATATTCTCATCAGCATCTCCTTAAACATCCAGGTGAACCTGCATTCAATCAATGTTAAAACTAACACTATATAGAACAGAAAGTCCTTTAAACTAATACTACTTTAAAATGACACCAGAATCACAAGAACCCTTTAAATGAACACCACATAAACAACACATAGGTTACTAATTTTCAGAAATGAGGGACTAAACGTTTGCCTTTTGGTTATTGCGAAGCTAAGCAGAATGTGATCAGAAGTATAAATGCTAATGACGATGTAGACTACAGCGGCTGCAATGTTTTAGTCTCAAAATAAAAAATCAGGCTTTACCATCACACCACATTTAACTGATAACACCTTAACTGTTGTTTACACTAAACAACACTACTCGGGAATCACTTTAAACTCAACAAAACACTAATTTGATGCCATGCTAAGCTCAACCATTTTAACGGAAACAATAATGGTAAGCAATACTAAAACAAGATTAAATTAACAGCAAATTAAACAAACTGAAACTAATTTAAGCGTAATAATCACCTTATTAAAATGACATCCTCTTTTAACTGACACCAAATTAAGCTGTCTGTCACCTTACTAACCTGGCATCTTATTCAACAGAGTTTCACTTTAACTGACACCTTACTGAACTGATTTCCATTTCAACTGACACCTTATTGAACGTATTCCTATTTTAACTGACACCTTACTGAACTGAGTTCCATTTTAACTGACACCTTATTGAACTTATTTCTATTTTAACTGACACCTTATTGAACTGCATTCCCTTTTAACTGACACCTTACTGAACTGAGTTCAATTTTAACTGGCACCGTATTGAACTTACTTCTATTTTAACGGACACCTTTTTGAACTGATTTCCATTTTAACTGATACCTTACTGAGCTGATTTCTATTTTAACTGACACCTTACTGAACTGATTTCCATTTCAACTGACACCTTATTGAACTTATTTCTATTTTAACTGACACCTTACTGAACTGATTTCCATTTCAACTGACACCCTATTGAACTTATTTCTATTTCAACTGACACCTTACTGAACTGAGTTTCATTTTAACAGACACCTTACTGAACTGAGTTTCATTTTAACTGACACCTTATTGAACAGAGTTCCATTTTAACTGACACCATATTGAACTGCATTCCCTTTACACTGACACCTTACTGAACAGAGTTCTATTTTAACTGACACTTTATTGAACTGTGTTCTATTTTTAACTGAGACCTTATTGAACTGAGTTTCATTTTATCTGACACCTTACTGAACTGAGTTTCATTTTAACTGACACCTTACTGAACTTAGTTCCATTTTAACTGACACCTTATTGAACTGTGTTCTATTTTTAACTGACACCTTATTGAACTGCGTTCTATTTTAACTGATAGCAAAAAACTGACATACCATATTAAACTGGCTATAATTTAACGTAAAATTAAATTAACACAACAATAAACTGGCATCAAATTAAATTGACAGATCTTTTTGACTACAACCAACTTTATCTGAGACACCTTTTTAAGGCATCAATTTAAACTGACACCAAATAAAACTAACACAATGATTAAACTGCCTCAAAACACATCAAGTTCACCAGAAAAAAACTTTGTAATGAACAAACATCACAATGAACCTTAACCATCTAAAACCTACAACTTTAACTACACTATCGTTAAAAAGACTTCATGTGATGACACCCTTTTTTGATAGCTTAAACAGTCAAGTTAGAAATTGGTGTTAATTTAAATCTACAATAAACACAACAAAAATGAATAAATTAACCTAAACAGCCCTGTCTTGCATGTGTCATTTTGTCTTCAGAAATTCACACACACTCGGCAGGCTCGTCGCAGTACAGGAGTCTATTACCAGAGTAAGCTCTGGTGGAGTGGAATCTTGCTTATGGGTCTAGGAGAACTCGCTAACTTCTCAGCATACGGATTTGCTCCTGCTGCACTGATTGCTCCATTAGGCTGTGTGTGTGTCCTCGGTAACAATACTACAAAATATTTCTGTGGTTTCCTTGGCATTGATTTCTATCCTGTTTTTCAGATAATATTTATAACTTAAATGCTTTATTTTTGTTATTACTCTTAACTCTAGCTAGTGCTCTCATCTCAGTGCTATTCTTGAAGGAAACTTTGCGAGCTTCAGATCTGCTTGGTGAGTGATTCCATTCTTGTTTTCTTGGTATTATTTCCCTTCATTACTTACACAGTTTGATCTTAGCTCTTTATAGGCTAACGCCCATAAGTTTTGTCAACTGTCTCAATTCATTCGTGATATTTCAGCACCATTTTCTTCTGACCCATGATCATTTTCCTTGGTAGCCAATCTCTCAGGGGCTGCACTCGCGGAGTTACTATATCAAATAATGTTAATGTATTTCTTCTGGCAGGTGGTGCACTAGCTCTACTGGGTTCATACCTGTTAGTTAGCTTTGCACCACACACATCTCCTCATGTAACAGCCAACATGGTGGAGCGAGCACTGGTCAGCTGGAGCTTCCTCGGATACTTTGTGAGTAAAAAATGTTTGGATGGGATTTAAAATGCTAATAGCTAGATAATCAATCTGATGTTTCTTCCGTCTCTTTCAAGTTAGATTCTGTGTGGCCCATCATTAATCTATTTATCTTTACTTTTTGTAGATGTGTGAGGCCTTTGTTTTCACAGTGCTGCTGTTCTTGTACAAATGTCAGAACATGAAGCACATCATCATCATCATGTTAATGGTTGCACTACTGGGTGAGTACATGTATGCACAAACCATTTGAGAAACACAGCAACTAGCCAAGACTGATGGAGTGAAATCACAAATTGTACTGCGAGTGAAACAGACTATTTCCTTTTAACTAACTTGTTGATCTTGTTTAAATTAAATTAGCATTAGTTTGTCCATGGCTACAAAGTGTTGTCATGTCTCCCATAAGTCTCTAGATTCTAGCACCCAATTTATAATGAGCAAACCAATTAAAAGACTTAACTAAATATATTCCACACTTACACTGGCCAAAGATTTGTTAATAATACAAATTTGGAAGATATTGATCATATTTGTAAAGTAAAAATTGTTATTTGTAAGAAGTTCTGACTCTAGTTGTCAATCGTTGTACATTTGTGGGGAAGCCCCATTGACAACTTTGTAAATTAAAATACTGTAATGGCAAGCTTAGAATGAGATTTGGTGTTTTAGATTTAATCTACACAAAGCTGCAGCTTTGGGGACTGAAAGGTTTAACATTTTTGTGTGCAGGATCAGTAACCGTAATCTCAGTAAAAGCTGTGTCGGGAATGATCACAGAAACAATATATGGAAGTCACTTACAGCTCACCTATCCCATCTTCTACATCATGATCTTTATACTTATCATCTCCTGTATCTTTCAGATCAGGTGAGCGACACGCTCTCTGTTGTCAACACACTGGTTTTCTCTCTAACTCGCTTGCTGTCTCGCAGGTTTCTGAATGAAGGGATGAAGCTGTTCAATGCGACAGAAATTGTTCCCATAAATTATGTGTTTTTCACCCTAAGCGCCATCGTTGCTGGTAACTACCCACATGGAGACATGTCTTGGACATTCTGCACACAATCTTGTAATGTACTGACCAGCCAGATTTCTCTCTCTGTATCAGGTGTGCTGTTCTTTGAAGAGTTCTATGGGTTGTCTCTGATTCATGGAATAATGTTCACTATTGGGTAAGACTTATCGATATCACTTTACATTACAGCACACTAATTAATGAGCAACTACAGGGCAATTATTAGTAATAACAAGACACTTCCACTTAATTGTAACAACATGGCAAAAACATTTCATTTCAGGGTAATTAAAGTATAATCATAGGTAGTTATTTATAGTAACGGCATCCTAAAAAGAAACTACTGTTCAACTATAAATAATAAAAATTTAATTACAAATACTTACCATTTATTGTATCTAATTTTGTCTGGTTTTGTCTAATAACTACATGGGATGAGGACTGTAATCTTAAGTGGAGTTTGTTCGCGGTAGCTACAAAGTAATTACCACAGAATGAGGGCTATAATATGGAGCTTGTTCTTTGGAGTTACTTAGTTACTACCCTGTAAATACATGGGATGATTTAAAGTGGTTTTCTGAAGTTACACTTTAATTATCTTGTAACTACTTGGGATAAGGGCTGTAATCTTTAAATCACAAAGTATAATCATATAACTTAAATAAATCATGATGTCTGTTTGTGATTATTAGATGTGGGTTGGCCTTCTCGGGGGTATACCTGATTGCAAGAGCTCGTCCCAGAATTAAGATGGACAGTGTATTTATCAACATGGGCCAAATCTCAGGTAACACATTTTAATCTCACAGCAGATTCAAGGGACTTTCTGTTTTATTTTGGATGATCTGGGTCTTTCTGTTTTTCAGGCAAAGGCTGCACAGATAAAGTGCAGCCTCAGGTGGATGAGAGCAAATATGGAAAACTGGCGAGTATAACTACAAGAGGAGGCCAACAGGGGGAGCTCTAGAAACATACACAAGCACATCAATTGTGACCCCAAAACGAAGGAAGTTCAGCATGTACAAAACTTGATGTTTTTTATGACTGATTATGGTTTTTCCCAATAAACAAAGATCATCAGCTTAATTCAATCAGTGTGTATGTGAGTAAGATAACACTGGATCACCCTCACTCCCGTCGCTTTGCATTGGAATCAACACATTCTAACAAATACTCTCGTACAAAGAGTTATTGATTTGGTTTCTATTGGTTGAGCTGAAGATGATCAGCACATTCAAACTGAAAGGTGCTAAAGATCTCTGGTAGAAAATCACAGACAAGTGGTCTGCCATACACAGCTAACATTAATCAACGGTCATCCTTTTACAAAAACAACAAACTGGATGAAAACAAATCAGGATTCAACAGTAAAATTCAACTGAAATCCATTTAATCTCTTACTTAATTATTAAAGGTCTCTAGACCAGAACTCCAAATCATTCAGCATGGCCTTTCTGAAGTCATTGAAACAGTGACCAGATGCTTCTGTATCTCACCATGGATAATAGAGAATAATCCCTTGCAGCTCAATGTGAAAAAGTAGATTACTGTTTGATGCTGTCAACCCCACTTCACTTGAAGCTTGAATCCTGAACAATTACACCTTCAATTAGGAATCTTAACTCGGATAAATAGCAGACACTCAAGTATCACAAACTGGTTGATCATGAAGGTTTGCAATGCAAAATATCAGAAAGATCAGGCCCATCCAAAGATGTAACCCAATTCTATGCAGGCTTTGGTCAAATCTTAAATAGATGAAAGCAATGCTCTTCATGCAGTATTCAATTAAAATGCAACTATGATTTTGCATTACAAATTTCTACAACCCAAATTTTCAAAAACCCAACAAGAGCTCACGTAACTCCTCTCTACATTGTTCTGCACTGACCCTTGTTTTTTGTCATTGTAAATTACAGACACTGGTGCTTACTTACAAGACAGTAACAAATAAGCTGAGATCAGAAAATGAACAGTGGTTTTTAGTATCAATTCAGAGGACCAAAAACATCCCTCACCAGTACTTTTTCACTCACTGTCCCCAGCTGGGAGATTATTACCCCGTCCAGGGAAACCATAATTCCAAAACAAAAAAAACAAACACAAAATTCTTTATTAAATCAACAGTACCTATTTCTATCACTCATCTATTTACAAAAAGATTATTTTAAACTGGACAATTAGTTGAGACTTCTACATCTAGGACTATTTTACATACAGTACTTTTCTAACTAATTGCTTGTATATTTCTCTGAGTTGTAAGCTATAAAGATAAACCCATAAAAGTAATTGAAAAAATAGAATAGATCAAACCAACTCATACATTATTAAACTAGTCATGTTCTTGAGTAATTGAGTAAAGTTTATGTCTTTTTTGGCTGACTTTAATAATATTCAGGGGAAAAAACAGAAACTAAATTATAATGCTCAATTTCAACCTCAAAACAGTCTCTCTGCCATGAAAGCAGCAAAATAAAACTTTGAGCTAATAAGCAGGTACACATTGTTTTACAGTATGTGATCATTGCTTTCACCGCAAGCTTCTTAAAAGCCTTATTATTCAGTTGGAAGGAAAAACAACAATAAACAAAGCAGATACACAACTTATCCAATAACAAACATTATAACATTGTATCCCAAACTGGAGTTAGGATCAGCAATCAATGCTCAAACTAGCATATCGATATTGTCGGGAACCAGGGTTGCGCAGAAGTACAGTGCCCCGCTGCTCCTCTGGAGTTTTCAGAAGTAAATCCAGCAGGCCACATACACTGACAAAGCCTAGCGCTGCACCAACACCTTGAGGTAAGGAGAAGTCAGCCCGAGTTACCCAGCCCAGTAGCGGCCGTGGGTAGTTAGGAGGAATCAGAGGGGGAAGTGGAGCAGTATAAACACCCTTCAGCTCATCAGACGAGTCTTTGGATTTCTTCTCTGCTGAGTGTTCAGTCTGACACATGTGCAGGGGTTCTGCGGGTCCAGTGAATTCTCCACTCTTGAGCTGTCCCAGGTCTTCAGTTGTGGGCACACACAGAGAGGCCCGAGGTTCTGGCCTCCCCTTCTTGAGCAGTCTGACTCGAACCCAAATGATTGAAATAGGTGTATCACAACGGGAAAGAAAAGCCTGAGCTGAAGTTTGGGTCAGTACTGATGAAGAGGAAGATTTGCAGGTGCAACACCAGCGTGAGAGCGTACGCAGATCTCTCACACTCCTGAAACAGAGACAGCTATGCTCATAACTACCAGACTCAAGCTGATGAGGCAGAATCATTTCTTGCTTCATAATCTGACTCAAGTAGAAGCTTTTCAAGTTAAAAAGAGATGGGACCTTTCCTGGATGAGACCTTCAACTCACGAGAACTCTTGGTTCATTAGTTTTATAAGAGAACAATTTTTCTTCCCTGAATCTTTTTATTGGTGATTGAATAAGTGCTGCGTATGTATGGATTTTTTTTGTAGCTTCAGACAAGCCAAGATTACATGAATTAGTTTCAGACAGGCCTAGATTACAATAATTAGTGAAAACATGTGTTTTTCATGATGGTTAGAATTTAAAATTAGCTTTTATTATTTTTTGTTTTGATGAATTTGCAAAAACGGGTTAAATCAGTTTTGTGCGTTTTTTTAAGCGGACTACTTAATGTTATCTTGTCTGAAAACAAATGTGAGCTTATACACATTTATAGTTTACCTTGCCTCTAAACTTTTATCTTAATCATTTTATTAATAGAAGACAAACACATGGGAATAAGGAATGATGTTTTTGAGTGTGTTTGTGACAAGTGGGATAAATAATGTTTTTTTAGCTTTAATTAACTCTTCAACTACAAATAAACTTTTCAAATTCTTCATTTTGATAAAAAGCTACCTCTCCAACTTCCCAGATTCAATCTGCTGTGTTTAAAGAGCAGCTTTTATGGGTTTTAAAAATGACCTCGAATTTGGTGTGAAACATCAAACATGTTTGAACACCATGCAGGGGTTTAAAAGCGTGTAAACGAAAAGCTATTTGCGTTTTAAATAATTGATTTTAATAAGAAAGAGTCGACTCAGGATGGGGGGGGTTTATAGTTTACCTGTGTCTAATTGCTGGAGAATTAATTTATTCTTTGTGAATAAATCCCTGGTGAGCTCGACTCAAACCTCGACTCTTTATTCAATCAGGAGCAGTTTGATGGTGTTTGTTGTACTCTGTTTCATTATTTCTGTCAATGCAATTTCTCTGAAGGCGGTCAAAACCGGGCCAAAAAGAGCTCATTCAGGAGCTCCATAAGCTGCTCCAGTTCTGTCACAGAACAAATTTATTTCAAATCAGCCAATATACAAATAATATGGAAATCACTTCCAAATCTGGTGAAATTCTAATTATTATAATGAATTACAAGTAAACAAAAGCTTTTTTTGACCTTGCATATGTGTCAACATGTTGTTGGAGACCTCCAAAATCATATGAGAAAAAATACAATAGGGGCATGTTAACCCTTTTTGAATCTATTTCGCCATTCTTCATCTCTGGCAATAGCACTTTTAGCATAATTTCGAAAAAATTAAAATTGGCCAGAGACATTTCAGTTTGAAATTAGTTAACCTTATTTAGAACATTATAATCTTAATTTAAAAAGGAGTAATCACTTTGCTGTTGTGAGACCAACAAAAAAAAATAGTTGTTGGTCTTGATGACATTACTAACAATTGGCTTAATATATATATAGTTTGTGTGTTGGGAAAGTTTTATTAAATTCATGCAAATTAAAGCTTTCGCATTACATAATTTTCTGCATTGCACACCTCGATGGGTCATGGACCCACCTGTAACCACACAACATAAAACCATTAATGAGTGTGTTTGAGACCTGAGCACAGTGAAGCCTGGTGGGTCGCATCTTAGGCTGATTTGGGACTCTAAATTCGTTCTCTCAGTCTCCAACTTCTCCTCAGTCACCTCCATCTCATCTCGATTCCTCTGGTGCCATTCCTGCACCAGCTGACTCCAAGGGCTCCTAAAGGGAGCCAGCGTGTTATGCTTGATGAAGTTAGTTCTCTTCGATGGAGGACGCCTGCAATAATACCAAACATTGATTTCACTTTTTTATTGTGATTGAAGTCATACATACCAAAAGCGCTAATGCACAGAAATTACTCAACACACATATTAACATAATTGTGCATAGAAACAAAAGCATCTGAGTCCCACCGCTTGTACTGCTTGATGAGCTCTGCTTCCTGCTCGTACAGGAAGAGATCCCCTGCAGGGCAATCAGGGTAGTCTTGAGGGAAATGAGGTTGTCCCATGAACTCAAAGTGTTTGAGGCTCATGCGAATCCCCCCAACACGTACTCCTCGATAGACCTGACCACAGATAATATTAAAGTGATTACAAAGGCTTGCACTGTCTTTTTCAAGTTTCTGCAACAGAGATAGCTATAGCCCATAGCAAGTACTAGAGTGCATGTACCAAAGGAATCCAGAAGGCCATGGCCCACCCCTTAGGCAGAAGCAGGTCCCATCCACTGCCCCAGCCTGCCTGCTCCTGTGCACACACCCCTGTGCTTGCACATTTTCGTCCAGGCTGATGCACCATTAACACTGGCACTGGCACAGAGCTCACTTGTAAACTCGACCCAGGCACCAACTGTTCACTTTTCTTCTGGTTAAGCTCCTGAGACAAAGACACAGATCATATTATCCTGCTCCATGTTCGAAAGAGGGGGATTAACCAAAGGAACTAACAAGCAAACAATTAAACAACCCTATATGGCTCTATTAACTAGCTCATGAAATTTCCTTAGCCCTCAATGATGAACTATTTCAGTTTCCATTGTGGCGACGAACAAAACCGAGCATATAGGTTAGCCTTGTAAGGAAATTAGATCAATAGGGAGAGTATTATGAATCAATTATAACACAATATTAGCAGGTAGCTAGGATCAATTAATGAAATGAATGTATTTCAGCATATAATCAGAATCTTAGAAGACTATTTACACATTTAATAACATTTAGGGGCTTTCAGATTGAGAAGGACTAGAATCTTCCGTTATCGACAATAATCACTCCCCCTCCTCAATCCCCAATAGTTTTATGTACACACACTATTTTTCCAATCCATTTCGGAGAAGCTTACATACATACGTCGTGTGGAGTATGGAAGAAGAAAATACGAAAGCTCTCGCATAATCAGTCTGCGATTTCCGAAATATACGATTGTTTGTACATAATAACGTTGGCTACCTTATAGCTTTTGGGCATCCTGTCGAGCAGAGAGACTGGATGCTCTTGTATGCCCAAATTCGATCAAACATCGGATTTCCTCACTCCTCAACAAACATCCTTTTCCAGGCAAGTTGATCTGGGTTTAAACAGTGAATGAGTTGAGGAGTTTTTCCATCACGTCGACCACAGACAAGTTTCTCTTTTGATCCACATATCCCGCCCATATCTCCACTAGACCACGTGAACCATTTCAGAGACTACCTCTGGAAGCGATTTTGGAAATGGTTCATGGAAACAAAAGAATGGCTTTACACACAAGCTACAATGAACTGTTACCAGAACTAGGTGTTTTTGTAAACGGAATACAGATGCCATTCTGAAAGGCCCCGAAATACAAATACAACATAAGATTAAATAATAAGACAAGTAAAGTACATATAGCTAATCCAAAAATATTGTCTTTAACAAAAAGCTGGATATTGACAGTCAGTTTGGATGAAACTGGATGAAAAACTACACTTTGGATTATCAAAGCACAATAAAACACATGAGCGTTTTAAGAGTGGAAGAAAAGCCCGCCTTCTGGCTGGAGCTATCCAATGGCAATAAGAACTTATCACAGAGAGCATTGTGGGTAAGTGAAACAAAGAGGCCCCTATATAGGACAAAGGTTTTTTTCATTTTCATTTTTTCCATTTCAGAGGCATTCTATTAATAAATTTTACATCCATTTTGGAACTTCAAATATGCAACAATGGTCCAATCTGGCCCAGTTTGCACTGCTACAGTATTAACACAATCCCGAACAGATCCATTCGAGCTCCAATCTTCATCTTCATTTCTGTTGGTTATATCACTGAATTTCTGCCATTTGCATAACATTAGTAACCGTGTTCCAGTTTCAAACATAGCTCCGAGACTAACCAGAGGAGATCCTGTTAGCATCTACCGCTCTCTCAGGCTCACTGTTGATGCTCTGACATCAAAGCCGAACAGCTCCTTCCAATAATAAACAATACTCATGCTCATATTCCATCTTCTTTGGACTGCTTTACCTTTGGCTCAAATTCAGCCTAGCTAGGAAAGAGTCTCATCTCATCTCAGGGTGGAGTTAAGGAAAAAGTAGAGCAAAAAGGCCACACCTCCCAAATCCTGGCCCCAAAGCCAGACAGAGCTTTGTAATGTGTTATATGACTTTACACTCATTTTAGAAGTACAAAAATTGAACCATTTCTATAATGGCATACATCATGACTACGATAAAACAGATGTGAGTAAACACTTAAAAATATGTCAACGTAAAACCATTAATGCGGATGTACAGATGATGTGTTTGTTGGCTGATTACATAGATGGATCATCTTACTTTCTCAGAATGCCATTCCAAACTCTTGGGAAAGCTATCCCTGTAAAATAAATTCTCTACAACCTTTGTCTCTGTTGTCTTTGTGTATTAGGTCTTCGGGTGAGAATGTGAGCTGCACAGCTTCAGGGTTCACCTGTTTTACTTATTTTTCCGGTTGTCTCAAAAGTATTATTGTATCATGTTCCCAAGTAAAAGGACTGTCCTAGATGAGCATCTGCAAAAGGACATTCTAAAGATACGGTTTCCAAGAAGTTTCTTGGAACCTGTGTGTCACTTGGAGAGTTGGAGCATGTCCAACTGAAACTGGAACCGCTTGTGGAACCCTTTTAAGATGATGGTTATGGTAAACTTTCCTTTTTTCAACATTCTGAATGTTGTTCCAATGCTTCTTTATCTTATAAAATATGCCATAAGTGTGTTAATAAAACGGGTACAAATACTTCTTGGGCTGTAATGGAATGCTTGTCACATTATTGATAGATCCTAGTTGTCAATTCTCAATGTAGACTTTGTTAAATTATAAATAAAGATATACGTGTAACAACAGAAAACACATATTTAGGGCGAAGAATGCTAAACACGTAGCTTGATGGAGAATACAATTAAGTGCATCATTAAAGTAAGTGCTGAGAAATGTCCACAAAGACTCGCTGGCTTTACCTGGACAGAGGGTTTGTTGCGAGTCGCATACTCTCGAACAGATACATCCCACAATGCACTCTGACTGCAGTGAGCAGGTACTCCAGAGAGAAGCAACTCCCTGACGCCGGGAACCTCTAAAACATACACAAATACACACAAATCTGACTCTGAGAGGACAACAGCAATTAAGACACATCAGTTTGAACACATGTCAGATGTGTGTGAGAGAATCTCAGGCCCTGCCAGGATTCGAACCTGGGTCATCTGCATGGAGGTGCAGCGGCTCCCAGAGCTCAGAGCCAAACACACAAACACACCTGATCATGTTGTTGAAGGGTTTGTGTGATCGAGAACATTACGATGAGCACATGGGTTTACCTCTGCTCAAGTGCTGGAGGTCAGGAATTGTTTTACCGCGTTTCTGTGGTAACGTGATTCTGGGATCCCTCACAGTTAAACCCAACACACACCCAGAAGGGAACTCTCCACTGGAACACACTCCTGCAAAGACACAATGGGAAATCAGTTGCGCCACACTGTGTGAACTTCAGTCCATCGGTTCAGCCTAAAGCAGCAAATATTACTCTAATCTATGCATTAATATTATAGTCTTAAACAAAACAAAATCCAGGTACATCATTAGCATATTTTAGCACTTTTATACCTCAATGGCTATTGAAATGAGTAGCTTGTCTTATCCAACTTATTGATCAATTGCTTTTTATTTATTACCTCAGTAGTGCTAAATTCTGTAAAATTCAGATGCTTCAAAATGGATCAACCTTTTTTTGGCAATAATAATGCAGCAAAAAGTCTTTAGAGATTTCTAAACTTTTAATTTCCTTTGTTGCCCATGAAATTGTGCTAAGACTGATATTATTTTTACTCAGAGGCTAGTATAGCTCTATATTAAGATTTCGGCTGATCTCTTGTTTTTCCACACCTTTTTCTACCTCCTGTTCCTCATCTTGTAAAATTACACGATGACACATCTAACACATGACACATCTGTGGCTTGGTTCATACTTATGTACTAGATAGGAGTAAATCTGGTTGAAAAAATAGTCGGATATACTTCTACATTAAAATCTAGTACACTTTTTTGAGACATTAACATGTACACATTGATCTCTGTCTGCTGAAGACTGTGACTTTCTCTATTTGTTGCATTTTAAACGAAAAAAAAAAAAAACTTTTAGGTTTTCTATTCAGTTTTTGAACATCCTAGTTTAAAAGGAAATTTAAACCAAGCTACTCAGCAGCATTCTCAACATTGTTTCCATTAGGAAGACATCTAGGTTTCTGTTAATACTGAAGCGTGATAAAGACTGAGCGTGATCCAATCAGCGAGTGGTTTTGTGACTGTATTAAAACTGCACAAACATGCACAAGATTGATCTGTTTCTGCAATAAATCATTCCCATGTGACAAGGTTCACATAGCCATGTACACAGGCAGTCTGTTTCCTTGCTCTCGTTTCAGCTTTAGATAATGTATGTATGCAAATGAGCATTATTTAACATACATTTTTACGTAAGTCCCCTTATCCTTGGGATTTTAAAGACTAAGACATGATGGCACCCAGTTTTGATATCCAACAAATATTATACAAGTGAAACAAACGGTGTTACGTACAGGATGACTAAAAACACTTTGAAAATCGAGAACTCTGCAAAGAGGAAAAGGAGAGCTAAGCTCTTCCAGTCATCGATTTGAGGTAGCTTTGAAGTTTCATTAGGTCGAAAGAAGTACTGTTCACCACTCAGCATTGTGCTCCAAAAAGCCCTGATCTCACCCCCTTTTCTATGGGGGTACATTAAAGATATGGTGTTCTACCAGTTAAAATTGAGGAACTAACTGCAGTTATCCAAACTGTTATGCCTGAGATCCCACAAAATGTGGAATGAGTTTGAGCATTTGGTTGGTGTCAGTTGAGTGTTGTTATCAACTGAAAAAAAACTTTGTTAGATACTCTTCATAAACCTCAGCATTTTGATTATTTGTTCATTGCGCTTCTTAATTGATCATCGACCTTTCAACAGAGAAAAGGTTTGAGTCTGCTGCTGATGGATACTCGAGTGCATTGCCCCGCCACTTTGCAGCAACTTGTCCATCTCTTCCTGCAAAAATAGCGAGATGGTCAAAATGAGAGTGAGAAAAATTGTTATGTCAGAATGGTGAAAATAGATCTCAGCAGCTGCTTCACCTCTTTGGTTGCTTGGAGTGTGTCAGTGAGTACCATGTGAGCCAGAGGTCCAACCAAACGAAATCGCACAAACTCCATGGAGAGGTCACTGAATGAGCAAGAGAACAGTGAGGGAGGGAAAACATGTTAATGAATATTAGTGTAAACCTGTGTTTCAGTGTAAATCGGTTTCGTGTCTGTTTAACTTCCAAAAAAAAAAAAATGTATTTAAAAATTATGAATCGGTGCAGGTGTAGGGAATTAGGTTCGTCTCCTCAGCAAAGCACACTTACAGCATGGGAACCTGGAGCTGCACATTCCTAACTTATCCTTCAGTACCAGATGCAGGAAATAAAACACTCGGTTCAGTCTGACTCCAAGCCCTAAATGGTGACCGACGCCACAAGGGTTAGGCTGGGAACTATCAGTCAAGAGCTTCAAAAGAGACTGTTGGACACCTGATGCTCTCCAGGACTCACGCCGCGCACAGGAATTCACGGACCCTGTGACTGAACCCTCGCGATTTGCGGATATTCGACACAAAACTGCTTTTCTTAACATACAGAGGAAAAGGGACAAATCTGTTTACGTGTACACGCCCATATACTGATTAATAGTCATAACAAGTCTTAATCTGCTTGTATACACGGAAGACCTGTAGTGGTAGCCAGGTAGTTTAAAACGAATGAATGTGCGAATGATTGAGTTTTTCCGTAACTGACCCCTAGTGTTTGATCTCGTTAGAACGCTTGTCACGTTCCAGAAAGGATTTAATTGTGTTAAAAATCATCCGGTACTCTCTTGCTGAGATATAGTGTCATTATTAATAAACGCCATTCAAAAAGGAAATTTCTCTTCAGATGAGAGCCTCCCTGGGCGGGACCATGATGTGACTCCACCAATCCGATTCCAGGAGTACTCTCAGTGGCCAGAGCTGCGAGGAAGACCCGCCTCCAATTCAAAGAAATCAAGGCGCGCTCCCCTGGGCTCGAGAGTCTTTTCTGCGCTAGTTTTTTTTTTTTAGTAGTCTTTTTCTTTGGTAGTCTTTTTTTTCTTTGCTAGCTCTAGAGTCTTTTCTTTGCCGTTTAAGTCTTCTTTTGTCTTCCGTAGTTAGCAGTCTCCTCTTCTCCAGTTCCAGTCTGTTTCCTCCTCCGGCTATTAGCCAGCTACCCTCAGTACCATTTCAGAACTTTTATCGTTTGGCTTCTCAACGAAGAAAAACCCGGCTCTCATCAACCCAGAGTCGTGATCTTAAATATAAAGACTGCCGAACCAACGCGAAACGCCTTTTGGACTTTACGGACATTTCCCTACAACCAGAGCACGCCTTCACAGCCCTACACAGGAAGCCTCTCGTTCTGCCCCGCAAGCAACTTGGGAACCCTGATCGACTCAATGGATCTTAAATGGTATCAAGCGATCATTAATTAACTTCTGGCGCGGGTAACGAGAACAGAACGACTGTGGGAATGCTGAAGCTGGTTATATACTTAAATTGATAATTAAGAATAAGCTTAGACTTGGGATCTGAAACTTTGTCTCTCTCTCTCTCTCTCTCGCTCTAATCTGTCTCTCTCACCCCTCCCCCTCGGTGTGTGTGTGGTGTTTGCTTGAGCGAGTGCGTTAGGTTAGCTTAGCTAAAATCATTTATCCAATTTGTGTGTCTAGAATAGATTAATAAACATTATCAACATATTTACCTTATTTGTGGTTTATTTCAGTTATACCGTTCCCTGGGGCTCTGATTCCAAGATAATACGGTTTATTGCCTCTTATCGTATTATTATTAATTATTATATATGTGATAACCCGTTTGTTACACAGGGGAGGAGGGGATTCGGAGTACCATTCTGGTGGTACAATTGTGAATTATACCATTTTTATCTCTAAAATTAGTGGTAACTAGAATAAAATGGAGTTGCTATTGTCATCACAAACAGTGGGATCACACAAAATTCAACCATATAATAAACAAAAACTAACCAGTGAGCTAACTGGATCTCCTCTGGTTTGTGTCTGACAAACAGTAAAAAAATTAAATACAAAGCATTTTGAGTTCAGACTTCAGCGTTGCTTTATATTCGCTTCAGTTGCTGTACGTGAAAACATCAGGCCCTTTTGGTTCCTTAATCATGTGTTCTGCCAGATTCTTGACTTTTTCATTTTGCTTTTAAAAATTAATAATGAAATTACTTTGTTTGATTTTCACTTTAAAAATGATATCATTATTGGAACATAGGTAAAATGGCATCATTTAAGAATAAAATGCTCTGCTCTGATTGGTAAACTTTACATGAGCGCAAGCATGGGTGTGATTGGTACCAGAGGGTTATGCCAGTTCTCAAAGATCTCCAGTTCTCTGGGGGCCCTACTGTCTCTTCAGATACCCTGAGACGCTTTGCAGAAGGTTCTTCAGATTCTCTTTCATTCTCCAGCTTCCGCTTCATGCTTGTGTTTGTTTTAGTCTCTCCCGCTTCATCCAGAGATGAAGGTCCTGAAACACACAGTGCTTCGGAGTCCACACACTCTTCTTCAGAGCAACCACACACCTTCTGTAGCTCTGCCAATACATCCTGCACAAAAACACAATATTAAGTTTAAGTTCAATCTTAACTTTGTCCAACACTTTTCAGATATCAACTGGCACCAAAACGGAAATACACTTCTGTTTGGTCTTATGTCTTTACTTCTCAGTTATATGATCCGAGAGGTTTGCAAATTCTGCTCATCTGTGATTAATAGTATAGCACCTTTCTCAGAGAAACTCAAAAAGTGCTTCACAATGAAACAAATTAAAAATAGCCATAAAATAACAACAGTACATAAATCAGAACAACATTAAAATAAATAAAACAAATGACCAGTACAAAAACTCTATGACAATGTAGTAAAAATAAAATAAGGTCAATAAAAATCACCTAGGAAAGTCTGTCTGTAAAAATATGTTTTGCGATGTTTTTTTTTTTTTTTTTATAAAATGTCCACAGATGCATCAGTTCTCAGCTCTTGTGAAAGAGCGTGGCATTGCTGCCACAGTGCAAAAGGCTTTGTCCCCTTAGTTTTAAGCCTGGTGATAGTTACCTTACTGCATTGGCTAAAGGTCAAAACACATCTTTCCAAAAATTCTGTGCGAAGTTACGTGCGTGAACATACCTCGATCGTGAAAAGACGGGCGCCAACAGCACATCACACATCTTTCTGAGGGATTGGTGCGAACAAACAAAAGTTCAGCTCTGCCATAACAAATTGGGTTTTTGCAAAAGAACAACCAATGAAAGCTGGCTGTTCTGATGACGTTAATAAAACATGAAAGAACAGCTGGATGATGCTCGATACACACTCCCGCTTCAATCTCATGCCAGAAAGCAGCACCAAATAACTAAGAGATCCCGCAGAGAAGTCATCTGAAAATTTGAGCGACTCTCAGTTCGGATAGATGTGTAGCACCATTAAGAGAGGGAGACTCATGGTGTGCAAGAACGAATTTAGATCTATTCACCATTAAACATGACCCTTTGAATTCTGATCAGCATCCAACACAGCTGCATTAAGGGCAGATCTGCTTCACTTTACTTCATTAGTATGAAATTTTAACAGTTTATAGGGAGCTGCAAATAGTTTCGCTCATATATCCCGCATTGTGACAGCATGTGCATAGGTCCATAGACAGCTTTTATGTAAATAAAAGCTGTTGAAAACATAACATTTGCTGTTCCAAAAAAAGCGTTTTGAGTTCATTACTCCTTTAATTTGTTTGGTGTATATAATATGTACTGCATCTATTGTTTATGTGAACTGAAACAAAATACAAATAATTGAAGAATTCAAAGGACGCAATTAAAAAATGAGTAGAAATGGAAGACTGTCTTTGGAGGATGCAGTCTTTGAACTGAACATAGACACACCGCATTGACTCAATAATCTGTTATTTTTAGAGTGGCCAGCGAGTTGAGGTGTTCTAATTCAACATTATGTGACTGATTTATACCAGTATCATTATGCAGGGCCCACTAGAGTTAGTATGCAGCCTTTCCTTTTCTTAGTTTACGAGGTAAATACTGACCTTTTTCAAGGCCGGATGCAGCCAGATCCACACCTGCCGCTCATCAGAAGTATCTTGAGTGGACGGCTCTTCTATGTGCCCCAGTGTTCCCTCACTAGTGTGCTCAGTCATACCCTCAGGAGCTTGCTTAGCATGACGAGGTCTCCAGAGGATTTCAACAGGTCCCAGAGCTCCAGCTGGAAACTGATCTGCCCTGTAGAGAACTCCACTTCCCATGAACCTCCCAGAGAGAGCGCGGCACGACAAGAGACTACCACCTGCAGTAGAAAGAATGTCAGCAAGCTTCCACTTTCACTCTCCACTCTAGCTCTTCATACAACAATTTGAAATCAATACGCACAAATAAATTGTTAAAATGTGTATCTCCACATGATTCTGTCAAATTAATTCTGGGGAATTGTCAATTTTGATTTCTCACAGTTATAAGCCATGAGGTTTTCCTATAAAAGTTGTGTCCAAGACAAGCAGAGCACACCAATTTTTAGTTTTTGGGGGTATAAAGCATGTGAATGGAACCTTTCTACAAGACATTAAATGAATAACAGAGAAGTTCATGGATGGGAACATAGGTGCTTTTTGAGTTGTAATCAGGAAAATTCTGAAACGTAACAAAAACTTCATAATTTAATTGCCTTTAATAAATAAAAGAGATTTTTCTGAGTAAAAAAGTCGGAGAATCTGGTGCATTTTCAGGTCGCATTGAGATTGTAATGACACTATGGTAACTTAACTGTGCTAAGCTAGCATTGTACCATTAATACGTTTTGTAGTCAAAGTGTGCTGAAAGAAGTGGAAGATTTTGAGGGCAGGTGAATTCAGGAATATATTCGGTCGCAGTGCAGTACTAATATTTTTTTTGCTTTGGTTGTGAATACAATGTAACAGCTTGTGATCCAATAGACAGCTATACTGCATTGTTTAAAGAAGACTCACTTTAAATTAGGTTGCTTCAACATTACATGAAAGACAATATATAAAAGGAACCGTATCTGTGTGAGAGACTACAGTTTGATAAGTTGATCCACTAACACAAAGTAGGCTTTTTTTGTCTCATTTTCAGCTCATGGGAATTTGTACTGTGAGCAGCACCAAGCAGCGAATCAAGCAATGAAATGGATGAGCTAGTTGAGAAGTAATGCATTGACCAACTGGCATTGGCACACTGATGAAAATGGTAACATTAGTGCTCTTTTTAATTTTAAGATTTAGTTTATGTATATATATATATATATGAACAAGCTTCAATCAGTCACCTGTGCGTGTGCTGGTGAGTGGTTTCAGGGCTTTCAGGATCTGATCTTCAGGGCCTCGGACCTCAAGGCAGCAGAGGTATGACACGTCCTGAAACACACACAAACTCAGGACAGACTATTTCATAGACAAGGGGAAATAACCCTTAAATGTTGTATTTAAAGCAACTTGTTTTTACCGGCCATATAAAAGGCTGACTAACACAAAACCTTGTTTTTTACATCAAAAAATAACATAACAAAAATGTAAAATATTAAGACATATTAGCCTGAATTATGCATTTATCTATTCTGTATAGAATGCTATTCTGGTTAAATTGGTATCCTGTAACACTTTTCTAGTCACCAATGATACCGCATCTCCCAGGAAGGTTCATCATAATTTTGTTAAGTTTACTTTAACACCTTGTTAAGTTTATTGTAGAGTTAGGTAGGTTGTCTTGTTGATTTATTGTAATAGTTATTGTTATTTATATGGTCAGGATTTGACATCAGCTGAACAGAATTTCAATATTTGTGGATTGAAAAATAAAACTAGTAAAAGCCAGAAAATCTTTATGCAGTTGACCCCTACACAGACTTCTTTGAAGGAAAATATTGCTGTGTACGGACAAGCACATGATAAAATGTACAAAATTAGTTTTAACCGTTTAGAAAAGCTTACTCTCACACCTGCAGCAGGGCATGTGTGTCCATGGCTCTGTAGCTCGCACGGTAGGTTTTGGCTGTTGGCTCCAATGGAATGGTGTAACCCCACATTCGACTCATGTGGAAGCGTTTGGCGTGCCAGAGATGAGTTTCAAGCCACTTATGTTTGCGCTGCCTCCGGGAGAACTCTGCTAATAGGTTTCCATGGCGACGACGAGCTCGCCGACTACGTCGCTTCACCTGTGGCGGAGTTGGGGGGTTTTGTGAAGTCCGCTCAGCCTGGACAGACAAACAGCATTGAATAAGGTATACTTTAAGCAACGTTCAGCCAAGTTTAAGGATTCTTCTGTACCAGTTTCTCTCTGAGACGTCGAGGTAGTCTTTTGCAATCATGGCTCATGGCTCTTCTCCTCATATGATTGGGCAACGTGCGAAAGAGGGCGGAGCTTCCAGAAACAGTGCCAGCAGCTTTCAACATGCAGCATACCTCTGCGGCACGAGCCTGAGCAAAGAAAGAGGCTACACAGACATGCCATAATTAACACAAATTTCCACACAAAGTACATGTTTGGAAAGGTTTCATGTGATCTATGCTTGCAAAAAAAACCCGGATCCCCCCCAAAAAAAAGATCATGAAAGGTATCCACCTATACTTTTAGCCAATATTATGATCTTATGAATGTTAATTTTTTTTCATTAACGTTACATTCTATTTTCCCATATATTATCATTAATTCCTGAATATTCCTGTTAATTGGAAAAGATTGCATTTCCAATTCAAAACTTTTCCAATGCATGGAGAGATTCCAGCATTGAAATTTTCCAGAATGTTGCAACCCTGATCTAAATTAAATGCAAATCGAATCGTTTATCCCTGAAAGATGTGCAACCCTACCTGTCAATCATAAACTTCATAAATCATAAACATAATCATAAACCTTAACTCAGCAAATCAACTCGATTTATAGCAAGTGCGATACTGCCGGTAATCATAAGCTAGTTTTCTACATGTTTTTGCATGAGACAAGTGTGTAAATTGAGTACATGCTTTTAAGTGGGCACCAATGTTCAGCACCATCACCTCACCTGTAATGTATTTTGGCAACTCCTGACTGAGTCCCTGACCTTTGGGCTGGCGACCTCTGACCCAGGGTGAACCCTGTGAACTTTGACCCCCAGCCTGGTGAGTTCGAAACCAACTTGACCCAGTCATCCCATGTGACCGCTGACCTTGACCTGTGGAAGTGGAGTATTCAGCCGATCAGTATTTTTCTCTAAATCAAACTTTTTTCACCATGTACCGCCTCAGAAAAAAATTGTGTACAAAATATATGAGAACAGTATAGCCACAGGATACAACTCTTGTGTAGTTAAATATTATATTTATATAATTGTTCATTTTAGCAATGCTAAACACTGTACATCCTAAACAATAACTATATACCAGGTATATAAGTGGGACACATTTTCAGCCCTGGAAAGATCGACCTGACACAGATGGTGTCTTTTTTTTAAATGTTTAACTATAGACACACAGAAAAGCTTTGTTTACTATGCAAGTATTAATAAAACATCCCTATTCTCTTGCTGTCTTTCTCTCTTTTGTTTTACATATTTCTTCTGCTTTGGAAAGTTGATGCGGCATTCATAGTTTATTCACTATCTGATGTTAATACAATGTTTTGGTGCTATTTTATAGTTGTTTTTCTTTTTATTTTATATTCACACATAAAATAGATATTTTAACAGATAAAGGGAACAACTTTTTTGTTTGAAGGTAGTTCATCAGTTTGAAGGTAATTATGAATAACTCTAAATAATGTTTCGCAAAAGTTGAGATTTCAGCCAGGATCCATCTGCATCAGCTGTAGCGAGCGAGCGACTGGATCGGTTGAAACTAGAATCTGATTGATTAGTCGGTTACATCTTCACATTTTCTCATCATCGGATGTTATTTATATCCCTTTCTCCTTCGTACCAAAGAATCACAGATTTCTTAATTTACAGCATGTTTCATTAGTGACTGACTGAAATAAGTGAGCAGGATTGTAATGCGTATTCTTGAGTCATCCGTCATAAGTTTTGGAGCTTTTGTACAGTATCGGTTCATGCAGTGTTCGGGCAATGATATCATTTTAAAACTATTTGTTTGGCACCGGTATCGGAACATGAACTCCAAACGAAACAGCAAAACCACAGCAACTGGTACCAGGGCTGGAAAACTCTACACTCCTGGGCTGGTTTTTCATCTTCCTCTCTTTCATCCTCTGCTTTGCTCCCGGCATCTGAACAGAGTGAAATAATGAGGGAGGGAGGGAGGGAGGGAGGGAGGGAGGGAGAGAGAGGATTAAAATTACTATAGCTTGTTATTTACAAAAGTATGCTTTTTTTTTTAAATGAGTGGTTTCCACTCTTCCTGCATTCCACTGAGTGATCAGCTGTGATTTTTTGACTAATTTACAGATTTACTTTTGTTAAAACTATCCTTTTCAAAAATTTATTAATATGATTTGTTTTCCTATTGTTTTTCAAGTAATAAAATACTAAAATATGAAATTGGTTTTAATTGTTTCTACAAAAGACAAACTCCATCACCAATCAATTTTTGTTTAATTTGTTTGGATTCATTTGCTGAAATTTCAAACACAAAATATTGCAAGATAATCCAGTATTGCAATGTAAACCAAACAACTTGTGATTAAACTACCAGAATAGATGTCTTTGCTACGCTTAAGAAAAAGGATGTAATGTTTAGTGATAATACATGTCTATAGGTTTGGGTGTGATTGTTCCAGAATATATTATGCTTTAGGAGCCTTGCTGGTCCTTCTAGCCTAGAGATACTGTGGTGTCTAGTGATAATCAACAAATTTTTACATTTCGCTAAATCGACAATGACAATATTTTTAGCTGAAGCTCTACTACCATCAGAGATTTGTAGTTAGACCCAATTATATTGTGACTGGAAACTGTCCACAGCATGAATCGGAAGAGGCCAAGCAAACATGATCCAAAAAGAACATCAAGGCAGCATCAAAGATCCATTTCTCGTAGTTTCCGGTTATTACCTTAAATTTTCATAAGTATAATCTCTTAAAATCCCCAGTGACAGACTTTATTGACCACGGATGATAAGGCACAGCGCTTATGAGGGTAGTTAAGTCACAAAATGCAGCAACCATAATCTATACAGTTATGATTTTCAAGGTGTGAGCTTTCAAATAAAGGCAAGATTTTTTTTTTTTTTTTACTTTCATTGGAGAGTACACTTGTACATCACAAAGTACCAGGAAAAAATATTAATTTTAAAACGGATTAATTAATTACTGTGATTAGTGTGAGTACTTAAATAAAAATTTCACAATGTATAAAATATTACCTTTAATGTTTAACGTCCGGAATGTGAATGGTACAGATGTGACAAACAAATTACTTGACTTAAGTTGCAGTCAGTATAACAGTAACATGCAAACTGTGAGTTACGAAGCTTGTATAACGTTACGCTGTTTAAACCAAACAATAAATGTCCGGCTTTTAGCTATAATAACGTAATAACTGCCCGTAAACATTTAACGTTAACGTTAAATAGTAAAGTAACGATAATAAACGTTACCATAAACACATTGGCGTGCTTAGAACTAACGTTGTGTTATTTAAGGTATAAATAACGGAGCCCAGTTTACGACTCACCTTGAGGCTTCAGATGAACTAACGTTACTCCTCGATCGGGTTCGCTTTTCTAAGTTTGTAGTATAATATTTTTCGTTAAAGTTTTTCATCTAACACCACTCTGCCTGCCAACGGCACATGTTCAAGAGCGACGTTCATTTCCGGGTAAAGCATGGTAGGAAATGAAGTCCAGAACTGAAAAACACAGAGACGCAACACAATAAACCAATATGGTTTACGGTTTATAATAAAAAAGACCGAGAGCGCACCACATGTTATAGAATAGCTAGAACATTACATTTATCAAACTTAAAACAAAATCATCCAAACCCCTATAACTCGAATCGACGAGTTCTCGTCTGTTTCTCCAGTAGATGGGGCTGCTCTTGTTTATCGGTTAGTTGAGTTGTTGTTTTTCTCCAGCAGAGGGAGCTGTGCTAATTCACAAATATTAATGACGTGTTAATGAGCATATCGTTCTTTGCGTTCGAGGTAGGTTCTCATTGGGCGAAAAGCAGTATTCGGAGGCATCGACCTGATCATCAGTTTGGCAAAGGTCCACACATTCCCACATTTAGTCAGCGTTGTCCCTGGTTGGCCTGACCCATGATTTTTGGACTTTAGTTGTTTGCCGTCAGATCAAGAGTGCTAATGTAGATCCAGACATTTCAGGGAAGGGGTCAACAAACAAAATTTCACCTCAACTTATTTATTACAGCTTTGGTATTCAGTTCGTTGTTCATGATGTATCAAACAAAACAAAGATTGATCTGACAATATGTGAATGTTATTCTTTGAGCAAAGACAAAGGGTATGGTTTTAATAACATTAATAGAAAAGGCACAGTTAAGCTGGTTTCAGAGCTCCTGTTTGAAGTTCCCTCATCAGCCTGATGCTTCAGTGGGTTCCGTCTCTTCAGGTTTCACTGAAACACACAAAAATACATATATTGAAACCAAGCTCAAATCTGAATTGTACATAATTATCACATTTAATTCCTATTATTTGTACAGGAAAAGTAGTAGTAAAAGTAACGGTAAAAGTACAAATATGACGAGTATAATTATTTAGGTATATAATTAATTACAGATACATATAGAAAGTGTTGAAGAAAAAAAACATTAAAATACATTTTTGATAATTGGATCAATTGCTATACGAGTGCTTGTAATGCAACTGATTCAAGAAGGCACTATTTTAGGAGTCTTGTTGTTACGAATCATTAAGACAATCTTTGGATCAGTAGCTCCCTGTTTGTTCAAAACCACAAACCATCTATGTTGGACTAAGCTGCTTAAAAAAACCCTTAGAAAAAAAGTTTTGTTTAGGATGCATCCCTTGTTTAAGATGTTTAATGAAGATTGTAATGTCCCTTCCAATGATTGTTTATCTCGCCAATGTTAAAATGATCTAAAAAGGCCAACTAAAAGGTATTTTGTGTTGCAATAACTGCTGTTATTCAGACAGTACACATCTGTGTTAAATCTGTTTTTGAACGTTCATTGAATTTAATCTGACAATCTGTGAATTATGAAGACAATTCCTTACTGAATACAGACTGAATGTGCCATCTCCTGTGGGCAACTCATCACAGCAAACAATTTAAATTAAACAGACGTCCATGACGTGCCTTTATGTCTTTTGGTTCAAAAGTAATTAAACTGACATCTTGTCATGTCTTTTGCTCAGTGCGACTGTGTGAGAGTATTACCTTCAACAGAGATAGGATCCTGCTTTGGCTCAGACAGAGGTGTGTCTGAGCTTGTTTCGACTGCTGCTGGTTCTTGCCTTGTTTCCACAAGAGTTAACTCTGGGTCTTGTGCTGCTTCCTCTGGTTCTGGTTGTAAGATAAGTTTTGGTTGTAAATCTGGTTCTGAGATAGTCTGGGGTTCTGGAGCATCAGGTGGACTGTCTGATGCTGAGCTCTGTGTCGTTTCAGGCACTGTATGTTCTGGAACTGGTTCTGAAGTTGGAAGTAGATCTAATTCTATAGCTGGCTCTGACTCCCTTAGGGAAGTTTCTGCTTCAACACTGATTATTTTTTCCTCTTTTTTTGGTTCCTTGGCAGACGTTTCAGGAGACAGGCTTGATATTTCTGGCATGGGTTCTGAAGGAGGCACAGGATCCCCTGGTGTGGTTTCAAGTGCAGGACTCAATTCTGCTGTTATGGGTTCTACAACAGCACCCAATTCATCTGCTGTATATTCTGGAGCAAATCCTTGTTGCTCTTCTTTAGGCTCTGGAGCAGAACCATTTTTTTCTTCTGGTTCAAGAGAAAGACCCGGTTGCTCTCTTGAAGGGTCCATAGCTAGACCAGGTTCTTTTCCAGAAGGTTCTGAAATAGTATCATGTTCCTGTACTGAAAGGTCTGAAGCAGGATTCGGTTCCTCTATGACCTGCAGATCTTTATTGAAACCGGTTTCCTCTTCTGTGGTTTCTTTTTGCAATTCAGCAAGACTACGATCCAATTTCAATTCTGATTCCGCAGCACATTCTGGTTCTCGTTGTACAAATATGTGATCTGATGTATCTGGTTCAGGATTTATGAGATCTGAATCTAATACTTGTTCTGCAGCTGATGCTGAATTTGGAGCATCTCTTTTGTCCCCAGCAGGTTTATGGGCCTCAGCAGATTTAACTAAATGCAGATCTCCAGAGACAACTTCGACCTGGTCTGCTACTGAAACCTCTGGCCAATTCTGATGAGACTGCTCATCTGAATTTGGCTTGTCTAGATTAAAACCATCCGAAGCTGACCCCATAAGAACCGAGCTGCCCATTTTTGAATCTGGAGGAGGCTCCAGGTGAGGCAACTGGTTCTGATCCAAGACTGGTTTTCCATCTGTTGTGTCATCATGTGAGACTGAATGAAAAAAGCAGAGAATAACAACTATTAAAGTAAAATAATACATTAAAAAAATCTAATATATTGGCTTTGAATAGCCTGTATCTAAAGTAAACATCTGGGAAAAACACAAAACCATCTTTTTCCATTGAACAATTTGTCATTGAGTGTTTCTGAAATATCAGAGAAACACTCAAAAACTATTATCTTTGACATTTCAAATGGTTCACATGGTTCTAGAGCAGTTCTTCAAACATCAGAAAACACTCAAAAACATTCACATTTCAAGTGATTCATTTGTATCTAGAGCGGTTCTTTTAACATCAGCAAGACAATTAAAACAATCATCACAACAGATAAGAAGGTTGTAAAGTGGTTCTTGAAACTTTAAGAATACAGGTTGATGTTCGACCTGCTGGACATTATTGCCTGAAGCACCTCGTCTTGGTGGTGCCTGAAGCACCACCATCGTAGGGATGACAGCGATCTCTCCCGCCACCCCATGCTAATACCATAGGTATTGTTTGGCCCCAAACCTTATGCTTCCTCCTTAGCCATAGCCGAATGCTGCCCTTCTCTTCTTCCTCTGCCAGTTCTGGCTTTTTGACACTCTCGTCCTGTACATGTCATGTCGCCAAGCCGCCAGACTGTTGATAACCCGGTGAAGCCCTGCACCCAACTTTGATGGACCAAGTGATGGCTTCCAATCAGCCTCACTTGAGACTTCCTCCAAGTCTGTGTACTTTGTAAATTTTTTCTCATTAGCAGCCTCCATGTTCTCCTCCCATGTAACAGTTAGTTCTACTAACAAGATTGTTTTGCAAGGCTCTGACCACTTCATAAGGTCTGGTCAAAGTGATGTTTCCACAATCTACCTGGGGAATTGGATGTTCCACTAGCTGCCAGGTGAGAGGATGGTGGTTGATTTTTTTTTAAATCTCGTTGTCTTCTTGGGACACCTGCTGCTGCTACTCTCCTGTCTGCAATTTTCTACCACCTCAGTTAGCTTTCTCAACTTTAGAAACATTAGAGAAAAGCTCAAAAACTGTCATCATCTAGAGATCAGAAGATTCTAAAGTAGTTCTTCAAACATCCGAGAAACACTCATAAGCTTCTTCAACAGGACAATTTATTCAGTGTTTCTGAAACAGAGAATTATTTTTCAAATTTCAAATGGTTGGATGGTTCAGAGAAACACTCAAAAACTGTTATCATTCACATTTCAGAGCAGTTTTTCAAACATAAAAAAAACTAACAAAAAAAAAAAACACACACACATATCACTATCATTAGATCAGATAATTAAAATTGTGCTAGAGCAGCTCTTCCACTCTACAAACTTCCCTAGTACTTTTTTACTGTAAATGTGCTCCATTAACAAAACAATTAGATTTCATCAGATGGTTTTTACAGTATATCTTAGTCTGAGATCAAGTTTAATGATGGGCGATCCAAACCGCTCATTGAGTCTGCATCTAGGATTGCGCTTTGAACAAAACATTAAACTCTCACCCACCACTGCACAAAGGTATCGGACCCACGGAGTGAGCTAGCCTTATGAGTGAATGATTACAACACTCACAGAAACTAAGCTGGTTAATATTCATCATTCTGAAGATGCCTGCTCTGTTCATCTCACAGAGTGGATATTAGCTCTAAAAATTAGTCTAAGCGTCCTTTATTTCATCTTTCTGTTAATGGAGTCAGCCAACAAAACAAATATCTTTGAGTCTGTGTGCGCATCGCGCTCTTTCAAAGTAATTCACATTGAAAAACTAATCACTAAGCATGCCCATATGTGTGTGACTTCTCACATGTGTATCTTTGCAGGGCTTCCCATAAAAGAGCATTCTCTCAAAAAGATGAATGGCCTCAGATTTTCACAAAAAATTACATCAGGAGAGAGAAACAGAGAACTGCGTGAGAGTCAGTCAGTGCTGAATTGATTCAGTGATGTGTGAGAGATGAGAAAACCCGTCTGTATACACACATTCACACCCCAGCCCAAGGGGTGCGCTGTCTAAATCACTCTCATCAAACATGATCCCCTTGCTGCTCTTTTTTGAGTGCAAACCTTCACTGGAATGCCATGAGACTCTGAGACTTCCTCAGCATGTGTGAGGAATGCACAGCGATCCAAGGGGTGATTTGGCCACTGAAAAAAAGCTCTTTACAGCCTGAAATAACCATCGCAGGAAATGAACATGAGGAGAGCAAAAATACAAATGTTCAGTGAATCTACTATAGAACACAGCAGACAGGATTTACAGGAAACACACAGGCCGAAGGAGTGGAGCTCTGGAATAGAACAAACGGAGAGAGTTGCATAACAGTTAGAGAAGCTACATAACAACGTTGCCATAACATCCCCCACTAAGACAACCGTGCTGAAACTTTAAACTTTTTTTTTTTTGTCACAAAATGAGTGGGTGACAGTGATTTTTGATTAACTTGAAACTCACAATTAAGTTTGTCTTGTTTAACGGAAATGATCAGATCATTTGGAATGATTAGATGATTGATATCTACAGATATTATAACTTTAGATTAATGTACAATTATATTCTTATTAGATTACTTGATTGTTGTTATTGTTATGATCAGAGATGTCCCACAGGTGACGTTGAGCACTGAGGTGAGTAACAGAGCTATTGTGTCAGCATTATTAGTATTAGACTACAGGTGAGCAGTGAGTTTAAATCAGCAAAGACTCACAATGAGATTCTCCTGTGGTGCCTCCGGTGTCCCTCTCCTTGACCCCCGGGCGGTTCTCCTCTGAAATGGTCTGCGCACTAGATGAGGAGCAACCCATCAGGATAGATGAGGATGAAGGTGAAGTGTTGGAATAGGAGATTTTAAAACTCTGTTGCAGAAGTTCAGTTCCTGATCTCTAGAGAAACGCGCACGCGCCGAAGAGAAACAACTCGGAGTGTCGCGCGCTCACGAAGTTTGACACGTCAAGCGAACGCGCAGCTCGTGCACGGTCAGTGTTGCTCGCGCATCAAGGAGCGTTTGTGAGTGTGTGTGTGTGTGTGTGCGCGCGCGCGTCCATGAGAGAGAGAGAGAGAGAGAGAGAGAGAGAGAGAGAGAGAGAGAGAGAGAGAGAGAGTGTGTTCGTTTGACCACAAAAATTCCCTCTCCTTCTCTCGCCCCCCTCCTGTCCCCACCCGCTCCCTCGTCAAAATGTAAAAATGTCCTGGAGCCCTTTAAGATTCTCACATTAAATCATTTTGGAACCTTTCTAAGTAAAATAGTTGGCAGGAGCATAGACTCTTAAAAACATTAAGCTGTTTTGGGATGAACCACATTTATCATACAGGAAGAGAATGGAAATAAACAAATATAGAATTACAATATAATAATATAATGTAATACAATTGTTTCATTTAACTTTTTTGCTCAATGATTTCTATTTTTGTTATTTATATTGTGTATTAATTCATTGCGTTTGAAGTAATTTGTCATTCTCCATAAACCAGCAGAGTAAAAACTAGCAAGTACACATCACATTCATATGTGGCTGCGGCCAAACTCTTCTTTATTAGTTACTAAATCTACTATTAGATTGTAACTGGAGATTCATCTCCTTAAACTTACAAAAACCAGAGTGTATGTACGTATATATATATATGAATATTTCAGTAACAATTGAGACTTCAGGGCAGGCTAAAATGATAGGTCACCCTTCAATCCTTAAAACCAGCCCTGTGATCATCCTCCACATTTATGGCAGGCGTTACAAACACTCAAGACAAGGTATTTCACTGTTTCTATATTCACTTTATTCTGATTTGGCCAAATGTAATCTTCACAAGTTCATCATTAATTAATAGTGTGCTCTAATAATATGTTGCACTTTTATTTTGGTAAATTAATCTATGTTAATGTTATTTAACAAAGTACATAAACATTGATAATACAAACTATTTACTGAAGCTTAGTCTTTTATAGTGTAATTTATTTATTTATTTATTGGCAAATATAAACAGTTTGGATACAAGAGTATACCAGAATAACAGATGAAAGAACAACAAAAACAACAATCAGTTAAAACAAAGGAATATCGTAAACAATCAGCCACAATCACTAAGAAAAACAAGCATAAAAAACAACTACACTAATATGCACATAATAAAAAGCTACAGATAAAAAATTACTCCTTATTAACATTCCCAATGCAGTTATCAAAATTATTATTTTGAATAAAAAAATAAATTATTTGTAGCCCAAAAAAAAAATTAGACTAGAATTTTCTTTATAGAAAATATGTCCTGAAAAACTCCTACTTGCACAGTGAAAAGTTTATGATTGCTATTGTGAGCCGCTCTTCAAGCTCAACATCCAGGCCATCGACTCGTTCATCGAGGTCGACATCTTCATGGTTCTGAGTGTGCCTGCAAGAATCGTTAGCTTTCCAGGGCGATATACAATTCTGGAGTTGTATCCTTGTGTTTTGAGCAGCATGCGCTGTAGTCTAGGTGGAGCAGCATGTAAAGGTTCTGTGTATATAGTAACAAGAGGCTTGTGGTCTGTTATCACAATCAATTATTTGCCGAACAAATGTGTGTGATATCGTTGCATATCATAAACAATATCGAGCATTTCTCTCTCAATATTGCTATATCTTGACTGGTGTTCAGTTAGAGTTTTCAAACCAAAGACAATTGGTCTGTTATCTTGCATCAATGCTACACCAAGACCCCTCTGTGATGCGTCCCCCTCTAATACGAGGGTGCCTGCTGCATCATGATACTTTAAGTAATCCTCTTCATTCTCTGCTGCCTTTAAGTCATCAAAGCACTTTTGATAACCTGCATCCCAAGTCCACTGTGAGTCTTTCTTTAGTAATTCCTACAAACTGTGTGCTTTGTATGCAAATTTTGAAATGTAAGCAGCGAGGTAGTTCATAATGCCCAGTACAAGGTGAAGGTCATCATTTGTTTTGAGGTATTGCCATATTCTGTGTCTTGGATTAGGCTGGGTCAGGTTTGATACCCTTCTCTGTGTATAAGTTGCAAAAAAAACTATATGCTCTGTTCTTTTATAATACACTTGTCACTGTTAAACACAAGTCCTGTTCTTCTTCATCCTGCAACGTTATCTGCTATGCTAATCACACCATCAATGCTGAAAATTTAGCTTTTTTATCAACTGTTTGTGGGTGTAAACAGATCTTTAGGGAACTGTCTTTTTTGGTACTGAAAGCAAGACTAGAATACCAGTCTGTGTGTTGTTCTTCCACATTTCTCAAGACTCCCTGATCAACAAGTTTGTTCAGCTCACTTTGAAGTTTGTCTCTGATGTGGATGCTGCACTTGTGTGGAGGATCAATGAATGAATTAGCATCTTCTTTAAGAAAACGTTTTTTTTCTGTACCTTTAAAACTGCCAATTTTGTTAAACTATCCCGGGTACTTTTCTTTTAGCTCTTGAATGGCTTTAACTTGTTGACATGTTTTGTCTGTTGTCTGATTGTCATGTTCAGCTCCATTTTCTTTTCCGGCTATATCATCAACATTTAAGCCTGATATATGCTTCTGCGTCAACTCGACGAATTGCTCTCTGTGGAAGCTCCGCACCCACCCATATATAAACAACGTATTATAGTTGTACGCGACATCTGTGCTGCCTACGCTCTGATCATTACTGGTTTGATAAGAATGCCAACTCCTAGCAAACCAAAACGTAACACAGATAGGAACAAAAGACAGGTTTTATTTACCTCACCATAATTCGTTTCAATATAACTTCTACAAACATCCCCTGCTGCTGTGGAAGCTCTGTCTCTAAACTGATCAATATCACAGCATGGCGTGATGACCCTGCTAACTTCTAGCTTGCTAAAACTCAGCACAGATAACAAAGAAAGTTTATTTACTTCATCGCCAGTGTTTTAATTTACAATGCACCGTTTAACACAGAGCGCAAGCCCAGAAAGAGAGGACTGCTCCGCTTTGCCCAACCGCAGGGCTTGTGGTCTCTGTAGCTCTGCGAGGCCTTGACGCGGAGTAACAATGCTGAGAAGTTCTCATGTGGGAAGTCGACCATAGCTGGTCCAGGTACATCTACAACATAGAATGCTGTGTCTGTCCACGTAGATTTCCTATATTGGCATGGCATGTTGATGGTTCCAAAGCATGTCATCACATTTCTAGTATACGTTGTCAACTTTATGGAACTTAGAAATAAAAATAAAAAACTGCTCTACATTTTGAATTAACCCTTGTATGGTGTTCGGGTCTGTGAGACCCATTTTCAGTTTTCATCAAAAGAAATTAAACAAGCATTTATTATTTGAAGCTGAGATTCACTGGGCTTGGCTCATTTCCTGTGAAAGACATATCAGAACAGATTTTTTATGACTTCACACGTACGCCCCCCTACACATTCATATTACACACAAGGTGTTGGGTCTACTGGACCCGGGGCATGTTAAAGTGTGAAAATGGTAGATTCTTTACCTTAATTCTCTCTTCCCACACGAACATAAATCACACATAAACATAACATTTTACATTTTAGAATAAAATTGTGTGATTGTGTGAATTAAAAGTGCCAAAATGCAATGGGTCCAGCAGACCCACCAACCCTGCCAAAGTAACAATAATGAGAAAACCACTCATGGTTCAAATTCTTAACGTGAAGAAATCAGGTTAAAGAACAATAAATAAAGTATATTTGCTGTTTATATCACTTGTTTCTTGGCTAAGTAACAATAATATGAGTAACAATAATATGAACACCACACAATGGTTAAACTACAAAAACATTCACTCGTCTCTTTTTCATTATCTTGTTTATGTTTATTTAACTTTAAAAAACTGTGTTTGGTCCACCTCTTTGTTTATTTCCACTCATAACCACAAGATGGCAGTAGACGCAAGCCGTGCAGTGAAGCTGTCAAAAGAGCTAGCTAGCTGCTAACATTTAAAATTAATTATTTACTTGTGTCATGTTATTGCATGGAAAATACCACGAAAAGTTCAGAGCTTTCATTTAAGTCCAGCGTTAATTTAACACTGTAAATGTTGCTGTAGGTATTCATTCCCATGTTGCTGTGGTGCAGTTAATTAGTCCAAGTAAAAATACCTGAAAATATTAAATTAAAACGCTGTGAAAACTAACCAAGTAGTGAGGATGTCCACATTTGTTTAGAAGACTTTGTAGCCGCCAAGAGAGAAAACAATGAGGCGTTTACGACAAACGGTCTAGTTTTATGTCAAGTTTTGGAGAAGTTAGTTATAGATCAGGTTGAGTGCAAAGGTACGCGGGGGTCGCTCTCTGCGCGTGCGCAGACACTACACCCCTACATTCCTTCTGGAGAACCAACTGCAGCGGATCCATTGTTTCTGTTCTTCTGGACCAACTTCCTCTCATGGGTTGTTTCCCATGGAGGCCACTCGCTGAGATCGAAGCAAGCGCTTTTTCGCGTCCATCTCTTTCGGAGAAGATAGTTTGAGCAGATTCTGGAGGTAACGCGGGTTTCGTTCTCTGAATATAAGTCAACCTGCCGCTATCAACAAGTTCATTATTAACCATCAAAAGTGCTTGTTTACTCTCGCGAGTGCGATTTGACGCATCGGTTCTGTTCTGAATCGTGCTGTCATCGACTCGTGAACCTTTCCCAGTGTTGAGCTTTCTACTAACACTCCAATGAAGGTAATAATGAGTGATAAAATAATGATAACAAGATAATAATAATGAAAACAGTTGTGGGACTATCAATATTGAAATCCAGACAGCAGTTAAAACAAATGCGCAACTTGTTTAAAAAAAAAAAAACATACAACAAACAGTAAATGTCTGCAAGCCTTGGGTCAATTTTAACAAAAGCAACATAAAAAGCAAAATAACAATAAAAAAAGCTACACAAAATGCGGAAAACTATTTAAAATGCAGATGAGGTGTTTTTTATGTGTTCCATTCGTTTTGGCTTGATTTGTTTGATTGAATTCAGCATCTTCTTAAATGCTTGTTTGTGACCTCGCTCCAGACATATTCCAGTTTTGAAAATTGTGCCCGAGTTGTGTACTAAAAATCATCTGTTCACTAGCTTAATACAAATGTTATTTTATCATCCAAAGTGAAAGCGCCTAAAAGAATAGATAGAAAAATACCAAATGAACAGGACTGTTAGTCTGTTATATGTTTTATAACTGTTGCAACAGAAAAAAAAACTCACTGTTTTCAGCTGACCACTTTAGGATATTCACAAAAAGAAGACTCTCATTGACTCCATGTTAAAATATGTTGTTTGTGGATAGCCCAGAATCCTGTCACGACTAACTGGGGGCCAACTAACAAATGCCGCAGGTAGCATCATGTCAGGAGAAGTATTGAACACAGAAATCATGGAAGTTGTCAAGAAAATGGTTAAAAATCAATCCATATTTTAGGATCATTAACTTGCACACATGTTAACCTTTAAAAATCATAATAGGGACACTATTATATTAGGGCTTAAAACTGTACATAACTAATGATGAAGGAACTTGAGTGACCAAGGTTTTGGTTACATCCCCTCAGGTCCAACATTCTGCATTTCTACACATTTTACTGACCTGTAGTGATCTTCATAAAGAAAACAGCTGACAATGTCAATGAGTCTCCGACACTTTTTTTTGTAAAAGCCTACCAGTGCTGTAAAAAACTGTTTGTAAAAGTGTATGATAGAAACCTGTGGGTCCATAGTTTACCAAAATTGTGCAGGGCTCAGGCTCTCCAGGACCAGGTTTGGAGACACCTGGTTTATACTGTTGATCGTCAGAAATTAGCATCAAATTTCAAATAGATCCCAAGCAGTTGACCTGTACTGTGTATTTGGATCATGAAACAAACTCCTTCTCTCAGCCGACAAAACAAGGATACCCTTTATTTGGAAGAAAACAAATCATCCTCAGGTGAGAAAACCTTCAACGCTGTCTTCAACTCTTTAAAGACAATTGTTAAAACTCATTGGAAAACCCATGGACTGTTACTTCGGCTAATTACAAAACTACTGCATTTTCATAACGAAGTTATTTGGTATGCATTGTATACAACACAAGTGAAGTAACCTTATGGTTGGGGTGTCAAACTGAATTCATGGAGTGCCAACATCCTATGTGTTCTGGCTACTATCTTATTTAAATACCTGATTACCCCAATTAACCCTAGAATGAAAGCTAATGGTCTGTCTGAAGCACAGTTTGAACAGTTCAGGGCTCTTCAGGGATTCAGTTTGACACATTTGTTATAAGCTTACCCATTCTACAAAGAACGGGTTAATCCCAAATACAATCCAACTTGTTTCTAGCTTCTAAGCTTCCACTGGAGAAACCCTTCTGCTGTTATGTTGGGGTGACATGAAGACACGTCTTTAGGGGATTTAAGGCTAATCACTAAAGCTTTGGAAAGTGATTGTTTCCACAACAGAGACATTTTAGTGTTTTACTGCCAAGCAGTGAGTGTATATCCAAAAGTGTTACGTTTTAATTAGTCTATCTTGTTTTATGCATTTTATCTCTGTTGTTTCAGTTACTTTATTTTAATGTGTTCGAGGTTTTGGGAAGCCTAGCTTGAATGATGAAGATGATGATGATGATCATTAAGATTATTATTACTTATTCAGGGTTGTTTGTGTGAGCTGCAGGTCTCCTTGTACAGCTATGTGGACTCTGCTGTTGTTGTCGGTGTCAGTGTTGGAAGTGTGTGTGATCGGCCACTCTCTCTTCACCTGTGAGCATGTGCAAGTCCAATGGTGTGACCAACTGCATTACAACCAGACCTTTTTCCCAAACCTGATGGAGCACCGTGACCAGGAGACTGCAGCACAAAGCATGCAGGTACAATAAAGATGAACATACAGGTACAAAATGAATATGGAATAATGACCATGACCAATCAACATGGATAGCTTTCTGGAGTTTCTCAGTTTGTGGAGTAAATATCTCTAAGCCATTTATCCAACCATCTCACCTGAAAACGTTCATCAGGTTAGACTTATCCTTGCTAAACAGAATAGAATCAGTTTTTCCAAGGGCTCCTTTGTATTGAGTTACAATGAAACCTGGGAGAACAGGAAGGAAGGAAACTGGAGGGTGAGCTAGCAGAAGCCGATGATTGAAATGAATGAAGTGTAAAGCTCAGCATTGATTGACTTGGTAAGAATTTGGGTTCTCAAGTCTTGTTAGCGCTTTCTGTATATATCCTCAGGATTTTATTTGATGATGTATAAATTTAGGAATTTGAAATTCTCCTTCCTTTTCAAACTTATTTGTTTGCTTATTTTAAAGATATTACAAATATTGTAATACGAATGCAAAGTGTTTTCAAGTTATATGGCAAGAAATTTATTTAAACTGAATTCAAAGTAAATGTAGGGGACAGGTAATCTGTGAGACTGCCTGATGGACAGAGGGGGCTCTAGTGAACTACAATGGCATTTTGCATAGTCTGTACATTTACCTAAATAATTGACAGCAGTTGGAGCAGAAGCCAATGAATTCTTAAGTTCAGAGTAGCATTATAGGGGGTATAAAAAGAGAAGACACACAGTTCACATTCAGATGAGCAAAGATGCAGTGCTCGTCCCGGCTCCAGAGATGCCAGCAGATGATGGACGACCAGAAGTACTGTTTTACTTTATGATGACTATTGTGGTTTTAATGTATATAAAAAGTGATTAATTAAAAGAAAGTTAATGGGTTGCAATGACTGACTATAGAGTTTTTTTAATTTAAAATGCTTAAAGACTTTGAGATACGAAAACTTTAAGAAAACAGACATCAAGAGTCTACTGAGGTAAGAAAATTAAAATGCAGATTCGACTTAACCTGACATTAATAAATAAAAAGCTTAAAGGTGAATACAACATAATACAATGTTTTGTCCTGTGTTGTGTTTCACCAGGAGTTCATGCCACTGGTTCGGGTGCGCTGTTCTCCAGACGTTCTTCTCTTCCTCTGTCAGTCTTTTGTTCCTGAGTGTCACAAACACACACTCGTTATGCAGCCCTGCAGAGAGCAATGTGAACGAGTGCAGAATGACTGCAGCCGAGAGATTCACACATTTGGCATCCGCTGGCCCCCAGAGCTGCAGTGTGAGCAGTGAGAACTTTTGTAACTAACTCTAATGCCGCTTTTCCTCTGATTTGTTTTGTAACATACAAATGGCCCCTTGGTGGGCTTTTAGAAGCTCTATATTTGGTAGCCATACCTTTTCCTTTAACTGTTTAAATGAGGTTGTATGAAGTGAACTGAGTCAGGCCAGAGTGATATTTTCAGAGGAACTATCTGGTCAGCTTTGTCAGTTGCTGAACTCATATAATCACCAGAAAGAAATGTCACTACATGCTTCAGTGTCTTGCTGTCTCTCTTTTACAAACAACAAAACTTTTAAAGTTTTTCCAACCCATACATACAATGAAGAATGATCCTTTGATGGTGTCCATTGCAATGTTGTGTGCAATCAGCTTTTTGCCTTTTTGTCTTGCTATTCACCAAGTGGAAGTGGAATGATGTTGCAGAGTGTCTTGAGTGACGTGTCAAAATGCACACCAAGCACATTTTTAACATGCAATTGCCCAAAACAAATAAAAATGTGCAAAACAATAATGTTTTTAGACAGGCAAGGCAAGTTTATTTGTATAGCACATTTCATTCACATGGTAATTCAAAGTGCTTTACATTGGAAACAAAGAATAAAAAAGAAAGTACATTTAATAATTTCAAGCATTAAACAAGTCAAATGTGTTTTAAAACATGAAAACTAAGACATAGATTAAGATAGTGAAGTGCAGAGATAAAATAGTTGTTCAGACGTTGGTGCTCAGTTGACAAAAGTGCAACTAAACAGGTGAGTCTTTAGCCTGGTTTTAAGCGTGACTAAAGTGTTAGCAGCCTTAATCTCCTCTGGAAGCTGGTTCCATCTGTGGGCCGCATGGTAACTAAAAGAGTTTTTACCCTGTTTGGAATTAACCCGGGTAGATCTAATTTATTTGATCTGAGGGATCTCAGTTCCCTGTTTGGTGTGTATTCACTTAAATACGATCACCAGAACCTTAAATTCTATTCTGAAGGAGAAAGAAATAAAAAATCTCAGCGACCCTTCTAACATTAACAACTACAACATGTCCCAATGTTGTGACCAAATACTTTGACACATGTCTGCCAACTACAGCTTGTTGTCATTTTACTCGATTTATTCACTGGCAGAATAATTGATCCTGCATAACGTAGGCTAGCAGTTATATGATTGAAATGAGGTGAGAAAAGATAAATGTTTCCATTGCATCATACAGTTTTTCATAAACTTTATTCGATATTCATGTCTCAATTGATGTGCATATTATGGTGCATTTAATTAGTGAATGAAATATTTGTCTAATTGTATCATTAATTAATCTCATTCCTGATGTGCAATCCACTAAGAACGGATATTGAAAGTTGTTTAAAAAACAAAAGCGAACCGTGGAGAGACTAGCTGATCCCTACTGATCCGAAATGTTACTAAAACCTGGTGTAATAACTTACCATGAAGAAATGACCCAGCGAATGATTGAAATGTTTGTTTTTACCTCGGCAGGCTCTCGTTGTGTCAGTTTTCACCTGACATTCCGGTGGTTTCCTCAGAAGAATTGAACAAATCCACCAGTTCCTCTGTCGGTTCCCCTGAGCGAGACTGGGGGTTCTGGTGTCCTGCTGAGCTGCGAACAGGATCGAGTCAGGGAAGTCGATTTCTGGGAGCAGAGGACTGTGCGCCACCCTGCAGAAACATGTACCTGAATGCAGAAGAAGAGCATTTTGCTAGGCTGCTCATCGGCGTTAGCTCTATACTAAGCTCCATTATTACTCTCTTTACCTTCCTAACCTTTCTGCTGCAGCGGCGCCGCTTCCTGTACCCAGAGCGGCCCATCTTGTTTCTTAGTGCTTGCCAGAGTGGGGTGGCACTGCTATACCTGTTAGGTTTCCTCCTGGGGCCAAAGATGTCCTGCAGTGCTCCACAGGGGCCAAACAGATCTAGTACAGTACTGCTGGGTTCCCGGGGTCGTGGATGCTCCCTTCTTGCTGCCCTACTCTACTTTTGCTTTTGCTCTGGTTCCACCTGGTGGCTGCTCCTTATGGTCACCTGGTTCCTAGCAGCAGGGCCCAAGTGGAGTAATGAGGCTATAACGGCAGCAGCACCAGCCCTCCACAGCTTTGGGTGGGGGGTGCCTGGAATACTAACTCTAGCAATGCTGGTGCTTGGGAAGGTGGAGGGTGACGGGCTGAGTGGAGTCTGCTTTACGGGCCTCTATGACCTGCTGTCTCTTCGCTGGTTCCTGCTGACTCCCCTGGTGCTGACTGTGCTAGGTGGGCTAGCTTTGCTGCTTGCAGGTGTGATTAGCCTGAATGGTGTGCGACGAGAGATCCAACATGATCTGAGGAACCAGAGGAAGCTACAGAGGTTCATGATCCGAATTGGGATCTTCAGTGGGCTCTACCTACTACCCCTACTCACCCTGTTAGGCTGCCTGCTGACAGAACACTCACTTCGGGAGTACTGGGAGAGACGATGGATACAAACACACTGCAGAGAAATGGGGATTCCCTGCCCCCGTGAGGTCTCAAACACACACTCGTAGACAAATGGATAAATGAGAGGAGAGGGGAATACCCTTCTCATATGTATAATAGACAGAGTGCCACTCTTTGTGATCTTCCTGAAGATTCTTGTGTTTGTGTGAATGTCTCAGAGCACCGAGGCTGATCCTCCTGCACTCTGGTTGATTCTCCTGAAGTACCACATGACTCTCCTTGTGTGTTCGTCCACTGTTTTCTGGGTCAGCAGCAGGAAAACCTTTAGTGAGTGGACTGCATTCTTCAGGAGAGCACGCAAGAAAGAGTGAGAATATCTTTCCTTATCTTCAACTACAAACCTTACTGAACCCTTGACCTGTAGTCTAACCACAACCCTTTCCTGACATCAACCCCTAATCTCTTCCAGTCCTGCTTGCCTAAATCTCATTTAAAAAGAAGTGCATGGAATCCTGTCTCAAACTCGCTGTACCTCAGTAAGGCCAGATGTTCTTTCACAATAATAGAAAAAAAACTTGGCCTATAAAATATGTATCTCATGAAAGTTTATGTACACAAGCCCTATAAATAGTCAATGCATAATAATCCAATCTTTTTTGAATGTATTTATTGAGCCAGTTGTAATTGAGCTAGAATCATTTCTCGACTGACCACTTAAGGTTAATCCGTCATGTGAAAACTTATTTTAAAAATATTATTTTTTGCGTATTATTTTTACCTCCAAAATAAACACATCTAATGGTTGGTAAAAACATGTTTTTGAAATTCACATCAGAACTATTTACCTTATTGAACCATACTTATTTTTGTTATTAGTCCTTTATTAGGTTATATCAAAAGTTAGTCATTTCTTATCCACCTAATATCGTCTTTTTGCCATTTTTTTTTACTCTTTTGTATAAATGCTTTGTCAAGGAGTAAGAGGCTGGTGAACCCAAACTCCAAGCATAGTTTGTTGTCCGCTGAGAGTGAAACCTGAGAGTGAAATCATTCTTACTATATCCGTGTTATATACAGTTAATATCTATAATTTAAGTAGCTGTGTGGTCTTTTAATGCTACATCATTATCAACCCAAAGTTTCTCAAAATTTCCCTTTAGTGGCTGGTTGATATGGATTTCTCCATTAAAATGGTAAGCCCAGAGTGCATTAAAGTTAAATACCTACTGCGAGAAGCTTTCGTTTATATGAATAAAAACTGTTGATTTAGTATTCAATGTAAGGAATGATGTATAAACATTTTAAAGTTGATCAGTGATTGAAAATCACAATACTTTAACATGGTAGATGCTCTGACAGTGTACAAAGTCTCCACTAGATGTTGCAAATACCGCAGCTATTCAGAGAGCATTACATATTACCAATGCCAAACATTTCTTACACTGATATGAACATGGCAAGTTGTGTTTTTATAAAACACGATAAAAAATTCATCATACAACATGTAGTATTAGCTAAACACATTCAACCTGTACTATTATAGACAAAAATTGCTTTCACTTTGTTCATGATATCTGATCCACGCCTTGTGTTATTGAAATTCTTTTTCCCTTTCTTTCAGCCAGGTAAAAGTAAATAATGTAGTTGTTCTGGGCCCTATTTTCAACTTTTTCGTAGTTAAAATAGAGTAATCACATAATTTAGGTATGATTAGTTAATTTATTTTACTCTGATGGTGTGCATGTGTGCGTGTGTGCGTGTGTGTGTGTGTGTGTGTGTCTTTGTCTTTCTACTCCTCTGCAGCCCCATCAGCGAGAGCCGGCGTGTTCTTGAGGAGTCCTGTCGCTTCTTCCTTCAGCACAACACTCAAAAACACAAGCACAAACACAGTGGGAACACGCACCAACTCAAAGTCCTGTCCCGTTCCACTGGCACCAGCACTGGACTTAAGCAGGAAGGCCCTGTCCAGGTCAATGAAAGTGAAAACCAAAGAAAACTAGGCACATCGTGCTCTGAGACATCTGCTATGGAGCACAGTAAAGGAAACCCTTCCAGTAGAACTAATAGAGGTGCTGTGAGCTCGTCAGAAAGCACTGCTCCGCAGCAAAGAAAGACATTAGCAGCATCTCTGGACAGGAGGACAAAAAATTATCACCAAGCAGACACCTCAGACCAAATCTCAAGCCCAGCTATCAGTACTCACCGGTACATCTGCTATATAATTCTAAAGCTAAACTCAGAAATCACAACATCAACAAATGTCTCGAAAGATTTTATACGTATTTCAGCAGTTGTTTCTCTAAAGCATGTTTTGTTGTTTTTCAGGTTGGCACAAAGAGAGGATTTGGAAAAAGCCTCCAACACACCAGCAGCCACTGAGAAGTGAGCACCACAGGTGAATGGAAGAGAAGAATGTCTTCAATCACGCTATTCCAAAGACAGAAAATCCATAGGGACAATTAAACAGGAGATCAGCAAATATTTAAAAGAAACCCCAAAACTACTCGATACCAGTTAGTAATGAAATACATCTTTGCAGTCCAACACCCAACAGACAGATGAGAGAGTTCTTAAATCTTTGGAAGGTGTTGAGGAACTAATCAGGACCAACAGAGGGAAACACTGAAGCCACTCTCACTAGAAACTTTGGAACTCTGTACAACTCAAAGATATAAACATGGGAAAACTGAAAACAATCTTCATTTGATTTTTAGGGAATCATAAAAATGTTATCATCACTATGGTCATTTCTGTCTTAAACACTGATTTGTTCAGACTCCCAGCTTTAAACGGTGCAGTAAGGAATTTCTGGGAGCCAATGAAAACTTTTGAAATCACCAAAACAAGCACACCTTCCTTATTATACTTCATTCATCTGCTCCTGTTGGTTTGCTACAAGCGTGTCTTAGTACTTGGGTGAGTTCTTCCTCTCCTTTGGAGATGCTTTAAATTTATGAATATATAAAATACTTTAAAGTGTATATAAACACTTTAAATAAACTTGTGTTTAGTACTTAACACTGGCACTCCTGACTAGAAATAAATTCAGCATCAGCTTTATGTAGAATAACTGCTTCAAGTGATTTTGAAAAATGTTATTTCAGTAAACTAGTAATGCAAGCCATCCATCCATTTTCATGTCGGCTTTTTCGAGGTCGCCTCAGCGGAATGAACCGCTAACTCTCTGGCACATGTTTTATGCGGTGGATGCCCGATCAGCTGCAACCCATCACTGGGAAACATTCACACACACTCATTCACACTTTAACACTACGGACAATCGTTCTTACTCAATTCACTTATACCGCATGTCTTTGGACTTGTGGGGAAACCGGAGCACCCGGCGAAAACCCACTCGATCACGGGGAGACCATGCAAACTCCACACAGAAATGCCAAGTAATGCAAGCCATTATAATAAATTAAAACACTGGACAATTCTGCACAATTTTATGTATTGGTTGTAGTATAAGTATTAATAGTAGCATTTATAGTGTGTTCCTTCAGACAGTTGAAGTTGTTTAGTAAGAACTCATATTCCTAAAATGTATGTATATATGCTATTTTTTAAACTCTGCTCTTACTGATGGTGCCTTGTAATGCTTGTTATGTTTTTGAGGATTTTTGGGTCAATTGTTTAATACATAGTATTTCTATGACTGTTGTAGTGGTCACTTTGTAACAAGACACATGGCTTGAATCAGTCGTATTTTTGTTACTCAATTTTTTTAGACATATGATCAAATAAAGTTAACATAAAACTAAAATTTGTAGTGTTTAAGCAATGTTTTGTGGAAAATGTTTGTGATTGATGCCACATAAAACTGAGCTCCATTTTAAGCTCTGTTCACCCCAAGGCACCGTGCATGACATGCTTTTTTTGACATGAGATTGCTTTTTTTCTGTGTCCTGTGGGCAAATCTACTATTTAAAGATTAAAAAATTAACCAAACATCCTTCCCCACTAAATCATTTACATTCAAATGCTTGATTTTGGAGTATTAATTGAAATAAACATGAATCAGTGATAATGGGCTCAGAAATTTCCCCGAAACCCAAACTAGCAACCTCTTCAAAAGTGTATGCCTTTGTTCTAGTAAAGTGAAATACAATTAAAGTGTCTTTAGGTGAATTCTTAATACTTTGACATAAAAAGACTGTGGTGACTGTGAATATCTAATAGTTTAGCAGCAAAAAAAACCACCAGTTCCTTATTACTGACAACCATAAGACATTTCTTAATGAAGAACATTTCTTAATGAAATGTGGAGAGAGCACAAAACTTTTCTCAGGTAAAAGTATCTACTTCAGATAAGCATAAAAATCTAAAAAGTAAAAAGTAGCATGTGATAAATGTACTCAGAAACTTTAAGTTTTATATTTTAGGTAGGAGGGTAGAGCAAGACAAATATTTTAATATTAAGCTTGTTCAATTAAAATTACATTTCAATTACATTTGAAAGTGTATTCACTTAATAAACATATCAGTATATGAGAGAATTATAGAATTTTGAAAAAAGAAAGCCACAGTTATACTACCAGTTTATGGAATGACATCATCTGAGATTGCATATGTTTATGCTAAACATTATTTGTATAGAATAATGTTTGTAATTTTCAAAGAAATTCTAAATATTACTTTGTTCTATAAGTGGGCGACCCACAATTAGGGCAAGAACAAATCACTGGAGGTGTAATAGTATAGTAATAGTATATAATAGTAATAGTTACAATGAAAAAAGTTAATCTAACCCTCCTTGAATATGTTTGATGTCTAGTTTTTTGTATAGCTTTGCTTTGAAAGCATATGTTTAGCAGCATAATCTAGCTAATGCATTTTTTGTTCTTGAAATCAGTCTGGTAACCTTTACAGCTTTCGTTAAATCAGTTCACTTTACTTTAAGCCGCTTCAGTCTTTTGGAGGTTAGGATGCTTGCTCTCTGATGTTTTCCATTTTTTTACTTTTGTTTCCTCTTCAGCTATTATATATTCTTGAGATATGAATATGTGCTCGAGTAAAAAACTAATTTCAAAAGTACAGAAATACTTTGATTTCAATTAAATTAAAATTTAAAAATGATTTCAATGGAGTAGAAATGCAAAACAATCTCCTCAATTACAGTTGTTTAATTCCCTAAATTCACCTGCATTCCCTAACACATAAAAGTAAAAAGAGAAAAATAACATTACATTATCCACACAGTGCAAACCAAACTCAAAACAGTGTTTGACTGAGGCTGGACTAATGACTATCCATGAACGCATGATTCAACAATTTCCTAGTCACTACATAAATGTCATTAATACACTAACTATTAGAATGTATATTTCAGATTTTTGTAAGAAAGTACTTTCAACCTGCAAAACATTCACTCGAAAAAAAAATTCCACTCATGAAGCTTAAGAAGATAGTCTGTGTTCTGGACAATGTTGTTTGAAAGCAAAGACACAGATGTGATAAGCTCTTGTAAACATTCAACGTTTCCTCTTCACTCTCCTCCTCAGAACAGAAAGGGAGCTTCTCAAACAAGTCATGGGTGGACAAACTCTGAGCAAGACACTTTTCTTAGGCTTAATCCTTTGCAGCATATACCTCAAGAGCACGAGTTCTGAGGTCTGCTCTAACAGCTTTTTACCTGGATCAAAAGGTATTTACATGCGTTGCAGGATATTGTGCTGTACAAAATGTTTGTACATTTCTAGCAGTTCATTATTTAAAGTTATGTTAGTATAGACTTATCACTTATGAATGTATTTGGTAAGTTTTGTAATTTCTTAACAACCTGTACCATTGCTGACTTTAGATTATAATTCATTTGAATATCACAGGTTTGTTAAACTGAGAATGTATCAAATTATCTATAATATTAGATTTATACATTTTGTAAATAAAATAAATGTTAAAGGAACACCCATTCTCCAACTCTCTCAGAGAAATTCAGCAGTTTATAACCATTTGGAAATCTGTTCAGCCTGTCTTCTGACCAGGCGATTGCATTTTTTTGCATAGCTTAGCATAGATAATTGAATTAGATTAGACCAGTCACATTTTATTATGAGTGCATGAAGCAGAGTTAGAGATATGATGTTTTAAAAAAATGTGATCTCTTGACAAAGTAAGGCTATTTTAAATCAAGCTGGCCAAAAGATTTGTCACTGGTAACATATTGTTTTTTAAAATAACATTTTATTTAAAAACTAATGAAAAAGAAGCACAGCATAAATGTGTTGATATAAGGTTAAAGAAATAATTTATAGTTTTATTAGTGTAATTTAATAACCCCAAAAATGCAACACTGGTTCAGTAACAATAATATCAGTACCATTTAGGGTTAAACGTTTCTGTACTTTGCTGAATTAGTGGTCTGAAACTGTGATATTGTGGTCCAAATGGCAGGCTTTATTATTTTTAAACAAATATCAAGCTTTTGGGTTAATAATATGTATATTTATGTATAAATTCATGAAGCATATAGTGAATTAAATGTATTGTATTTTTGAGTAACCAATTATGCTAAATAGACAATGAGATGAAGTTTAAATTAAACATTTAATGTAAAACTGTTTTATTAAGCAAATGCAAACCTAAAAATTTCAGCATGAAAAGTTGACCAAGTACAGTCCATAATAACATATTATTTCCAATTAATAGCACGAGGGTCTTCTGGAGCTTGTCCATGTTTATGTTGGTCTATAGCGATCAACATTGGACAGGACCACACACGTTCACATTTTTAGAACCACTAGTTGAATCTGGCATACTTGCCTTAAACTGTGGATGGAAACAAGAATACCTGGCAGAAACCCATGCAAACATTAAGAGAGAAAAAATAACCTTAACAAAGGCCCCCTCAGAACAAGAGGCAAAAAGAATATTTTGGAAAAAATATTCAAATGTGGTTATTGGTCCTTGAAGCAGAGTGGGACATGGATATTCATGTGCTTAAACAACAATGATTCTGGAGCTATGTGCACTCTCTGAAATACCTCAGGAAACCATTTTGTACAAAATTGTACCATAAATGGAACTGTTTAATATTTAAAATAAATGACCCATCATTTGAAAGCTTGCTGATTGGTTGGTTTGCTTATGATAATCCGCAGCATTGATATGATTGATTGCACACTTTATTCTGCATTAGCAAGCGTTGGTTTTGCCTCCAAACTTTGACAGTCTCTCCATCTAACAGGTGACCCAGGAGATGTGGGAGAAGAAGGTAAAGAGGGAACAAAGGGAAAAACCGGCCCACCTGGCAAGCAAGGTTTCTTAGACCTTGGTTTGTTATTTAACATGTGAAAATATAATTTTAAGTTGGTTAAACATATGTTTTGCTGTGAATGAACAAATACACATTATCATGAATTATGAACCAGTGATTTTTTATTTTTATTTTTTTAACTACTCCCAGTATGACTGTTCTATCAACAGTTATATATGTAAAAGTTATCCTTAAACACCACACATACTTTTGTACTTGTAGTTGTAGTTTTGCAACAGCAATTCTTTACTCATACATATACAAAAAAATACATATTTGTGTGGTCATATAAACCTTTGAGAGGTGAACCATTTATTTAATTAATGGAGATCATCTTGGACATTTAGATTGTTGTTGTAGTAACTTCATGTAATATGTGTGTAATATTTTTTAGAACCCCAGAAACTGACTCCACAAATAAAGCTAAATGTATTTATATAGTGTTGTAGTTGCTTCAAAGCAGCTTTACAAAGTCCTAATGTGGATTAACAGTTTAATAATAATTCCTATTGGAATATTCTATGTGGTAGAAATATAGTTACTGTATTCTAATAGCTACTTTAATCAGGAAAAATAATTATCATTGGCCAGTTAATAAATTCAGTATTATGAAGAAAGTGTTGACTGACACTTACCAGTAATCTTGTACTTACTAGATATTCCTGGTTTACCCCAATTTGATGACAAAATAAAGTATTCAATTCACTTTTTAGTTTTATGATTTGTAAAAAAACGAAGAACCCAGAAAAACAAGCATATGCAGTGAAAATACTTCCCATTAAGCTAAGAACCCCTCTGAGATCTGAGCCACTCTGAGTTAGTCTGGTGCTAATCACCTCACCAGCCTAAAACCTATTTGACTTAAATATCCACCAGCAAATACTGGTTAGAACAACTTGTTATGTTCATCAGCTGTAGGATGTATGGTAAAGTTTGTTGTTTCAGAAGTTTTTATGATTATAGCACTCATGCACTATACAGGTTTGGAAAAACTAATTTGGAGCGCTTGATTACTTGATTACATGTTTTTAATGTAAAAATGTATGGTGATAAGAGAAATGTATTCCACAGATGAAAAAATATTTTCCAGTAAGTAGGTTAAAAAAACTTTTTTTTTTTAAACAAAATTGTTGATTATTTGTAAAAATGAAACTCAAAATAACTTTTATTTTGTTTACTTCTTCTAAAGGCCTTTCTGGTGATTATGGAGAAAAGGGAATGATCGGGCAAATTGGAAAGATGGGCCCTAAAGGAAAAAGCGGTAAGAAATTAATGTTTCATGTTGTGTGTCTGGAAATGTGTCTTGTTAAAATGTTGGGAACTAAAAGGCCACATTCTAACCGTTTATTGGACTAACCAAATATTAAAAAATCAAAACACAAGCTGCAACAATCACCTGCTCTGTTTTATTTACAAATATAGAAAATCATTAATAGATCAGGAGATCTCTTTTTGCTGCTGTTGTTGTTGTTCTGTCTCTCATTTACATATTTAAAATAAATGAACAGGTGACAAAGGACAACAAGGAGCTGATGGTCACCAAGGGCCAATGGGGAAACCAGGTAAATTTCATTCAAATACATTTATTTAAGTAAATCAACCGACAATCATCGAGAATTTTTATATTATTCTTTATAGTTGGTAGGTCTGGTGATCTAACAAAAGCTATTCACATAACAGGTATGACTTGTGATTGTGGGAAGTACAGAAAAGTTATTGGACAGATGGACATCAATTTAAACAAACTGAAAAAGGCCATAACATTTCTCAAAAAAGGTAGGAGTTTGAGTTTTTTTTTTACTCAGACTAGTGAATAATTATAATCTGTACATGATCCAATGGATAAGACATAGCATGTTAATTCCATGTCACAAATGTCTCTTTTGTAAACTTCTGTGTTTATCAAGACTATTATTTTGTCAATTTCACTAAAGTTGTTCTAGACATCCGGGAGACTGAAAACATGTTTTACCTGCTGGTGACAGAAGCAAGGACATTTCAAGAATCCCTTCTGAACTGCAAGTCACGTGGCGGCTCACTTGCTAAGCCCAGAGTCAAGGAAATAAACACTTTGTTGGCCAGCTACATCAGAGAGGCAGATCTGACCCATGTGTATATTGGACTTGAAGTGAACAATGCAGGGTATGTGTTTGTTGATGGTAACCCATTCTTTAACGCCACAGAATGGGAAATACCATGGCCTGAAACAGGTAAAGGTGAGTGTGTGAAACTCAGCAGGACAGGAGGCTTGTCCCAGGTGGATTGTGCCAACAAACACTACTTCATCTGTGAGTTTATGAAAAATACCAATTAAAGAATTTGAGACTCAAAACAAAAAAATACACTGTTTAATATTATTACTATTCTTCTTTCATAACCACTGATGTTAAATATTACTGCAAGCAGAAAATACAAGGCCAAGCGTTCAGACAGAAATCACTTCGCAGGTGTGGAATTTGAAACATAAATAAGGAAAATAAATTGAATCGTCAAGAAGACTCAAGTGTTAAGAGATAAAATAATACTTTTTGACAGCTTAAAGGGTATATGCCAAAATAGCCATTTTCCATTTCTTTGGACAACTTCAGGGAATTGAATCAAAGCACTGTAAACGTAAATTTCAAGTTTAGACTTTTGAACATGGTTTTCATAACATAACAAGTGAAATTAGTAAAATTATTTTGACATACAGCTGTCAAACAGCTGTATATAGCCTACAGCTTTTATGAACTAAAATAGTTACTTTACATAACTCAGGACCACTTGGGACAGTGCATCTAAACCTTTGGTCTCTATATAAAATCATTCCTGAAATAAAGCTATAGAACCATTTTGGTGAGTTCATGTAAAATGTGTAGAACTCCAAACATTTTAGGCACACTATTCTGAATATGATCTAGATCTAGTTTGGTGAAGTATAGAGAAACCTGCTAGGAGAAATTTGGAAGAAAAAAAGTGTATTTTTAATGTCATTCAAAATTGCTTAAAAGAAGTTAAGCCAATATAGAAAACTTGGTTTAAAACACTTCTTTTTTAAGATGCCAGGAAATTATGACAAACATGCTTGCCAAGTTTCGTAAAGATATCTCGATGTGTAAAAAAAATACTGCTATTTTTGCTTTATTACTGAAATGGTAAAATGGGACTGTTGACAATTTCAGTTTTAAGCTGACAGCTATATATAGCCAGTTTACCCATCTCTGTACCACTGGGGTCACTGCACCAAAACTCTGCAAGCAAACTTAGATCATGGTCTTAATCTTATTTAGCAAATTTGGTCGTAAAGGTTTGCCGGTAAATTGCTTTAAGACCATTTTAGCAATTAATTAAAAAAAGGTTTGATGAACTGACTTGAATTCCACAAACTTTTAGTTGGCATGATCATATTAAAATGTTGTACATTTTGGGCAAATGGCCTAGGAAGATTACATTTTCCAGAAAATTTGAAATGGTGGAAAAGGACATCAAGAAATCAAAGAAAAAATCTTTTTGTTTCTGATATATGTTTCAAAATATATTATGCGCCAAAGTAAGTGAAAATTTGGTCAGTTTGTAAGACAGACTCTAGTCTAAAAGTGTGCCATGTTTCAGCTTTTTCCCTATAGTTAGTATGAGGGATTGTCATTAAGTCATGTAATAAGAGGAAGAATAATAATAATAGAGAAGAAGAAAACCAATGAATGGTTAACTTCACAGCTTTGCTGCTAGGCCCCTCACTATTCATTTCTCAAACAAGAAAAAGAGGTATCTTGGATATGTTAACCACACATTTATATTAAAGGTAGTGATTGAAGCTGAAACTTCAAATTGACATTTTAAATAATCAAAACAAACATGTCCATAGACCAATATCAACTCTTCCTTATTTTAATTGCTCCTGCTGATTGGCTACAGATTTGCTTTGGTACTCTGATCCAACCCTAACCTGGCATGGTGAGTGCAAGCACATGAAAAACATTCCCATAATATATCCTAAAACTACTGGTCTCAAGATGTTTCCTGTCAAGCTTTTCAACCACATCATAGAAGCAGCACTCTAGCTTTGGCCCTTTAACTATAAACAATATCACCAACATCCCTCAGACAGCTCATTACTTAAGTGTGAACTAATAAACTGCAATGAAAAAATGTTGAAAAACACTGTAGATTTGTTTTAATACATGTGTCAAGTTTATATTAAAACAAAATAATTTATAAATAACTTAGGCTAAGTGTTGGTTCTGAGATGTACCTTTTACACAGAAGTAAAGGGAATATTATATGGTTTCCTGCTTTCGTGCTAGGCTAAACGAAAGAAACATTATTTTAGATTAATTTTTCATTTAAGGCTCACCATGCAGCTGTGTAATCTGAAGTACCGAGAGACAACAAAGACTGAATTAATGAAAAAAAAGTCCTTCACTGAGCTTCTGTGTGCTTTGATTAAAAAAAAAAGCATCCAGTCTTGGGTTATCGTGAAAGAGTGTCTGCAAATCAACGTAAGTAAATTTCATGAGGTGACTATTAAAAACACTATCCTCAATCTCTGAACACAGCTCTCTTTCAAAATCTCAACCTCCATTTATTCTGACCTGCAGCTATCAAGCTATCAATTCAACAAGTGAATCAAATACTGGTGTGTTGGTGCAACCGCTGCACTCCGACCGCAGTATAACTACGATAAAATCAATCAATCACTCAATCAACAATTCAATCAATATATTTTTATATAGCGCTTTTTTAGCAGTTGCTTCAAAGCAGCTTCACAAAGTCCCAGTGTGGATTATGAAGTGTAAATATGAATTCCTATTAGATCATTCTATGTGATAGAAAAATAACTATTATTTACTCCTACTTTAGGAATTGTAATGCAAAGTGTTTTAGTATGAGGAAAATATTTTATAAGATGACCAGTAATTTCTGATTTTCTATAGAAACCCGGTTTAAATAGATTTTGGGGGGTAAATAAAACGACTGAGACACATTTATTGATGTGGGAAAAAACAGAAAACCCAGGGTGAAACACCCACACTCTCATGCAGATAAAAGATGTCCCCCAGTAAGGAACCCTTACAACTGTTTGGATAACCAAGTGCGCCACTGAAAACGGATAAAATGTTATTAAATTAATAATCAAGTAAAACGTAAATATAAAAAAAAAATGTAAAAGGTCAAAGGTAAAGTTAAACAGTGACACCTGAATCTATTATTCTCTAAAAAAAAAGAATAACTCAAGAATGACTTTACCTGAAAGTTTAAGTCTTGGTGTGAACATCGGAAATTTTCCGAAAAGTGAAGTTTAACACGGTGCATTCTCGTTTCATTGGTGGAATTTTAAAGTTGTCCTTCCATTATATGATGTTATGAAGCTCTGTGTTATGATATACAGGAATATTGTGTGCATTAACAGTCCTTTTTTTTATTGCTTTGTTGTTTTACCATACTCAAAATGTACAAAAAGTAATTTTCCACCAGCCCAACAAGTTTAGTAATGAGTTTAGATCAGAGATGAATTGGGTGTCATGTATTAGTAAAGCAAAACTGCAAATGCATTAAAATAAATATGCTTGATTGTGTAAAAGATTTTCTTCTTCTTCCTCACATCATTTTAACATAGATATAAATGAATGTGTTAACCTGTTGTGGTTTTATTTACATATTGGTGAGCTTCCAAAAGCACTTACCCTCAGGGCAATCTCTGACCTGTAAGAGTGTTCAACTGCAGCTGCACATCAGCGTTTCATCAGATCAGTTTCAGATGTTCCCTCAGCACATTGAATTTCAGAGATTAGGGAAAGATTAGGCCAGGAACAGTCTTGCTTTTCTTAAAACTGAGCTCTAAACGAGAGATCTCCATGTACATCTGATAATTAGAAACAGTTGTGTTTGAACAGGTCTCAAAGTGAACAATGTATTTCTTGAAACAGAACTGGCTTCACCACATCTCAGAAATAGTAAAACTCCATCAAAAGTTTCAGATCTCACTCTCATATGTGTTCAAGTAAGTTTTTAGGGAGAGAATCTCATCATAGTTCCTGCTGGTGCGGCGGTAAAAATCCAGTCCTGTGAGTAACTCCACATCACGCAGACGAGCTGTATGCATCTTCATCAGCTCCTCCACCCACTTTGACTCTTCTTCTGTACTCTGTGAGAGAGGTATAGTACACATGCTGACACAAGTAACATTTTCTTGTGATGATAGACACATCATTTGAACGTACATCAATACTTGTAATGGTGAGTGTGTATTATCATGTTTAAAAAACTTGAACAAATAATTGCAAACAATTTGAAAAATATTTAAAAAGTTCTTCCAACAGGCCTTCACTAAAGTATAAAGTACAATATACTTCTGTATGTTTTACACGGCACCAAATATTTTTTAGTTTTAAATGATTTAAACCACATGATCATAGGAAGCATTAACAATAAAAAAAGCAGTACTCACATTACAGGTTTCATCGTTATCTGATCGGTTCGGAAGAATGAAGGAGAAGACACTGAGAGGACCGATGCAGGAGTCAACTGTCTGTGTGAAATCAAGGCAACTTGTAACCACAATGTAGAAGTGAGTTGGGATTTGCACAGAGCCACTGGTGTGCCTGTGAACAGAAAAAGAAGAGTTACATACTCAGATTGAAATATCATAGGAGTTAATACACTGGAAAGGTTAGGAATATTATAACTTATAAAGCTTTATCCTTATATTAATTATGTCATTTATATTTTCATGCAATGTGTGTTGGCGACAGTAAAAATCTGCTAAATGTTAATCCAAAACATTGACTGTAAAAAAACATAAGCATAGTGTCTGAGATGTCACCCATTGGTCTGATATGAAAGGTAAACAAAGTTAGGAATAGGCGGGGCAAGGAAATGTGTCATTACCAAATAATCTAAAAAAGAGATGGTATGTGGGTGTTGCAAAAAAAAACAAAGTGACAAAAGTTTTAAATCTTATATTTTACTAAAACAATTGAGTAATAAAAACTGTTCACCACCCTCAGAGTTTAACCATATGAATCAAAAACATTGAAGCTGAAAGTCGTTTTTTTTTCTTCATGGGTTTCAATGTAAATCTACTCACTTCTGATTCCAATTTCTAGCGAGGTATTAAAGTTAAATCCACGCACAACAGGCCAAAATGCACACCAAATTGCATATTTATGAGTCTTTTGTAATCTCTTCATTGTTTATTTAGGTATGGAGTTCCCAGTTTAATCAATGACTCAGAAAACAAGTGTGAGTGGGCTAGCAGTGGGTGGGTACTAGGGGGTGGCTCAATAGAATTTGTAGACAGAAAAACCCACACCCAAACAAATGTGGTGTTCTCATGTTTTAAACCCCCAATTTGTCTTTGGTCCCACTTACAAGCTAATCATTGATGGCAGAAACATCACCAAGAGTTTTTTAAAAAGAGTTTATGAGACTCACTGCTCTTTGTGGTACTACCAGAGACGAGGTTAGAAAAAGGTAAGATTTTGGGAAGAGCAGAAATAGTAACGAATAACAATAAAAAAAGTAAAACCTTTAAATCTTAATATAACTTAATCAAAAGAGTAATACATGAAGCGCTTATGAAGATCAAATTTAGTGAAATTAACCAAAGCCAAATGAGTTCTGATCAGTCTCTAAATTTTTTTTTTCTAATCTTCTGTGAAGCTGGGGAGCATTAAAATTGAAATTGATGTTTTTACATGGGCCAACAATGGAAAAATGCTCAGATTGGACAACAGCCTCTAGTGGTCAGTCGAGGAATTACTGTCTAACCACTTCCATGTTACCCTCAATTGGAGCAGTGAGAGGTTGGCGCTTGAAGCAGTGTACTTAAACAGTATCTGGAGTTTGTACTGTGAAGGCCCCATAGGGAATTCCTAGTTTATGCCCAAAACCATAATCTACTTATGGCTGTTATGATGATGCCCTGCATCTGATTGCACCAGCAGCTGATTGGGAGCTCCCTGGGAAAGGGAATCATCAGGAAATGGACCCCTCAGGAAAGATGTCCAAAGAAAAAGGTGGATTGGCAGGCCAAAATTCAAAGTCTGTGAGAATGAGTGGATCACGAATTACCAGGGCCAGGAGGGCATCCAAGGCTATTTTCTCACTGGAGAAATCACACATTTTCAACCACAACATCAATCAGTAAGATTATCTCCAACCTTTATGTTTAAGATTCATCTTGTGTTGTGATATCACAGGAACAATTTCAATCCAGCTAAACTTTTCATCATATTAGAACCCGGAATCAAACAGCATAGCTGTGAACTCCTGGTTTCACACTGTCGTATGCAATCAAATTCAAAATAAATGCATTTCTTTGGTGAGTTTTTTGTATTTAGTTGTATTAAAGCAATCTCCTGTCAAGTTATATGAACTTTTGGGTCAACCCTGTGTCTGTGTCTCAATCATACTCGCGACAGAACTTACTTTTTAACAGTCTCTGCAGAATCTTTGAGACCATTGTAGTCATAGTCGAAGATGGGTCCACATACCACATTCACTCCATTTTTCTCACTGGCATAACGTTTGATAAGTACTTTTTGAAAATAAGCCCATACACCTGAAACAGAGAATACAAAGACATTTAAAAAAATACTCAGCCAGACTGAAAAAAAGACAAATCATCTTACGTTTGAATGCAGGATACATTGGTGCAGTATTGGTAATTAGAAAAGCATCAGATCTCGCTTCCTGAGAGGAGGACAACTCTATAAAAAAATTCATTACACAGGTAAAAAACATTTTGCAATACGTTTTTAAAGTATATTTTAAGGTATTGCGGGAAAATTAAACAAAACTTGTATATGAAATCAACAGAAAAAAATTGTTTAATGATGAAGTTATGTAAACAAACTTGATGTACTTGACAGAAGTATAAAGAAGTCTCACGAGGTGGATAGAGGAAGCTGTAGGAAATCTGTTTTTCTTTTCGGTAGCTTGAGCAGGATTGACTGTGGAGCGGAGGAACTCTACCATCAGGCCGAACACAGTTACTCAAAGCCTCAGTCAGAGGGGTAAAATCTACCTGCAACCGATCGAACATACAACTTCAGAAAAAAACAGTATGTTTGTTGTAACATTACCAGTCAACTGTATGGGATCACGTTCCCATGACACATGAGGGGGGTTCCTTCAATTAAATGCTAGTATAGATAGCAAACAAATAGAATGTTTTGACTTTGGTGAAAAAATAAGTGATATCTTCAGACTTTGCATTTACCATGAACAAAATGCAGACATTAAGCATTCTAGCTGATCATTGAATTTTCATTCATTTTCTTGTAGGGTGAAATTGATTATAAGAGCCTCTGTCAGTGCTCTTTTTTAAATATTTGGTGTCAAATTTGTGTTGGTCATTATCCTGAAGTATGCAGAACACTGGAAATATATTTCAAAACTATTTCAAACTATTGACGGGTATTGTATTTGTTTATTTTGCTGAGAAAGGACAACAGAAAGATTAGTACCTGCTTTGATAAAGTATAAGATGTCCAAAGTGGCAAAGCCAAATTTTCACTATAGCCACTTATGTAGTCGCTATGATGAAGAATGATGTATTTGGTACGAAACATGACAGCTGGACGACCGTACAGAAGATTCCTGCTGTCTAAAATCAAAAGACAACAATAAAAACAGATTGAAAAAAACTAAATGAAAAATCCATTTCCATCATGTACTGCATATGAGGTTTATAATAATTAATTTGTTAAGCATTCAGGCTTCTGTGCAAAACATAACTTTCCTAGACTTCTGAAATAAAAATAATGGAAAAAATATGATAAAATAATGATATGAAAATAATGAAATAAAAATAAGCTTCTGTTTCAGAGATTTGGAAATGATAACAGTTTAGCATTAATATTAGCTACCTTAACTATGATTAACAGTGGTCAAGAGGAAATTCTGTAAAAAAGAAAAAGAAAAAGAAAAAAACCTATGTAATAGAAATATCTGGGGCCTGTACCATGAAGCCAGATTAACTGACTAGCCAGCTAAATTTAGGATTAGTTTGCACCAGTCCTGGGTTTTGGGTAATATGAAAGGATCTAGGACAGGGATCTCCAATTATTTTTTACCCAAGGGTCAAAGTGTACATGACAAAAAAGAAAGAGAGTAGAGATGGGAAAGAGAGAGAGAGAAAAGACAGTGTAAATAGGGAAAGTCAGAAAGCAAAGTAGTAAAAGAGAGAGAGCACATATAAACACTTCAATCTGTTTTAATTTTTTTAGCTCACCATGTTCTTATTTGAGTTTATCATACTCGTAAAATCTTCCATTTGGGAGAAATCGCATAGAAACAGGGAGGGGTTAAGACGTGAGTTTAAGTTAAGACACCTATAAGTTTAATAAGTTTAATTATAAGTGAACTAATCAGAGCTTCAGAATCAAAGCCTGACTTGACAAAGAAAGTAGAAGAACTGCTTCATGGTACCAATTAAGCCTGATCGAAACAATTAGGTTTTGTCAAACCCGATCTGGTAATACTGAGTTTGTTCAGCCACATTCATGGTACAGGTCCTTGTTCTTGGCCCACAAACAAAAACAGAGTTATACAAGACTTTCAGGTCTTCTATCAATTGAATGGTTACTGTTAAAAGCTTCTATTTGTCTATTTAGTTGATTACGGCCCGTTTTAAATATCAGGAAGAAAGTAAACTTAAAAACAAAAAAAACTAAATCCTTTTGTGATCAGAAGATCACTCTAAATAAAAGTCTGGGTAGTTACCATCAGTCACTTGTCTCAGTCGTTGAGTGAGTTCTTCCACTTTGTTCTGTAACAGACAGAGCCACAGTGACTCCAGGTTATATCCTCTTACAAGGGTCACTTTCAATGCCCGCTTCCCCCTACTTTTTGAACGCAACTGCAAAAGATTAAAGGTGAAAAGCTCCAGCAAGAGATCTGTATCTGAAGCAAAGGCAAAAGGAGTGTAAGAGGCAAAAGGAAATAATTACTTTGATCCAACTTTATTGGAAACGTCAAAGCAATGCGAACCGGGTTTTCAAACCATTCCTCCTCTTACCTAACCATTTTTTTACTATAGTTTTTTTATTTCCTTAATAATTGTTCATGTTAAGGCAGACATACATTCCTGAGGGGTCACCAGTTCAAATAACATTCCTTATTATTATAATCCTGGAGGATTGTTTTCAAAATCATTTGACTTTTGCTATTTTGGTTCATATGAATTCAAGTAGTTTTCTTATCATTTGAAGAGTAATGTATACTACAGAAAAGATTGCAGCGTGTCTAGTGAAGTTATTAACTAAAATGCCGCATCCACAGGAACACTTTGAAAACCCTTGCTAAAGTCAGCTAGAGAGGAAAGATACAGATCTTGAAACATGCAGCAGGTGTAACCGATAAATGCATGTGTACATGCAAGTGAAGCATTTTAGGAAATAAAACTGTGACAGTGCATAAGATGAAACAGTTCAGTAAAAATTTTAATTCATAGATAAATTATGGTTATCATACAGTGTATAATTTATTCCTAAGTATTTTAGATCAAACGCATTTTAGATCAAATGGTTTTAGCAGCTAACAAAATAAGTTACTCGTTAAGTTCTAGTTAAAAAAATGCTTCTCCAAAACCTATTCAGAAATGCTGTTGTCTGTACTGGAAAAGACTGCCAGTGAAAATAGGTGTGGTTGATAAACGAGTGAAACAATAAAGAAAATTGTTTCAAGTATTAAAGCAACACATTTAAAAATATACATTCATTTATATTATTAATTACATACATTTACAATAATCACATTTGCAAAACTAATCAGTTTAAAAAAACCCAGGTATGTATGCGACAGACTTGCAGAGGTGGTCCTAGCCTATCTGCAAATTCAGGAATTTATTAGTTTAAGAGTGGTGGAGGGTTGCTCACTCGATGAGACTGGGTGAACTAATACTTTATGAAAGGTGGAACTCCAGCTTAATAGAGAGAACGCCCTGCACTAATTGACTGCGCGTGCTACTCCCAACACTTTCTTTGTAAACATCGCATATAACATGGACGTAGCATGCACAATGTTTAGTATGATCAGTGAACCGGTAACCAAATATGGGTATTGAGAGGCAGGACATAGGGGGACAAAAGTTGGATTTGTTGGGCAGTTTTAACATTGGCGTGAATGAAATATGGCTCACTTCCGAACCCTGCCCCCCTTGGGGGGTATTACAGTTCCTATTGTGACTTCCTATTGTGCTGGAGCAGGGAGAGCGAGGGGTTGAATCTTGCTGTGCACTCAGGACTGCTTAGATGTTCACAGTCCTGTGCCCAGATGCTGCGATTTAGCTTGTGGAGTAAAATTTATGTCATGTTACCAAACTTTGCTGCCTCTTTTTATAGGATTTTAAGCCTCTTCATGCCCCCGTTTGCTTATAAGATTTGTCGACTTTAATGCCAATGCTGCCACTCCAACTATCATGCCCTGTGCCACCTCCCACTTCACCCATATCAAAAACAAGGAACTTAAATTCCTAACAAAAGATCTATAGACACTAAGCTATATAACCCTGTCTATGATGATGTTAAGGCCATAGATGTCATGTAGATGAGATGTGTACGCATTATGTAACATTTTTAAAATGAAAAATGTAATTATTATTAAAATACATAAAATCTCAGATCCTGAAGTGTTCAGAGTTAAGTTAAAAGCTAAATGTGTTTGTCATAATTAAAACTACCATCTGATCAAAGTACTGTATTAAGCACTGCATGTATTAAACAAACAGTGATGTATGGTGCAATAATGGTAAGATACGAATGAAAAGATGCAATGCTGGTGCTCTGAAATGCCCAGTTGCTGACCTTGTCTTCGCAGGAGCAGCCCAGGTCATCACTAGTAATAGAGGAAGGTCCGGAAGGGTTTGGCTTGCTGACTTCTTCAGGTATGCTAGGTATGTGCACAGGGGTTCTCAGGAGCTGGTTAAGACTACCATGCGTGCCATTGTTAGGGGCCGGCCTCAAACCAACCAGATCTGGGAAAGCAAAGAAGCTAAATATAGGACTTACTGACTTGCAAAATACATAGTTTTATTGCATTGCACCATTTTAATTTAATTACAATCTAATTCAAATTTTAGTCCAAAATTATTGTAATACTTTGCACTGGAGGAAAGGTTTAAAGTTATGATAATTAAATAGAAAAAAGCAGCAACACGGTTCTAAACGTGTTGCATGTGTTGTTGAAATGTAAAACCATGAGAGAAACTTCTCACCACACATGATATTGTACAGCTCAATGTTCTCAAACGGGGGAATTTTAGTCTTGAACTTAAAAGCTGGTCCATATCCAAGGAAAACAGTCTGCAAAACAGGCCAAATGAAGTCCCGAATGTAAAACATTTTCAGCTGTATGTATGGAAATACAGAAGACAGACCTGCATGCTGTTGATCTTGTTGTCATATCCATGATCCCCAGCAAAACCACATTTCCCAAGGTTCCTTTTTGTTTCATAAGACTTCCTTGACCAAAAAAACAGAATAATTTTGGAACAAAAGAAACATTTGAAACCCAGATTGTCATTGATGACCAGCACTACAGATGCAACAAAAAGACATTACAACTACGATGCACAATGTGCGCTGGGATTTTATTCTTTATATTTTGTTTCACCTTTAATTAGTTAAATATTATTCATGTATAATATCAACCATATTTTTTTCTACATCAGTCTAAAGTTTACTGCACTGGGCATGTGACACATGCTTTTTGCAGATATTACACGCTCACACACCATACTTACAATTTCTCATGCACAAAAATGACCAAAATGGCCAACCACTTGATACGAACACCGGGAGAAACATTAAAACATACTGACTACAAGCATATGATTTGTATGTGCCCTCTTGCACTTGTTTCTGTAGTTCTTGTTGAAGGGATTGGGCCTACTATCTAAAAGGTCACAGGAAAGTATGTGAACAACATGACTGACATCCTGATGGCCAATTAAATGCGATCTGCAAATGCTCAAACGCTCATGAGGAATAAACAACATCGAAGGGGAGATCTTATGTCTGTTTAGTTTCTTCCATTACAAGTTCCTTTACAAGGGTCCTGTTTCTACTAGTTGCATCAATTTAATGAGGAGCATTCATATTTTATTGATTTCAGACAGGGTGAAAGGCAAAGGTTTGTGAGTTAATAATCTGCAAAACTTTAATTTAGAATTTAAACTGCTTTTTTAATCTTATTAACAAAAAGAAAAAAGGCAGCATCATAAATGTATTCTCACTTTTCTATGGATTTTAAAATGTTAATTAATACATTAATCAACAAATCAGGAACAAATAATTATTAAGGCAGTACATTTTGTATAAATTCAGGTTTATTGAGATGATTATGAAAATGTAATCAATGCATCATTCATTCATGCAATAACTAATGATGACTCATAGTTATCAAAATTTAACAAAACACACGCCTCTTATTTTAACTCTCCAAAAGTACATTTATAAAGAATGTTTTATTCAGCCATTAAGATGTGAGAATGAAATTTGCTAGTACTTACCGAGCAATGTGCCATTTCCTCTCAACCATCAAATGAATATCCTCAATTCTGTGATTGTTGGCATAGTGCAAACGTTTGGGTAGGTGCTGCTTCAAGTATGGTTTGAAGTGCTGATCTGGCTTTTTACACTGTAGGAAACCAACTTTCATATTTAGTGAGTTAAAACATGACACTTTTACTGAACCAACCAAGTCAAAATAGAGCAGCAAGCTGGCTAGTGGGTAGCACCGGTGATTCCTGGCTTGAGAGCTGCCCTTTTCACATTTTTGAGTGGAAATATTCTCCCCATGCTTGCTTGGGTTTCTAAATAGTGCTACAAATTCCATCTCCAAAACATGCATTTTGGTTTGATTAATGACTCTAAATTGCAAACAGAAGTGAATGTGTGTGGCCTTGTGATTGACTGGCGGCCTATAAAGTGTGCCCCCCTCTCAGTACCTTACAGAGTACAGTCTCTTTTGTCTTTGAAGAACAGCTTTTAAACAATTTAAACATTCTATGTAAAGTGTATTTTAAAGTGTTTTTTACAGTATACTCACTGTGAGGTTTGCCACAATGGCTTTAGGATCAACTGAAATGAGAATAAAATAATTAAATGTACATTTTAACAAGATTTTAAAACAATAGAGCATGCAGATTTAATTGACACAGAATTAATGACTCACATTTGACTATTCACGAACAAAAAAAAAACTGACTCTTTATACAAAACAACAATATTCCAGAAAAACAGAAATAAAAACTACATGACAATGTAGTTGTAATGCAAATGGGAATCATTTTCATAATAATTTTATATAATTCATAATGAAAAAGGCTCTTATTTTGTAAAATTTGTAAATTGATAGTAAGTTACATTTAGAACTCTTAGGAAAACGAGCTCGAATTCTTCCCAGAGAGCCTGGAATTAAGATAATATCCTCTGTGTTTGACATGTAAGAGCTTAGGAACTCTGTACGGTCACAGTGAGCTTCCTCCATGCCTGAAAAATAATGAAATCCATTGATTAAAAATGTATTAAACAATATATTTTTTTTGTAACCAAGATTTTCATACCATGATCTCCAACCAAGATGATATTAACACAACGGTGCAGTTTCATCTGTTTCAAGCCATTCATGAGCTGTCCAATGACCTTATCAACATCCTTCAGTGCAGCGTTGAGCTGAAAATAACACATGGACAATCACTGAAACAATTCAAATAAATAAACAAAGGCATAAATAAAATGTTTAAAATATGACACAATAATTTATGATTACATGTTAAGCTGATAAGTTTAGCATAGACATGAATAGACTAATCCCTCGATGGTTTGCTGCATAAATGTGCTATTGATTAAGGCTCATATTACCCAAAATCAACGTTTGCGAGATGTTTCTACCATGATTTCTTGGGTTGGTACATTACAAGTAACATACTTAATAATACTAGTAATTGGTTTGATTTAGACTTGCATTTCTAGTCATTCAAGGATACTGTAAAAATGAGAAACAGAAAACAAACAACAGTAGTAAAACAACATTGTAAAATAAGGGAAAAGAAGTTAAATAGAGTTTTGAGGTTATTCCAGGGTGGAAAGAGTACAAAAAACCCTTAAAAAAGTACCATTATTTAAGTGAAAATCTAATCATGTACAAGTCAAGTTACCGATCTAAAATCTTCACAAGTCAAAGTAAAAATCAGCGTGTGGGACATTTTGTCTGAGGACTTGAGTACAGAGTATCCTTTAACACAGTAGGGGTGGGGAGTTAATACTTGTGTATTAAAGACTTAACAAAAGTAAAAGGAGCTTAAAAGGAGATTTTAACATTAAGCTAAATCAAGTTAATTAAATTAATTCAAGTTAACACATGTTTTGGGCAAATCTTTACAATTTTGAAATGACAGATTTACAGAAAAAAATGTTCCAACTACATTCCAATGTTGAGATCCGGACTGATAATAAAAATGTTTTAAATTTTAAATTGACTAATTTTCTGTTCTACTTTTGGGTGACATGACATGATCTGAGACTATCCATGTTCCCCAAACCTCATACTGTGTGCCCTAAAAAGAATGTGAAATTATTTATGAAATCAGGTGGGGAATATCTTTGCACACTTTCCATACACAGTTTTTAACAAGGGTCCGTCAACTTTTGAAAGCTTAGTGATTAGTAAAGAAAGTAAAGAAAGACTTCAAATAAAATCTACTCAAGTAAAAGCACACCTTATAAAAAGTAGAAGTACACAAAAAATACTCGATTACAGTAGTGTGAGAACATGTAATTCTCTTCATTGCATCTTTGGAAATCTCCAGGTCAGTATTAATCCGAACATCCACTGGCAGTTTATTGGGGCAGTTGCACTAAAGATCCCAGTGAAGCTCTAGAAGGCCTCTGTAAAACTAAAGGCTGACCAAGCAGCAGCAGATCAAAGGGATCTAACTGAGTAGAAATAGTAATGATTTCAGTGAGATAAGATGGAACCAATATGTGGGGAAATTTGTTTGTAAGTAAGAGGACTGAGTCTGATATTTATGGGTAAACAGTGAGGTGTTAGATTACTTGGTTCGGTGGGCAGGGTTTGGGTTGCAGATGTAGTCTAAGAAGGGATTTAGTTCTAAAAACTGTAGATTTCTGATTAGGCTCTTATTGTAATTGCACTGCATTACTTCTGAATGGGTGTGAGAATTCAGGATGTGTCTAATTTGCTTACCTCGATGCTATGAGGTCCAAGCTTGTGTCCATAGATATCCAGCTGTTCAGAATGCATTGCGTAAACATATGGCCTGCAAAATGTTACATACAAGTCTTTACATCTGTTTACTATTCAAAAAACAGAAAAGGTCTTCATTTGTATATTTTGTATTGCGGATTGATAACATACAGAAGAAATCATTATGGCATATAAAGAAGTAATTAGTGTGTGCAGTTAGTAGTGGAATGTGACGAGCACTTTTAATCCAGTTAACAATGAAACTTTCTTAATATTAGCAATGATGAGCACATTAATAAACACATACTGACCTCTCTTCATCAGGGAGGTGAAGCCACTGCAGCATTGTAAGAACCCTTCTTTCCATTGGAATGGCACTGTAATTATAGAACACACTTGAAAATACAGACGTTCCCCTAAGAATACCCCCCCTCCATTATGTTCATATCTAGGTAAAACATATGTATTATACTGTATACAGTTACAAGAAAAAGTATGTGAATCCTTTAGGATTACAAGGAGTTTAGCATGCATTGGTCATAAATTGTGCTCTGATCTTCATCAAACAACTATAGAAAAACAAAGTTTGCCTCAAATAACAATACACAAAAAGTGTTGACTTGCACCAAGCTGGAAAGGGTTACAAAAGTATCTCCAAAACTCTGGATGATCATGTGTCAAATGTTCAAATGGAGAAAGTTCAGCACTGTTTCTACTTTTCCTAGGCATGGTTGTCCTGTGAAGATGACTGCAAGAGCACAGTGTAGAATGCTTGACAACGTTAAGAAAAATCTTAGAGCATCAGCTAAAGAGTTACAATAATCTTTGGCACATTTTTGTTCACAATCAATAAGTACAAGTTTGAACCTTGCTAATGAGCACCTGGATGTTCCACAGGCAAAATATTCTGTGGACAGATGAAACAAACATAACACTATGTGTGGAGAAAAAAGGCACAGCACACAACGTCAAAACCTCATAGTAAAACATGGCAGAGGGAGCATCATGGTTTGGGGCTGTTTGGCTGCCTCTGGGCCTGAATAGATAGTTGTCATTGATGGAAAAATTACTTCCAGAATTCATCAAAACATTTTGCTGGAAAATGTAAGACCATCTGTGCGCCAACTGAAGCTTTGCAGAGGATGATGATGGAACAGAACAATGTCACAAAGCATACAAATACATAAACAAAAGAATGGTTTCTGGAATTGCCCAGTCAAAGTCCTGACCTCTACCCAATTGAAATGCTGTGGCATGACCTAAAGAGAGAAATTCACACCAGACATCCCAAGTATATTGTTTCACTGAAACAGTTTTGAGAAGAAGAGTGGTCCAAAATGAATTCAGATCAACGTGTAGGTTTGATTTGCAACTACAGGAAACGTTTGGTTGAGGTTATTGCTGCTAAAGAAGGATCAACCAGTTATTAAGTGAAAAGGTTTTTTTTCATCTTGCACTGGGAATCTTTACATGTTATGGTCAATAAAAACATGAACACATGTTCTGTGTATTATTATTTTTAGGCAGACTCTGTTTTTCTATAGTTGTGAGTTTGATGAAGATCAGAGCACATTTTATGACCATGAAAAACTTCTTGTGATCCTAAAGGGTTCATATATATTTTTTTTCAACTATATAAATATATATTTGCATTGCTTTATAAAAACTCTAAGCTGAACAGTTTCTTTTTTATTTGAAACATTAACTTGATGGGTGGAGAAAACTAATGTTTTGTGGTCAGAAGTGTTTACTTAGGACATCGTGTGATATTAATGCCCACCTTTTACACTGTTTGTGCTTATTTAGCATGAGGTATATTCATTACAAAGCCTCAAATGTTTTCTGAATAATCTGTTACTGAAATCTCTACAAGAGAAATCAATTTCTCTTTGTATCTGTTTTTGTGTTTGTCAATTCAGACAAAAATGCTGAGAGTTGCTTCTCTGTCACAGCAAGATATTGTAGAAGAGATTGTCATTTATTTGTGAGTGTGAATCACTCCAAATAGCTATTTTGTTAAGTAAATGTAAAAAGAAGGAATACATTTATATTATTGAATAAATATGTCTGCATTTTCTTGACGGCCATTTCTTCAAAGCTTCTCTTTTATTATGAGGTTTTAATTTGTTTTAAGCTCAATTGTTAGGCCATTTTAGTCAGAAGAAAAGTGAAGTGGAGAGAGAAAGAGAGAGAGAGTGAGAGAGAGAGAGAGAGAGAGAGAGACAGAGAGAGAAATGTTGGACTTGAAATAGACCAGGAGCCGGAACTCAAAAGTTTGGAAAGGTAAAAATATTTCTAGTTTGGAAAAACGCTGTCTGGTAAAGTACAAATATTAAAAATGTTGTATGCTTTTTAAGTTATTTTTTCTCTATTTTCTACAACAATTGTTAGGTTTTTTCTCTACATAATAGCCCTTGTCAATTCTACGAAAAGAACAGAACAGTTTTTATGATTAACCATGCTTGCAATGTCAAGTATCAAATGACTGAAAAAAAGCTTAGTGGTGCTTGGAATCTGGACAAAATGTACTTACATAGGCCAGAAAAAAGAGCCAGCCTTTACTCCTTGTTTCGTTGCTGTGATCCAGATCTAGGAGCAAACGAAAAAGAACATGTGTAGCACTGTAGTGTGCTGATGAAAAAACAATTGACTTAGAAGTGATCTGCTGTTGGTTCGTTTCTTATTTCACACATAAAGCAACTGTTAGTATGTCTGGAGAATATTTAGAAAAATCACAACTCCGATTCCCCTTTCTTTGTGTCTTTGGGTCATTTTCACAAGTCTTTGACAGAAAATATCAAACTGTGACCGGACTGAATGAGTTTCATCAGCCTCTTTACCGTCAGACCTCAGTCAGTAGAATCTAAAATGAGCCAGAAACAATAAAGTCCAGTGAAAACTGAGAACTCACTTCAGCTTTCAGGCTGATGGCTAACAGATGTGTTAGAGATGTGTCCCTTGTTTTCATGCAATTGGCAAAAAATGACAGATCTAAAAAGCTCGCTGAGGTTCTACCCACAACTCCACTTTAAAACAATATATAATAACTACTCAAATTCCCCTGTGTGTGTGTGTGTGTGTGTGTGCGTGTGCGTGCGTGTGTGTTTTAGGAGAGCCCTCCTTCCTTCCGAGTGGGGTAAAGAAAGCAAAAATATGTATCGTGGCAACTGTGTCGCTCTATCAGTGAGGAATGGGGTCAAAAAGACATCACCAATATCAGTCTGTGTATCTCTCTAGCCATCACAAGTGTTCAAACACCTGGTTCAAACTCAATGTCTCACAGAAGGAACTCTCTTCGGGGGGTGTTCATGCTCACCTCATTTGTGTGTTTTTTTTTTTTTACTACCACGAGTGCTCAGTTTTCTCCCACAACATAAAACCATGAAAATTTGTGAATTGAATATTCCTTATAGCCCAAATATTAGGCACATAACAACTCTTTCTTCTCCATCTGGCCACCATACATTGAACCAGGATAATTTTTAAAGAACACCTATGGCTCTGGAATATTGTATATTGTAATTCTTTTCTTTTTATAGAACCAGACTATGTATGTATTTATATATATATAAAATCTATAATATATATATAATATATATATAAATCTAATAAGGTATCTTGTTTGTGAAGCTGATTTGAGTAAACAGACAAATTGTGATAAATAACTGCTTTTTGATAACTGAGCGATCATATTTTTAAACATGTTCTTTGTAGCCTAAAATAATAATAGGAATCAAATGTCTGTTCAATGCACAGCCCTGCATGAAAGAACCCAAATCTGTTTTTCTTTATATTTAAAACATTTTAGTAGGCAGTGATCTGAGGATGCAGTTAAATTCCCGAATGCATGCAAATAAATTAAAACAAGAACTCCTTTAGAGTTTTACCATCCTCAGTTCTACATTATTATTCAAGTCAGACCATTAAAGAGATAGAGACAAATGCTTAAAACTTTTGCTTTGCATTGACATCTAACTGAGGTGATGCACGGGGGTGACACAAACAATTATCACCTACTTTCCAAGATCTACAGCACTAGAGACAAATGGGGTTGCCTTTAGTCACATAGTTGACAAACTCAACTGTCAAAAATCTGCAAAAACATGACAAATACATTGTACAAAATGTACATAACAGGTCTCTCAAATGGTTATTTTAATAAGGATAAAATAGTTTATATAGTTTTTCACTAATATAGGCCACAGTTTTTCATGACGAGAGTCATGACGAAATCATTTCCATCAATTATTGTCAGCTCATCTTTCACTAAATTGCTGACCAAGCAAAGAAAAACACTCACGGGTTGTCCTCCCCACCATCGATGATTCAGTTTTTCTTTCCCACGGAAATTAAAATTGGCATCAAATCCTGGATCATGCATGGAGTTTCCCACGATGCCATGCGACTCAGGATAAAGCCCCTTGAGTAAAACATTTTAAATTAATTATCTGGCTCCAAAATTATAGAATTACTTTGTTGCAAACAAACCTAAAGTAATACAAACCGTTGTAATCGTGTACAAATTGGGGTAGGTTTTTGTAGGGTACATGGGCCTCATGTACGGTGCATGGGTTCCACATGATCCTACAAATGAAAGGCATTAGTGTACTGTTACTGGCAAAACAAACTATTCTAAAGACAAAAACATTTATCCGTTATGTTTTAATAACAATGAAAATTTGTTTGTAAATTTGTTTGTAAAGCAGAAAATAATCACAACTTCCATTAACCATTGTACTGAACAATGATGGGACTTTGGAAGGCATAAGGACAAACCAGGTTAAACCAAACAGATACAAGTTTTTAAAGAAAACAGTAAAACAAGTAAAGTAAAATAACTAAAATCAGTGAAACAAGAAAAATTAACAGTGTAAAGGGTTTGTTAAATATAAGATTATACTAATTAGCACAAGTTAAGTTTGTGCTGTTCATACCAATAAAGTAAAGTAAACAAAAAAGCACACAATCAAAGGAAAAGGATATTTTTAAAAATGTGACATTTTATGAAAATGTTGTATATAGTGGGTGAATGTATGTTTTTAATATGTGAACATGTTAAACAATAAATGCATGCTGATTTTTGCAAAAGCGTTAATGTGACTAAACTATGAATTTGTTAAATATGGCTATAAAGGGTCATGCGTTATCCCTTCCATTGGGCAGAAAACCTATAAAAAGACTTGTGTAATTCCAGAATGAGTCTCTAAGTAAGATCATTCAGTAGAAATAATAATATAAAGATAAAAATCATATTGTTCGAAGGATAAAAAAGAAGCCTTTTTTAAGTCCTTCTTTACAAACAGTGCGTATCTTTTGTAAAGCATCTTACTGAGTTTCTCGATATTGGGGATCACTGTGCTCCCTCTCTTCATGTAGGAAGCACGAAATCCATCCACAGACAACAGGATTACTGGCGCACGAACAAACCTACACAAGCAGAGGCAGTTTTAGCACAACCGAAAACAAAACTGTTAACATGTGCTCTACAAAGCTAGCGATCAGGTTCAAAAGGGCACACTTGTAAGCATTAACATAAATTGTTATTCAAATCTTCTCACCCAGCAGGACACTCTTGGTTTTTAATCTCCTCGCATTCTTCCTGCAACCAAGGAACATCACCTAACATAGAGAGGAAGCTGCTCAATGAAAGTATCAAACACACTGCAGTAGGTAATGTAGTCCTTTTAAATGTAACACTTCCATTTGAAACCTGCTAACCCAAGTACAGTTTCTTTTGTAAAGTTTTAAAGAGCTATGCATGCTTTTTACACAACAAACTAAAAGGCTCATGAACACATTTCACTAGGATGCAGTAGAAGTAAGGATGTAGTAGAAGTCATCCTGCCTTTGCAGAGAGTCTTGTAGTTGGTGCAGCAGTCTCCTCTTGCCATGCAGTCCTCTGAGCAGTGACAGGCATGCTGCTCATGACGGGTTTCACCACAGCGCTCTTTACTGCATGTGTACCCCCCCGCTGCGAGAACAAAACAGTGGAATCAAACTATGTATTTTATATTGCACTGTATTGTATTGTTTTATGCTGTGCTGTCCTATATTGTATTGTATTGCATTGTATTATTTGTATTGTATTGCACTGTACTGTGATGTGTTATACTATACTGTATTGTATTCAATTGGAGTGTACTGTATTGTATAGAACTGAATCTGACCATAATGTGATGTATTGTATTGTTTTTGTCTGGACTGTATTGTACTATATTTTACTACACTTTATGATACTATATTGTATTGCATTGTACTATATTGTATTATACTTTATGATACATTGCATTGTATTGTATTGTATTTGTCTGGACTGTATTGTACTATATTGTATAATACTTTACGATACTTTATTGTATTGCATTGTTTTGTAATGTATTTGGGTGTACTGTATTGTAGGTTATCATAATATACTGTATTGCATTGAATTTTACTGTACTGCGCTGTACTTTACAGTACCATAATGCATTGGACTGTATAATATTGTATTAAACTATTCTCTATTGTTTTTTATTGTACTGCATTGTTTTGTACTGTATTTGTATTGTTTTCTATAGTAATTTATTTAATTGTATTGCATTGTTCTTTACAGTATTGAATTTTCTTTATTATACATTAGTATATTGTAATTGATTTCGATTTTATTGTGTTTTATTGATTTGTATTGCATGACACTTTATTATATTGTACTGTCAGTACTGCATTGTAATAAACTTTATTATATTGTACTGTATTGTACTTAATTTTATTGGGCTGTAGGATTTTGTGTTATTCTGTATTGTATTACACGTTATGCTATTGTACTGTACAGTATTGTACTTTTTTGTATTGCACTTTGTAACATGGTTATATGTTTTTGGGCTTTTTTTAATAAATGTGGTATAATGATTTGAACAATTTTGAAAAAAACTATTTTGGTGGAAAAAAAAAAAAAAAGGAAAAATGTAAAAATGTTTCTTTGTAGATTTTTTTTATAACCTGGAGTTATTTAACTCAAAAATAAAAGTAAAGTTCACCTGATTTCAAGCAGTGCTCATCGAAGTCTGAGCAACACATATTGTATGTTTTACACAAGTTGTCACAGCGACATTGTGGAGCTTCTGCTTCCACTAGCTCGAAGCATCTGTTTTTACAGGAACCCGACATGTTGTTAAAAGGCTGGTCGGAGAGAACTTGAAGAGACCAGATGAAGATACCCCAAAAACAAAAACACAAAGCATTATTTGACAGCAAAACTAGTTTGACAATCAGTTTAGTCATTCATGTCTCTGAATAAAACATTCTCAGTTATATGAAGAATTGACAAAATTAAACATTCACTTTGGCACCTGTTAACCCATTATCACACAGGCAGCTATGAACTAACTATTGTTGTTGTAATGAAAATGAATTACAACCTTTCCCTTAAATCACATGAAATTAAATGCAATCACAGCATGTATGCTTAAAATAAACCAAACAGGCGACATTCTTTTCTTCAATTTCAACCAAATAAAATCAATAAGCCAAAGAAGAATGTTTAGATTGGGATCATTGTAACTGGTCTTGAGTGCATAAACAGACCAAATGCATGCTGCTTCTCCAAGATCCACACAAAACAAGCTTGAGTGAACCTGGAATAAGGACTGAATTTGAATTTTGGGTTGAACTCTCACACTAATGGCTTTGAATTTAACAGTTTTTAAATGTTTTGTTTTAATTAGTTTTGTTACTTTTGGCTAATGCATAAACAACAAATCAACTTAGATGCTTAGTGCTTCTGTGCTTGAAATAATATTAATCTTGTCTGTATTACATAACAGTTAGAAAATATTATTGTATTTTTGCCTACAATTTAAATAAGTTTCTTTTAAGCCAACTTCACCACATTTCACTTCATCACTCAATAGCAGTATGTTCGACAAATCTAAATAAATACATACTCTCCATCTCAAAGCTAATTTTTAGTTCAAATTTCTAGATGTTTAAAATGCATTCAATGCCTCAAAAAAAAAAAGTTTTTTTTCCCTCCACATCTATTTAGTACTTCTGGGTGTGTGTGTGTAGCATCCAAAATTTTTTGTAAGACAAAAGCCAGAGTCAGAGACATAACATTTTTAATTTTGTTAAATAATTTATTATTGTTTGGGTTCACAAACTCAAGAGGGCTCGGTTGCGTAATCTTATGTTCATCTTCTAGGTGCTTAAAATTACCCAATGATCATAGCACCTCCCATTATTTACGCACCTTCCACTGACCAATCAGATGAACTGCTAATGCAGCTCTACAATCTGAGGCGATTCAAAGACATTGTTTAGGATAGCTATTGTATTTTAAAGGTTCTTAAGGGTGCAGAGATAGTATAGAGGGGTCATACATTTAAAAAATGGCATTATAGGGCACCTTTAATAAAGCCGCAGTCACATGTTGTGTGATTAATTCTACTTTGGACCGTTTTGAATTATAGTGACCTCTAGAGGAAGTAAACTTACATATTGCATCCCAATGTAAGTTTCTACACATCCACACAGACCGTAAAAATACATTGTAATATTCGAAGTAAAGTGAATATAGTTTACAAGCTTACCTCCAGAAATAGATCGAGCAGATGAGCCGGGCTTTCCGGAGCGCTTGACTGCATAAGCCCTGCACTCGGTCAACCGCAAAAGAAGCCACACAACGGGGAGTACCTGGCCACAGACACCGAGGGAGAGGAAACTTAATAAACGAGGACAGACCCAAACTAACAAACCTTTGGGAGAAATTACAGCGCACGCTTGTTTGATTTTCCTCCTTCTGTGCGAGTAAAGACAGACAGCTCTTCATAACACACCAAGAGAACATGCAAATCAACGCAGCAGCCGCCAAATAAAGTAACTTTCCAGCTCTGTTTTTTTGCAGTTAAACCAATTCACCGCGAAAAGGAAGAACTGAGCGCATTGTTTGCAACCAACATCATCGTAAAAAAATCAGATGAAAACAATGCTCAAGGTACCGTACCCGTTTCATCTGCTGCATGGTGGACGAGCAAACGACCTCAAAGCCCTTCAAACAGCGAGAGGCTTCTCAAACCATGGCACGAGAGTTACGTTTACTTTGCCCTCCGCCGATCCAGTTGTGCGCGCATCAGGAAACATGAAATCACATCTGGCACTTTCCCCCTCCCTCCCAAATCCCACTTTCCATTTTTTAGCCACAGTAGTCGAGAAGCATCAATACAAAAATTCTGGATGAAGAAAAAAATAGTTCACGTTGTATGTTTCTTGAAAACAGAAAATTATTAACAAATGTTTTGGCCATTCTCGAGGCAAATGTACGAAAAAATGATGAGGCACCTTCTCCACAGTTATATCTACTTACTATTTACACCAAGAAATTCACTCTAAAGTATTTTCTTAAACCAATAAGATATTTGTTGGGTTACATGTTAGTGGCAAGAAGCTATTGACTAAAGTGGACCTGGAGAAAAGACTGCATCTTGAACCCTTTTAAAGAAGTCAATAAACTCTTGTGTTTTCCAGATCTGTTAAAATATGTTTGAAATATTATCTCAAACCAATTTGATAAACAGATCCATATTTAAACATAACAACATATTTACCAAACAAATGATCTTGAACTCATTGAACTGACAATCATTTCATATAATATTGTCATATGCAGTCATGGTGAAAAATACTTTTTACCACCCAGAAAATGCACCACGTTGAAAAACATGCAAATGTTTTGATATTTAATTATTTATATTTTCAACGCTGAAAAAATTTAAGCATGAGGAAAATAAACAACAGAACTTAAAACAAATCTCCTGAAAAAAATATATTAGCACCCATAACTTAATAATTGGCAACACCCCATTTGGAAATCAATTGCTTGCTGTAATCATAAAAGCAATTTCTGTTCTTTTGCAACCATCTCCAGGTGATGGCCATTTCAGCACTTTACATTCTCTTGCTGTAAGACTCAAGACTTATGGTAGGGACCCATTTTTCTGACACTGACTATTACATAGTACCCCACTATTTATAAGATTACATGAAGGCGTTCACAGTTATATCTAGAGACAGAAACAGCAATCACAAAACATCTATAAGCCTCCACCATTTCTCCACAAATGTCTGTCCTGTTTTGACCACATTTTATAAAAAAAAAAGCTTTCTTTGATTTTTTTTGTCTCTCAAATCCTCTTCAAATGAATTTATGCTTAAATCATCATATTGACACCTCTTCATACATTTCTTTTCACCATGCTCAGTGTGATATAAGCAACACAAATGTTGAGTCCTCCATTTGGTCAAGTGTTACTACCATATTGCCCACCCATTACTTCCCACTGCTGTGTTTAATTACAAATTACAGAAACATCTCTTACTTGAAAAGTATTTTTTGACAAGGATAAAATGTATCAGGTTTAACCTTAAAAGACATTAGTACCTAAAACATTTGCAATTGGAACAATTTTTTTGAAAGGGTGGAGCATTTTCTGACAGAATTGCAAGTATGCTGCTCTATTTGACCCAAACAACATAAAAAAACACCCCACAGATATCAAAACATCTTTTTATGAATGTACACAATGTAAAACAATCCAAACACTACAGAATTACAAGCTTATAGTTCATGTATAATTCGAGAATAAAACTGTCATATCATTAATATCTTCCCTTACAAGAATATTGACAGACATCATGAGGGCTGTTGCATTTGAGTAACTGATGAGCGTCAGACAGGAAACTAGTCACAATCATATGAAAGTAAAAACAAGACTATAAGAAAACAGTGTGATGAATAAAATAGTTGAGAACATTAAAAATGCATAAAAAGGGAAGACTCAGTCAGACAAAGATGGAGAACGAACTGAACGGCCGCTAGCAGGGCTGTTGCTAAAAGCATGCGAGTCTCTGTCTTTGCTCTCATGCTTGTGCTTGTGTTTATGCTTGTGCTTATGCTTCTTCTTCTTCTTTTTATGCTCGTGATGATGATGGTGATGGTGGTGATCTCCATGTTTGGAGGGCATGCTCTCTTTGCTCAGGCTTGGCATTGGTGTTCCTGGCATAGACAACATGGCCTGCTCTACAGAGGATGGCTCTTTACCTAAATAAACGGAAAAGAGGAACACTGAAGCAACACAATAGGAGGTTTCCAAATTTGATGTTAGAAACTGAAATGAAGTGTTTTGTTACAGAAAAAATGTCTTAAATGTTTTGTTTCAGTCATGCCTGGGGTCGAAGGTCTCTCCAGCATGTTCAGATGATGGTAGATGAAGGCCTGGCTATCATGAACGGTGTCCATATCAATATCTTCGTCCTCCGGCTTAGGAAACTAAAACAATACAGCAGTAAGGACTTTTTAAGCTCAATGTCTTGATGAAGTATTGTCTTGATCATTATCAGTTATGAATTTCACTATGTGATCATAAAGGACTTTTATAGCCAAAAGTAGGACCATATTACTAAATAAAGGCAAAAAACATTTTGTTTTTTAAACACTCAGTAGTGTACAGATGTGTATAGAAATTGCTATATTTTGGCAGCAAAACCAACATTTCGAGTGTCTTAGCTCCTGATACGTCCTAAGGCCATGGTTTAAACCTGTCATTATGAAGCCAAGCTTCCTCGCCTAAACAAGTCTTTGCTGCGCCTGAGAGGTGCTAAAGGAAGTGCCTACAAGAAGAATGTACAAATATCAGCTGAGGTAATTCACAAATATAATAGCAACCAACATATTCAGGTTTCACAGAACATTGTTGTTTTTGGCAGCCACATAAGTTTTAGTCTTTTTGACAAAATCATCATTAGTTTTAGTCACATTTTAATAATTAAAAAATAAAATAGTGTTAGTCATGTTTTAGTCGGCGAAAATCAAAAACATTTTAGTCTAGTTTTAGTAATCAAAAAAAGTTTTTAGTCTAGTTTTATTCAATGTAATTTACTATTTAGGTTTGTTAAAGTACGTTTATAAGTTATTTTAACTTTTAAAATATTAGAAAAGTTTAAATTTTTAATTATTTCTCAATTTCACAATGTGTTGATTGGCTTTTCATTAACATATACAATAATATACATGTATGATATAATGATTATGCAAAATAAAGTATTAACACAAAGGAAAAAAAAATAAACAACAAAAGCATGGCTTTCTTTTTTACCGGCTACCTAAAGTGCAATAAACATATGGATGCCCAAAATATGAGCAATGGAATAAGAACATGTATTTGCATAATTTAAAACATGAAGAAAATATTGCAATTGATGATTGCAACAAAAAAAAATAATAATAAAAAAAAAAATTCAAAAAAAGCAAAATTTGCTAAAAATCGCGGAAAAACAATGCATTGGCTCATTACAGTAAAGTAAATCACAAAAACTTTGTGCATGAATTTTAAGGGGGAACCCTATCTTTAGTGAAGTCTACAAGTACAAACATTTTACATCACTTCCTGTGTCTGTACTGATTAAACTACAGCTTGGTTTTAGCTAGATCAGCCTACTAATCTCGATTCATTTTGAGGAATACACTTTGTTCAAAAAGAGTGAAAATTGTCACAAATTGTCCTTGAGGAGTTGGAACCGCAGATGCCTTGTGTACAATGTGTGCGCATCAGGTGGAGAGTGTGTCGTGACCAGACTAGGATAACAAAATGTTACGATGGATATTTTATATTTTGAATAGCATTGTGAAAAACCTTGAAGTTATGGATTTTTTTTAATCATGCAAAATCTTGAAACAATCCATAGATGGAACATACAGCTATCCTCTGAGGAAGACAGCGATGCTACCAGATGAATTAGTAAAAATTGTGGTCTCAAGACCATAACAAAGCTATCTTTCAGTGAACACTCTAATCAAGGATTTGGTGTGGTTTACTCACTCTGCCTTTCATAATAACGGAAGAAATAGGCTCTTCTTTCACTTGACCAGGTTCAGGGGCAGATACAAGAGGATTTTCCGCCTTCCTCTTTATACCCTGTGATACACCAATTACTGTTTCAATGACATCTTCCTCATCTACCTCAAGCTGAAAGAGAAACAACATGAAGAAATTGCAATAAATGGAGTTTTCTAATTGTTCATTTACATAAAGAGCATAAAATTTACTTAAACAGAGCACACAGTTTCTAGGAAAAGAACACAAAAAGACTGAACACTACTGTAGATTTTTTTATGAACGGTCATCATAAGAACACAGTCAATTTCTTCTCTTTAAAAATGACTAATTACAATAGCCACTTAGGAATGAATAAAATGTGTTCACAGTATAAAAATAAAGTCTTTCTTAAAAATATTAATTTAAACTAAAACAACAATCAAAGATTTAGCAATCACATATTAATAGTCAGACCTTTTATAGCACACGGGACATTGTAATGTCCATTTTGTATATAGTTATACATTGTATTTATATAATTACTTTTTGCTTTCAGTTAAGTTTTATTTCACAAATGTGTCTTTGTTCTCAAAATTAAGTCATTAATAGATTAAACATTTTTAACATACCATTTCTCTCTTAATAGTTGCATTGAAATGAAATATAAGAAAATAGTGTTGAGATGAAATCTACAATTTTAAATCAATGCTATTATTACAAATAAATAATAGCATTATTCATTCACCACTTATCAATAAACTCGACCAATACTCGTTTACAATGCGTTTCATGACCAATTAATCTTCTTAAATGCAAAAAAAAAAACACAATCACAAAAGTGAAAATGACTAACAATACATTAAGAGACAGACTTGATTCCTTTTGAAGCAGTTTTACCAACTATCTCAAAGACCTGACAGCTTAAAAAAAGAAAAGTCAACATTCAAAACAATGTGTAAAAAACAATTTACAGTCTTGATGGAAATGTTGGATGACATCTCAGGGGCTCCAGGAACCTGCTCGAGTTTGATGGTGGTGTTAAGGACAGCTTTTTTCTCCTTCAAGTTCAGTACAAGCCCCAACTCGGGCAGTGGCAGACAGGAGGGTCGGGTCAGCCCAAACAAAGTGTAGTAAAGATTCATGGCATCGCATCTCAAGCGCCAGTCATGGCAGGTACCTGAGATTACAATAGATCCGAAGTGTCACACAAGAAACACAAACAAGACAGATGTAAACTTCATTACAAAAGAGTTTGAAAAGAGGTAGAAAACTTTGTGTTGAATTTGAGCACTTTCGTCAGCCTCTTCAACAGTCTTGCATCAGAGCTGGCAAACATTCAGCCCTTGAATTGCCAAGAGTGCCGCTTGCAAAAGTTAAAGACCAAGTGGATAAGCCAATGGTTGTAAAAAAAAAACCCACAATTATGTCATCTCCTTAGAAAAAAAAATCCAATAAAGTGAAGTAGGATACAAAGAGAGTGTTGTGGGTCCAACAGTGATGAATGCTTGCCTTCACCGATTTCCCTTGTTTAGGTCAAATAACCTTACCAGAAGAGTCAGAATCTACCCTACTCATATTCTGTTGTCTGTTACATCTTTATTCTTAAAAATCTATTGTTTTTGTAAAGCCAGTCAGTAAACTGAACACATTTTAACATTTAAGTTTCTTCTCTTGCACCAGTTTAACTTCTTCACAAGTTTTTGGCTTTGTTAAAAACAACTCAAGTAGAATCAAATGTCTTACCAGAGTTCATCAACTTCCACAACTGGTCAACCAACACCTCGTTACACAACGCTGAATCTGATGATTTGGTGAACGGTGGATTCTTAGCAAGCATGCTGAGAATTTCATGCCTAAAATGTAGAGAAAAATAATATATAACTGTTTATTTGAGCAATTTTACTTCTGGCAGTGAGAAACAAAAACATATACTGTCTCGCCATTAGAGATCACATTTCCAAGACAAAGATTAGGCTTAGACTGCAGGTCTTAATACTCAATTCAAACTTTTTTTTAATTAAATCTGTTTTTAGCTTGTATAAATAAAGGCACGCAGGTGCAGAAAATGGTTTTGATCAAACCGAAAGTAAATATGGACAAGAATTTGATTCAAGATGATTGTGTGGATTTATTTCAGTTTGTTTCCGATGGGAGCGGTCATCATTTCAGCCAAATCATATCAAGAAGACAAATAAGAAATATTAATTAGTTCTGTTGCTTCACGCTGCTTTCACCTCCGTCTTCAGCCATGATTAAACTTCCCACCCATGCCCAGAAATTTAACCCCATACAATGACGTAAAAGTTCGCTAAATGCGACCTGACTGTTCAGACTGAGGTCATATTGCAAAAACTGAGGAGGTGTATCAAATTCAAATGACTAGGATCGGATTTAAAAAATTTAGCTGTTCAGACTTACCTGAAAATATCCGATACAGGTCACATATGGACAAAAAACAAATAGCTTTTGAGTCAACAGTATGAATGTTGCCAAATAGCCCAACTATACAAGGCTAAGTGCATATCTACATAAGCTAACTAGTGCTCTAGATGCTACTTAATTAACTCCATTATTGTAGAAAGTATTTTTTTTAAATAATGCAAATACTCAACTGACTGAAATCTTTGATTTTGTACATCTGAACACTGATACTGATGTTTGACATCTTTACTGACCTCACGTAATGGACTGGATCATTTTCTACCAGTTCCAAAAGCCACTGGAGTTCAATGGAACACCCATCAACTGTCAGAACAAAAAAACAAAGCAGATCATTAAGACAGTGCTGAGAATCAATCATTCTTGATCAATTAAAAACTTGCTTGCTTGAGCAAAACATCAGCGCTCCAACCAAGATAACAACTGTAAACATAACTGTCTCTCCAAATACAAAGAATTGTTTGGAGATGTAGTAGACTGCCAATGGATTTCCTCATCAAAGGTTTGGTTTGTTTCATTTTCAAACCAGTATTGTCAAACATCTTTCGGATGAATATCTGATCTGATTGTTACATAATACTTTACATATTACAGGGTATACAGAGGAATCCTGAAAGTTAGATTCAGACTTTTTAAGACCTTCACAAATCATTTTTACAGCTCCCTGAAGCTATAATTTTATTAGGTATGTTAATACAACCAGTTGCACTTTGCTATTAAAACTATAGCTTAAGGCACTCAAACATGTAGCTGTAGATCTGAAACTGGAGGTGCTTGAAGGAACTAATTAACAGGACTACTTTGCTAGGTTTCAAAGTCAACAAAAAAATTCACTGTAACATTTCCTTTGTGGTACCGCAAGTAAGTACATATTCCACAGCACCAAAATCCTGTAAAATTACCAATTTGATTCACCTTCATCACTCAAACATAGTAAAAGTAGTAGTACACTACTAAAACATTTCTTGTTTGTGGCTTGAGTTTAGTGAGAACATTTTTAAATCAACCATCATGAAGAGCACCTGATCACACTAATTAGGGTCATCTGAAGCTATACCAGTATTGGGTTGAGAGTTAAATGTTCAGGGATCTCTCTGGGCTAGGATCACCTTTAGTGATTTCAAATGTCCACACTGACTCCAAAAATCACATGCAGAACCTTCATACAAAGGAAGTCCAATTAATAGTAGAAATTAACCCAAGGATTCGTAGTCATTTCCCAATCTTTATACAAATATTACAACACAAAGACATTAAATAACTTTATTACTGAACAAAAACTCGGAGAGAGAACAGAAGACTATACCTCTGGTGTAGTCTATGACAGCCTCCAGCGCTGCAACCCTCACATCGATAAAGTTGCCGTACTGAGCATATGATTTGAACAGGCCGGGGTCACTGGGGATGTGGCCATTCCTTTGCAGCATTCGAATGGCTTTCAAGCAACTACAACACAGAAACACAACATTTATTAATATCTGTTCATCAAAACAGAACTCAATTTGAAAAAAAGCCTTATTGTCAAAGAAGGTTTAGAAGCTTGGTTAAGATTTGAATGTCCATGAAAGGAAGCTCAATAGAGAAAGACATTAAAATATTCTCTAGTTATTTTTTGCACACTGTGTTTTATGCTTTTTGAAATTTTTTACACCTTCAACCTTTTTTATTTATTATTTGCAAGTTACATCTAGTAAGTCAAATTTACTCTAAGCATTTAGTTGCTTAAAACTTGGTCAGAAAACTCCTTTGTGTTTTGTCCTCTAAAAGCTGGTTTATTTCAATGTCTAAAAACATTTTAAATTAAAAACTTGATTAGAAAGTGTTAAAAGAAATGTAATTGATTGCAATTGTTTACCATATACATTTCAAAACATAATATTCATCATAAAGTAAAACAGTACTCAATCAATTCCTAATAAAGTTTGATGTTGGTTCTTGAAACAAGTATTTTCACTCTCTTATTCCCTGTTACTCCATCTGCTCTCTTAAGTAGATGAGATTCTCAGATTCTTTGATTTGCTGCTAATGTAATCACTTTAGATGTTGCTGCTGGTCTGCCAAGCGTCTTTGGTAACCCTCCTAACGCCATCACTGCTCTGCCTATATGGGAACTTGAACTAAGAATGTGGTTTTCCCAGGAAGAAATTTGATATGGACCACAAACCAGGATTAGTTAGATAAATCATAAACTGTTTGTGGACACCTGAAACTGCATGTAACAGAATGAATATCATAGAAAGAATGTGGTTGAACATGTCAAACTGGTTTTACTTTTTTAAGCTGCTTTCTCAACATAATCAATGTCTGCCATTGTGCTAAAAGACAGCAGCAAGGCTTCACAAGAAAGTAAACTTGACAGTTACAAGCGTCCACCCAATAACTGAGCACACTTCATTTTCACTTGCTGTGAACGCCCTGTTACAGTTCTGCAGGTTGTGCTGCTTTTCAGAGATATTGATGTGCGTTTAAGACTCTCCCACTTTGTTTTAAAACTCTTGCTTTCAAACATTTATTTACACAAGAACAAGAACACTAAAACTGTTAATTTTGGGATCATCTCTTTACCAGACGTGAGAGGGTGGTTAGATGTTATGCGACATTCATAACCTAATGCTGACAAATCTTTTTATACACAATATAACATGCGAGTGACACTTCTATTGCTAAACCCTTTTGAACTCTTTCTTCCAGACGGTGATTATGTTTTTGATGTCTTTGTGTGTGCAATTAGTTTTGGTTACATTTTTTTTTATGTTGTATTTTGGGATAAACTGTAAATAATTCTTTAATGTTTTAAAGTCCTGTTTGATTGTTTAACATCACAAATAACGTAATTGAAACGTTAAGCATCTGTTTAGCACCTAAAGAGACATAACTTGGTTTTCAACAGCATGAGTGCAATCGCAGTTCAGTAAGGAAGACCTCATTTTAAAATAAACTGTGCGAGTGAACCCATACCTGACCGTAATGATGTTGCGGTAACTTGGCAGAAGTTTTTCCATATTTAGGAAGCGTGTGATTTCCTCCAAAATCAGACGAACATCTGGATTCAAGCTGTCCACTGTGCGCACCTCACCATTAACGTTGATGGCAGGAGTCAGGGAATTTGTCAGAGCATCGATCAGCTCTGCTCGATAGTAATTATCAGAAAACTGGAGAGCAAAAACACAATGTTATTATGTTAAAAATTAGCCAAAATAAAGAACAACTGCTAATTCACCTTGTTCTTCCGGTTGTCATTGTATTTGATGAGGTCCAGAATAAAGTTTAGGACCTCTTTGGGACACAGATTCTGAACATCTCTGAGCTGCGCCATTGCCACAGGCATTGTCTGTTTGAGAAAAAAAAGAGAGTTTCATTGCAAAAATGTATACTAAGCTAGACAAAGGCATACAAAGGCTACCCGAATTTTGAATTTTACCAGAGACCTTAAACAGTAAGTTCATTACTTTTCACTAATCCTCCAAATGTAACATACGTACTGTATAGTTCTAACACAAATATCAAGCAGTAGAACAAACAAGACCAAACTAAAAACTCATCAGAAGCATAGAAGAAAGTGTAATACTGTTTTTTTAACCACACTCAATCTTTTTTTAACCAATAATTGTATTACACACTCTTATAATTTTTTGCTAAAACTGCTTTGTAATGTATTCATTACTAAGCACGTAACTGTGTAAAATTAAAGTGTAATATGTTTGCTTGTTTGATTATGTATTTCTTTATGCCATGTCAGCAACAAAGTCTTCTTTGCAAACACATATTATTCATGAAGAAACATAAATACAAAGGTTTCATAAATATTTTAAAAATGTTAAATATTAATACTACAAGTTACTAACAAATCATTCCAAATAGAGATGTGAATAACTAATTGGCTAAATATATATAAACATATTCAATTACCTTTTGTAAGAAGTAGCTTTGAAAATTGATGAAGTTGTTGGTCTTGACAATGTTCGGGCAGCTTTTGCAGCAGAACATGCGAGTAAAGAGTGACTTCATAGCAGGAGGGCCCGTCCACGTGCTCACCATGGAATTGGCAATCTGAAAAACAAGCTTCCAGTTGATTTTTGGCTTCATTTTAAATTACTTTAACAGTTAACAGATCGTACTGCATATTAACTTTGTAGGAAAGAAATGGCCTTACCTAAGCCAAGCAGAAAAAGGCATGCATATGCACACTTTGTAAAAGACATCTGATCTGACTCAAGGTATTCGCTAACTTGTGTAAACACTTTGCCATTATAACAAACAATTTAATATTTTTTAACAAATAATATATTTGCTAATTCCTGTTTCATGCTAATTACAAGATGGCGTCATGTCAAACAGTTGATAAGTCATTCTAGTCTTGCTGATCACTGGTTAATTCATGTTAGCATCCTGCTCTTCTTCTTCTTTCGGCTGTTCCCAGTTTAGGGGTCGCCAGAGCAAATCATCTGTTTCCACCTAACTCTGGCCTCAGTATCCTCTACTCTTGCACCAATTACCTTCATGTCCTCCTTCAGCACACCCATATAACTTGTATTTGGCCTTCCTCTTGCCCTCTTGCCTGGCAGCTCCATCTCCAACATCCTTCTACCAAAATAACTACTATCCCTTCTCTGCACATGTCCAAACCATCTCAATCTGGCTTCTCTGACTTTGTCTCCAAAACAACCAACCTGAGCTGTTCCTCTGATGTGCTCGTTCCTAATCTTGTCCATCCTTGTCACTCCTAAACTGAACATCCTCATCTCTGCTACTTCCATCTCTGCCTCGCGTCTCTTCCTCACTGCTACAGTCTCTAACCCATACATCATAGCTGGTCTCACTACTGTTCTGTACACCTTTCCTTTGATTCTTGCTGACACTCTTCTGTCACACAACACCCCTGACACTTTTCTCCACCCACTCCAACCTGCCTGCACTCGCCTCTTCACCTCTTTTCCACACTCCCCGTCGCACTGGACTGTTGACCCCAAATACCTAAACTCCTCCACCTTCTTGACCTCAGCCCCATGTAACCTCACTGTTCTACTTCCCTCCCTCTCGTTCAAACACATGTATTCTGTCTTACTACGACTGACTTCTTCTTCTTTCCAGAGCAGACCTCCAACTTTCCAGCTGTCCCTCCACCTGCTCTCTACTCTCACTACAGATTACAATGTCATCTGCAAACATCATTGTCCATGGAGATTCCTGTCTGACCTCATCTGTCAACCTGTCCATCACCATAGCAAACAAGAAGGGACTCAAAGCCGATCCTTGATGTAGCCCCACCTCCACCTTGAACTCCTCCGTCTGACCTACAGCACATCTCACTGTTGTCATACTCCTCTCATACATATCCTGAACTACTCTAACGTACTTTTCTGCCACTCCTGACATCCTCATACAGGACCATAGCTCCTCTCTCGGCACCCTGTCATACGCTTTCTCTAAGTCCACAAAGACGCAGTGCAGCTCCTTCTGACCATCTCTGTACTTCTCCATTAGCATTCTCAGAGCAAAAATTGCATCAGTAGTGCTCTTCCTGGGCATGAAGCCATACTGCTGCTCGCAAATATCCACTTCCCTTCTTAGCCTAGCTTCCACTACTCTTTCCCAGAGTTTCATTGTGTGGCTCATCAACTTTATACCTCTGTAGTTGTTACAACTCTGCACATCACCCTTGTTCTTAAAGATTGGCACTAGGACACTTCTCCTCCATTCCTCAGGCATCTTCTCACTCTCTAGAATCCTGTTGAATAACCTAGATAGGAACTCCACTGCTGTCTCTCCTAGACACTTCCACACCTCCACAGGGATGTCATCTGGACCAACAGCCTTTCCACTCTTCATTCTCCTCAGAGCCTTTCTAATCTTTTCAAATTCCTGCTCTACAATGTTCACCTCTTCCCCCCTTCTTTCCCTCTCATTCATCAACTCTTCAAAATACTCCTTCCATCTTCTCTGCACACTCTCCTCACTCGTTAGAACCCTTCCATCTCTATCTTTAATCACCCTTATCTGTTGCACATCCTTCCCATCTCTGTCTCGCTAATCTGTACAATTCCTTCTCACCTTCCCTCGTGTCTAACCTGGCGTACAACTCATCATATGCCTTCTGTTTGGCCTTTGCTACCTCCCTCTTCACCCTGCGCTGTGATTCCTTGTAGTCCTGTCTACTTTCTTCAGTCCTTTCGATGTCCCACTTCTTTTTAGCTAGCCTCTTCTTCTGGATGATGTCCTGTACTTCCTCATTTCACCACCATGTTTCCTTATCTTCTTTCCTTCTTCCTGCTGACACACCTAGCACCTTCCTACCTGTCTTCCTGATCACTTCTGCTGTAGTTTCCCAGTCCTCTGGAAGCTCTTCCTGACCACCCAAAGCCTGTCTCAGCTTCTGTCTGAATTCCTCACTACCGTCTTCCTTTTCCAACTTCCACCACTTGGTCTTCTTTTCCATCTTTCCTCCCCTCTTCTTCCTGACCACCAGAAACATCCTACACATCACCATCCGATGCTGTCTGGCTACACTCTCTCCTACCACTACTTTGCAGTCAGTGATCTCTCTCAGATTGGCTCGTCTACTTAGGTTGTAGTCCACCTGCGTACTTCTACCACCACACTTGTAGGTAACTCTATGTTCCTCCCTCTTCTGAAAATAAGTGTTAACTACAGCCATTTCCATCCTCTTGGCAAAGTACACCACCATCTGTCCTTCTGGGTTCCTTTCCTTAACACCAAACCTGCCCATCACTTCCTCATCACCTCTGTTGCCCTTGCCAACATGATCGTTGAAGTCTGCTCCCACCACTACTCTCTCCCCTCTGGGAATACTCTCCATCACCTCATCTAACTCACTCCAGAATCTCTCCTTTTCTTCCAGCTTACAGCCTACTTGTGGAGCATAACCACTCACTACATTCAACATCACCCTTTCAATCTCTAACTTCAAACTGATCCCCCTGTCAGACACTCTTTTCACCTCTAAAACATTCCTCACAAACTCCTCCTTCAGGATCACTCCTACCCCATTTCTCTTCCTATTCTCACCATAGTAAAACAGTTTGTATCCCCCTTCAATACTACGCGCTTTTCTACCCTTCCACCTGGTCTCCTGCAAACACAGAATATCTACCTTCCTTCTCTCCATCATGTCCGCCAGCTCTCTACCTTTCCCGGTCATTGTACCAACGTTAAGAGTCCCTATTCTCAGACCTATACTCTTGCTTTTCCTCTTCTCTCTCTGCCTACGAATCCTTCTCCCTCCTCTCCTTCTTTGACCAACAGTAGTCCAATTTCCACTGGCACCCTGTAACTCAACAGCACCAGTGGCAGTCGTTGTTAACCCGGGCCTCGACCAATCCAGTATGGAAATCGAATTGATGACTTGCATATTTGGTTTTGGCATGTTTTACGCCGGATGCCCTTCCTGACGCAACCCTCTCTATTTATCCGGGCTTGGGACCGGCACAGAAGTCACTGGCTTGAAACCCCTGTGGCTAGATGTTAGCATCCTGCTAATCACTAACAATTAATTTAAGAAATGTGAGCTTAGAGTTTGAGTTGTATTTCACTAATCATGAAAAATATAAATTTATTAAAAAAAAAGAGCTTACCTTAGCCAAGCAGAAGCATGCATGCATGCGGACCTTATAGAAGCACTGGTCTTGTTCTAGGATATCCGTGAGAGCCCGGCGGGAGGTAGCGGTAGGAAACTTTTCCAGTGCTAAAATGGCCTCTTCTTGCGCCACTACATCCCTCTCGTACCGCAGCTGGTAATGCCACATGAAATCTGCTTGTTCAAACTCCACCTTCCGCAGGATGGACATGTCCGGATCGATTCGAATCCAGAGCAGAGGAGAGTCAGCACTGATATTTTGAGACAGACAACAGTTGCTGTTATGGCAATGAATGCAAACAAGCTCATATTTTCACAAACTCTTAAAATATTTTTCAAATTTAGATATTTTTCTATCAGGAAAAACACTGCTAGTGCAACAATATTTATTTTTATATAAATGATTGACTTACATTCCCCCTGGCACAATATCACTCTGGGAGCTTTTGTTTAAGTGTTTAATGGAATCTTTTATTTTCATTAGTTTAACAATGATACTTTTAATCTCTTTCATCACAAGATTCCTCAATCTTTAAACAAATAACAATTGTAACTAAAGGTTATCTTTGTATGCTTCATAATGTGTTTAATTTCTTACACACTGCACCTTTAAGCAGCACACCGAAATTATTTCTGTTAGCTCCTAAAATATTAGTTTATTCAGAGATCTCTAAAGTGTAACTTTAAAATACAGTGCGTTTGTTTACTTACTTGCTTGCTTACTTACCTGTAAACAGTGGAATCGATCAATTGTCCTATAACTGTTGGTATAACTGTAATATTAGTTCATCTGCCACTTGAATGATAGCAGTGAGGAAGTGCTTGAGTCCTTGTGAGCCTACCCTCAATTTAACTTTACAACAGTAAAACATTTTTACTATGAAAATGCTAGTAAAGCACCTCGTTGGAACTCATTTCAATGGTTTTATTAAATTTTGAAATACATTGTAGCCTAATAAAATCAAATGCTGATTATTAAATAAAACATAGACAAGACAATGAATTATTGTGTGAAATAAATATGAAAGAATGCCTTTGTCGGTAGGCAAATCTCACAGGGTAGGAAAATTAATAGAGAAATTTGTGTTCAAAAGATCTCTCAGATATTACTAATATTATCAGATTATCCGAGAATAATGTAACTTCAATATAGTGTATTGACAAATCTGGACCACAATGCTAATTTTAAGTATTGATGCCTTTATAAAGTAGAGAGAGAGAGAGAAAGAGAGGGGAAAAAAAGACAAAGAGAGAGCATAAAACATCTTACTCCATAGCAGCCAAATCCATGTCCACCTCTTCTCCGTTCATCAAAGGGATTTTCTTTTTCTTGTTCCTGGAAATGATGCACAGCTGTTAAACAATTCTGTGTTTGTTTGTTTTTATTAAAAATAAAATTATATTGTTTTAAGAGGGTAGATGGCAACATCATCAATATGCCAAGCACTCTGAAATGATTCAGAAATCCTTTGGAAACAGTACAATTGTCCTACCGTCTGCTTTTGGAGTGGCAAGGGATGTCATGCTTGAGACTGTTCTCCTCTATCTGCAAAGTGTGGTTGAATGACCCATCCAGCTCCTGTACTGTCACTTTAATTGGGCCCTGAAAAAAGGGAAAAAGTTTTGTTAGACAAACAGGTTTCAGCTTCACCTATACATGAGAACTCTCTTGGTTGCTGTATACACTCACCACATATTTCTGTGTCCCAGACGAAGTGTAATCCTGACGGATCTCAAGTTCCAGAACGTTTCGTTTCCTGTTGAAGGCAAAACTTCCAAAAAATTTGACCACCCCACTTTGGTCTCTGAGAGTGACGAGTTAAAGGTCAAATTGCAGTGGGTTGAAGACTAAATGGTGAGAATATTGCATACAGACTACTTTAAATATTGCATTTCCATCTGTCTGTCTCTTTTGCAAATCCAGTTTGAACAAAGAAAGACAATTATTCTGGCGAACTGCCCTCTGGTGGTTAACACCTACTACTTTAAATGTAAACTCTTATCTGGACAAATTTTTTTATACAAAAAGACCTGGTATAGATACTGGATACTAAAAGGCAGTTCAAGCCAATTCATAATGGCCAATCCTATACATTTGTAATGTTTTTTTTTTTTTTTAATCAAACTACAGTTAATGACAATGATAATCCCAAAGGAGTTGCACATGATTTCAAGGATACACCCACTGCTTGATCAGGGGTCCTATGTCTTTCCCAGACACATTGGAAATAGATTTAAGGAATCCGGATGTAGACACCAGCATCTGGCTCCACATGTGAGACTGATATTTCTGGGATGAAGCTGTGCTGGCCAGACTCAGGAGCTTGTTGAAAACCTGATGAAAGATTTTAATTACACAGGCATTGCATTACTACATCTAACCAAATCAAAATATCTTAAAATTAAGGAAATCCCAGCTCCTTTACCTGAAGCATGAACTCCATGCTAATTCTGTTTTCAATGAGCCTCATCACCAGGTGGGCTTTGCATTGGAACATTTTGTAATATTCCCAGGACAGTGTATGGGGGTGTTTGATGGAAAAGTGCAGGTGAGGTGTCGGACTGAAAGATATTTTTTTGTGTATGTTTAATAATTAAAAACACCCTAAAAAAAGATTTTAAAAAATGTGTTTTACTTGTCTTTTTCCTTTCCTCCAGCAAAGGTCGGATGTAGCAAGACACCCCCAATCTTTAACTCATACTCCACAATCCTGTCCAGTTCCTGTAATGAGATTGTTTACAAAGAAAGCACTTAATAAGATGATATTTGAATAACAGCGGATTTAAAAACCATTAACACTATACCTCTTTAATCCAGTGACGATACTCATTGACTCCAAATGTTTTCTTCAAATAGAGTCCATAAATATAGCCTGAAATTCCCTTCAGAACCCATTCATCAGACCTGCACTCACAAATTATAATACTCAAAATGAAGGCAGTGTGCAGAGCTATTTTCTGCAATTTACTTTTCAATGGAATGTGTGAATATGACGCTTTGTACATACAGAAAAAGAGATGTCTCAGTCAGTCAGACTTTAAAGGAACCAAGTTTCTGACATAAACACATTAATAGGATTTGAATTAGGCTGACATAAACAGCGCTGGGTCAGAGCGACCACCGTCACCCTAACCATGACTTTTATGGTTTTAAAAGTATAAGAGCCTTTTCTCAAACTATGGCACCATTAAATATCAACTTGCTCAGTCCTTTTTGCACATTTCAAGTAAGACTCTTTTACAGATGTGACATAATATCAGTGTTACATGTTTGAGAATGTGGCTTATTTGTTTGTGAAGGACAGGTAAAGAATTCAAAGAATTAGGGATGTGTTTGATATCATGTTAAAAATAGCTCACCAGTCGGACAAGTATGTAGAAAAATATCCATTTACCAGGACATCCTAGAGATGAAGCAGCCAAAAAACTGCTGAGCCAGAGCATTAGCCAGAAAGCTTCTAGTCACTGGAGTCTGGTCTATAATCATGCCACTGTGCAGCAGGTTGGTACTGAGAAGATAAATAGCATATTATATACCATGTCTGTATTCAGCCAATGATAATAAATAAAAACTTGAACGCAAATATAAACACAACATTATTTCATTTTAACTTTGAGAAGGTATTTGTTTTCTCAGACAAAATAAAACAGATTTTTGAACATTAAATAAGCAAACATTGACAGATAATGAAAATATTTGACGAATCTGTGACATACACAGGCTCCTTTTGATGATATTGAAGTCTTAACAAAAAGAGACAAAATGCACTTTTTCAATAACAAAAGTTATTTAGCTTTGGCTCATTATTAAAGGATAACCTCAAACACACAGACTTTTCAATATCTCATTTTAGCATTAACCCTTTAACTTTTAAAACATTGAATAAAATGTGTCCTTTTTGACCACCTATTTGCTATATAAAATGCAAACTCACTTTGAAAAAAAAAAACATACATGACAATTTTCCTAAAAAATTTGATGTTTGGATGATTTCCATGCTTCAGGTCTTTCTCAAACCTTTCTGATGGTAAATGCACATACTTATTCTTTCAATCTAGCAAATACTGAAATTGTGCTAAAGATTTTACTTAGAAAGCTCATATATTGAAATGTACCTGAAAATGCTCATCGATGCATACGATGAGACTTGCACATAAGACTCATCCACGAAGACCGTTTTGAAGCAGGAGTAAGGATAGCGACAGGTGAGGATCTCCTCGTAAAACTCAAAAACCTCATGAAGGTAGGACATTGTGTGCTTCAAAAGGGGAAGCATCTGTGGCAGGCAAAAATGAGTCACCTGTAGGAAGTTATAGGAAGAATTATAGAAAATAAAAACACACTTCTAAATATAGCTTAAAAAAACTCCAAATCCTTTTGGAAAACAAATACACACAATATTTCTTAGGCTCTTTTTATTAGAACAACAAAAAAAATACATCGGTTGATTGAGACTGAGCATCCCAAAAATTTCCCTCATCCTCACCTCATGCATGTAGGGGTCCACAAGCACCTCGAAGGGCCCTACTGCCATGGAAATGTTAGGGGCTGCAGTGGGGATGGGCAGCAGGTAGTGAAAGGTTTTTTTGCGCATGTCATGGGTGTAAACCGTCTCCACCAAATCCCCACAGGACACGGCCACCATGGATGCATCCACGGTGAACTCAAGCTTCCAGGTGCACAGCTCCGAATAGGAGTCAACACATGGAAACCAGAAACTGGTGAAGATGATTTCATATTAGAATATTGCATATTCTAATAAACTGCAGTGAATAAGGTTATTTATCATCTACAAAGCTATAAAATAGGTTCTGCTTTTAATATTGCTACATAATGAATTTTCTATCTATAATAATAATCCGTTTCCACCTGAATTAATTTATAAAACAATGCATGTGGTATTTAAAGGGGTCATGGACTGGATTTTTCTTTTTTTTTTTCCTCTACTGCCGTAGCTCCCTTAGCTATCCCCCTTCCATGTGTTGAAGTTCCTGCTTTCCATAGTTTATGTCATTCTTCCATTAAAAATTTTTTTTCCTCTCTTCTTTTTGTCCTCGGACTATGTTACAGTTCACTGTAGAGTCTGGAGCTTACCGTGTAGAATTTTGGTTTCCGAAGGAGAAAACATGTGCTGCTCTTTCAGCCATGCTTCCTTCTACATCAGGTACTACGAAATGCAACCCTCCCTTCGGCTGATCCAATGAAAACTCAATGTAAACCTTCATAACTTTCATCTCTACAAAAAATAAATTTGATCAGAAGGATGTTACAGACATTTAGATCATACCAAGATACTTTTTGATTGAATGAACATAGAGTAGCCAGTCTTAGTGTTGATCAAGTAGACAACTGGTTTAAACCACATGATTACCAAAATCAATTAAATGAGGAATTTCTACAGTTCACGCTACTGACCATCTCCTTGCTTCCACAATTCTGAAGGAACTTTAATTGAAAGCTCTCCATTGCCAGCATCTGGATCCACGGCACTAACTGCTGCTGTGTAAGCGCTGGAGAAATAGTTCAGGTTCCTCCTATTCACCAAAGAGAAAGTCTCAGTTAATATAAAAGTCACTTCAGTTTGTATGCAGAAACATTTGATGCAGAATACTTTTTATTCAATCGTTGCTAAAGTGAAACAATTAACGTTTAAACCTCAAACTAAAGCAAATTTTTAAAAATAGTACAAAATATTTAACCACTTATCTCAAAATAATGGAGGGCTTTAAACAAAGATTTTCTTTTGTTAGTAATATGATTAAAGGAACACAGGAGAATAAGAATAAGTGTTATTAAGGCTCTGCTAAAATCAATCCAGGAGCATATTTATTTTGTAAGCGCAAACTATGCATGCACTTGCTTCAAATATTTTTATTAAAGACAAATGACTTAATCTTGAAACAGAAAACCCCCCAGAAACGGTTTCATTTTAGTCCATCTTGATGTTCACACAGCCGGCCATCGGGTAAGATGTGAAAATCATAATTGACACTGATGACAATTAATTTTAGAGTAAAGCTTGTAAGTACTCACATTTCATCAATTTCTCCTATTAAAACCAAGTCATTCCATTGCTTTTTTGCCACTAAATCTCAATGACTGTGTGTGGCCTGGTGTGAAAGTGATGTTATACCATTGACTGTATATAACATGAACATAGCATGAAAGATGTTTGATGTGAACGGAAGAGCAGGCTGAAAGTGGGAAGTGCAGCATTTTTCTGGTGACCAAAAATAAGGGAGGTAGTGATTGCTCGTTTACATTTAATATGTCTTAAAGAAACTTTTTTTAAATCTCTGAGTGTTCTTGAAGGTAAAAAACTAACAATCTAAATCAACACCAGGGGTGTAAACATCTTTTTTTTTTATCTCCAAAGTTGTGCAGTTTTAACATTGGAATGAATGACAACCTGCTCAGTTCTGATCCTTGTGGCCGATAAAGGTACTACACTTCAGTCACTTCCTATTGTGCAGGAGCAGGGAGAGTGGGAGTTTGACCCTTGTGTTATACATACAGTAGAGTGGACAGACAGCTGAGAAAATTAAGATCATATCCAGATGAAAATTTTCAATTTAATTGAAAAAATTTAATTGCTTGTTTGCTGTGTTGCACTTTACTGTACTTATGTTGTTTGTATTGTACTTATGTTGTTTGCACGGATGGCTCCATTGTACCGTAGAAAATTTGTTGTGTGTGCATGCACACACATGGCAACAAAGTTGATTCTGATGTGTGCATTCTAGTATGATCACATCCTAAAATCTGACTGAAACGTACAATCCTTAACATCTTCTTTTTTTTTCTCCATCCTTGTATGAGCTCGGTCTGCTTGCTCTGATTTTACGCATGCTTAAATAGAATTTAGTGCTGGAGGTGCATTTCTATATCAGATTTTTTTTTACTGTTTAAACATTCACCTTTTTTTCGTTGTAAAATACATTGTAATCGGCAGCCGATGGAGAGTGTAGCCATGGGAAATCACAGACTGGTGACGTCATGTGAGAGCACAGTGTAATCTGCATTGAAGCAAGGTCTGGAGTTTTTAAAGACAGAGATGACTGAATTGAACTTACTGCTTGGACTCATGGTGACAGACCTCAAGTGTGGGGTCATTGTATATAAATGGAGCCTCAAGATCATTCACTCGGACCCTGTAGATGCGGCATTGCTTGCTGTTCAATTTAATCCGGTTCAGGTTCACCACTGTTGGAAATATGGTCAACTCCACATATCCCTAATCAGATTGAGAACAGACATGTGACACTAGTTACTGCTGGGATATACTTTTTCAACAAATAGGATGCCATATTTCTATTGTTTAGCATACCTTTTGACATAAACAAAATTATATCCAGCAAACACTAAACTTCCCCTTATGTTAGTTTATGGATTGATTTCAAGATAAAGTTTTCCTTTACGTAAACATAAAGGTTAGATCAAACTGTATTTTAGGGATAGAATGGCTGGCCCATCATTTAACAAATAATTGTGCAGATGCAAAAAAAATTGCCGTTCATGATCTTTACAAATAAACAGATTCATAAACTTCATGAAATTATACCACTAAACAATATATTTTGAATTTAAGATAAAAGCAAAATCATAGAGGAAGTGCAACAGAGTGAAAATGTGCCTGGATGTCTCTGTCCGAAACTTCTAGAGAGCATTCAACATTGCACCTGCTGCTAAATATCCCATTCAAAATTCAATTATAGCATATTAATGTTAACAGTGATGAAAACCATTGACCATAAAAAAACCTTTTAATATCAACATGACTACTTAACCAATGTTAATTATAACCTGCATTGAGATTTAATATTATCTTTTGATAGTATTACACTGAGGGAAAAAAATCCCACTTTGGAAAAGACTGTAACGTTGGTGTGAAGGACAAACGTTTTTGATTCGCTGAACGTTCTGCCAACTATCAATAGTTTATAGCGTCCACGTTGACCAAAAATATCACATGTTTAATTTTCAACATTGAATAAAATTGGCCCTATATTTTGTCAAAAGATTACAACAAAACCAATTCAGTGTTTCATATACATAACCTTATTAAAAAAAATCAAAGGCAACACTCACAATGACAGACTTCCTCTGAAAATTCACGTTGTTGATGCAGACTACCTGATGGGTTGTAAAGAAGTAAGCACAGTGTTAAATGTATGTGCAGCGAGAAAACCCAAAGTATAAACCGATCAGTTCAAAATAAAAAGTGATACTTATAATTTATATGGTCTTGGACTCTCGAAGCCCTTGTCTTTCTTGCGATTCATTCTGCAATTCCGTTCGAAGACATAACCTCCAAAAAGACACGTTCAGTTCGTTTAAGAACTTGAATTTAAAACAAAAACTGGCTCCTGGTTCTAAACTCAATATCTTAATTTGTTAATGTTGCAAAACTATTTCCCCTCCTCCATGCAACAACTACCAAAGAGTTTATTTTTCGGCCATTTTGAATCTTGCAATTCTATTTCTTCGTCAAATGTTTTGAGAGGTTATCAAACCAAACACTTTGTTTATTACCGCCACCACCCGGTGAAGCTACCTAGTGCAGGGAGTTTAAAGTAGAGTGTGTCTCTTTAGCTCTTTACCAATTTATATCAATCATATTATATATTATATGCTTAAATACATTTTATGAATTAGAATTGTAATTAGAATTACAACATAATGTTTTTACTATTTTCTAGAATTATAATCTCTATTGATTCTCGTATCTTTCTGTGGACACCACACTCTACCATAAGAAAGAGCTAGAGGTTTATTCAAGCGCCAAAAACAACCAAAGTGATTAAAGTTTGAATGATTATTTTCTCTACTGTTGCATATTCTGTATGTTGTTCACTTAAAACGGTTTATTTTATTGGTGTTTCATGAGTACTGAAAAAAATGATGCAGTTTTTTTTGTGGGATTTTATTTAATTTACGAAATAGAGAAATAAAACAGCAAATGTGTGGCTAAAACATTTTTATATGTACACAAAATGTATAAATTACAAGGAAGCTATACATTAGAAACATTATTAAAGAGTTAAAAGTGTCAAAAAGAAAGGCACTCTATAACAAGAACTTCTTTTAAAGTTTCAGAAGTCTGAAAAACATTCTATAATTCTTTAGGGTTGCCAAAAACCTAAAATATAATTTTCAAGAAATGAAAAGGAAATAAAATCCTTTATAATTTATTTTAATCACTTAGTTCAAAAAGAAAAAATATTTTTCTACAAACGGTGAAACATTTCAAACTTTTGATTTTAAGTTTAACTATTATGTTTATATTATGGTGTGTATATATTAAGAAATGAAAATGAAAAGCTACTGGATTAGCTGTTTTATTCTTAACTATCAAAACTGAAAACAAAATAAAAGCATGAATTATTTCACTGTGAAGTGAACTAAAATAGCATACAAGTTTCCTTTTTGAAACTAAATGATTGAATCAGGTGGACTTTCCCTTGATGTTAAAGTGTTGGCACACCCCAGCAACTGCTTCAGCTAAAACTGTTTTGGAACTTTATTGGTTAAACATAAATCAAACACTCATGAGAGGGATTTCATTTCTCAAGAGCAGGATCTTGAATAAATGCACTAAAACAAGATCGGGGTGAAATGTCCAAACCATCACCTATCAAAAACCATAGTGTAGCTACAAAAAAGTACACACAACCAAAAATATACCTACTACTTTATGATTTCTTAGACAAAATGCTTTGCTAAATAGTTTTAATTAAATTTCAGGTTGAGCGGACACATCCTTTGCCTTCTCTGGTTCAGAGAGCTTTAAATCCAGGTCCTGTTTGTGTTCTTTTGGCATATGCTTTCTGGAGACAGGAAAGAATATATACTTCAAAACAATATTTTGATTCATATAGGTTCAAAAATCTAAAGTAACATCTTATCAGTAAAAAAGATTTTCAAAATGTGTTTATTTCTCATAGAACAAATACAACCAGTAAAATGTGAAGGTGGGGATGTGAGGAAGATCTACAGGATAAGTTAGTGAAATATAAAGGGGACAATACAAACAAGTTTTTCCTTACTTTAGCATCAGCTTTCCATCACCATACTTTAAAACATTCACAACAAGTTAATGCTAAATGTGATAACTGCTCATCTATCTATCAAAGATACACAAAGACCTAAAGGGTGTAGGTTAATCTGAGACCACTGAGAAAACTGAACCTGTGCTGAGGAGCAGGCTGGATATCTGGCATAACATCCCAGCTTGATCTTAAGCTGAACGTAATGAGGAAGAAAATCTCAATACAAGCGGATGGGACAAATCACAGCCATGATCAAACAGTGCTAGTGCTGTATCTCTTAAAACAAAATCCTTAAGAGTAAATAAAGTATTAAAAAACAATTTAAAAAGTGACATATAAACATTATTTTATTATAACTTTAAGGGGTTTATTTTTGGTTTATAAGCATCTATATACTATTGATAATATCAATAATTTGATGTTTTATTCAAAACCTCAGTTAGTCCTTTATAAATACAAATTTTTGCTATTTAAAAACCAGTTAGTTATTAGTTGTAAGCGATTCATGAGAGCATTTTAAATCTTCTTAAATGATTATTAAACTATTTACAAGCAAATTCTTACATTTTATTATTCAGACATTTAGTAACTGATACTATTAATACTACCAATAAAATGAGCTATTAACACACTTTCCAGCTAGTTATAAAACATTTACCAGCTGCTAAATAAATGATGCTTTACAAGTCATAAATAGTCTTCACTTTAGTCAACCTTACAAAAACAGTTAACTAGCAACTGGTAAATAACTAGCTGAACTAATTGTGAGTTAAAGTAGGAAAATGTGTTAATAAAGCATTTATTATCACTCGGAGTAATTGTTACTGTAACTCTGAATCATAAGATGTATGAATGTGCTTTTAAAAATTCCATTATTAAGCCTAATTAATAAATGATTAACTGATCCTCAATAAAGTATCACATTATTGTCTTTAAGTACATTATATAGATGAATAAACCAATAATAGATCCTTTATAGTTATATTTATAAACTGCTTACAAAAGTTTATTAACAATGCTTTATAAAACATTAATTAACTCTTTGCTAATACTTAATTAACAATTAGCAGTGTGTAGTTATTTTAAAGTGCTTTCAACTCATTTAGTTCTCATTTAAATTCAGGATCAAGATTTTACAATCAGACATTCTGTCAATTAGTTCAAAGGGCCTTTGTTTAATTTGTGATAATTCTGTTTAATAAAAGCCACTTTGATCTCCTTTAGCCGACTTTAATTGGTTATGTGCTACATCTCATAAACTGTGATTGATATTAGAGGTTATCTTTGGGAACAGGCAAATCACAAGATTAAATGGATGTCTTTAATTGGTAAAACTGATTGTTAGAAAGTTGATGAATGTTCAACACTCTTACCGGATAGTTTTCACAATGAACCAGATGATAATAGTCAAACCAAAACAGCCACACAGAGATCCGATGACCATTCCTGCAATTTCACCTGAGATAGAGACCGGATTTTACATTCCAGAACTGAACTAACTGTGTTTCAAAGAGAATAAATATCTCAGTTTAAACAACAGAAAATGATTGAACAGTTGAACAATAAAACTGTTTGAATAATCCATAAGTAAATGTTCCCACCTGCAGAATAAATTTTCACTTTGACTGCAAAGAGAAAGTGGATGAAAAAAAAAACTATTAGTGTAAACACAATGCTAATTCACTACGAAAATCAGAAATGTGCCACCCTTTCTTCAATATATTTGTATATTTATGGTGTAAATATTCCTCAACATATAGTTAACAGTTAACAATAAAGCACATGCATTTAAATTGTTGATTTCAATGAGGTGGGAGGAATTAAAACAACTGTTATATGTCAAAAATTTAATTAATTCTAAATGAAGCAGATTAAAAGTGCTTATTACTATTTTAATGTTGTAAAAAAACAACAACAATGTGATGTAAAAAAGCATTCATATCACTCATGATTCTGATCTAGAAGTAATGACAATTATCCTGTTGATGTTTTTCACTCAGTGAGACTATACATAGATTTAACTGGTTAACATAAAAACACTTTAAATACGATGCCTCCTCAACCAAAGACGTTATATGGAAGCGATATGAACGTCTTTTAAATGTCAAGTGTTTACAGAAGAGTATGAGAAGAGTTAAAAACATTAAAACAAAGAGGAAAAGTTATAACCCCTGTTTTCTTTCTCCCTCTCCTTTTTTTATTATTTCTCTGTTTCCTACCAGGAACGAAAGAGGACAAGACAGTTCTGTAGTTAAGAGGTTGAGTGGTCCGGAAGTTATCCTGGAGAGCCACTTCTTCTTCTTCTGCATGACTGGAGTACAACACTGTCTCCAATTTTCTCAGCTAATATAAAAACAAGAGCAAATGAAAAATTTATTCTGATTGTTCATGAGGTCGGGATGTGTAAAACATGAAAAAAATGACCTGTTAATGACCTATGAACCAAAATCAATCAAAAACACAACAATCAATGTTTAATCTGATTATTTTTTCTTCTGACTTGGTTTCTGAAAATATTCAAACATACAAATGACTGTGAATGACGTGAAACTCCTCAAAGTTGTGACAGGTTAGTTTATATCACTATTATTTTTTAGTACATTTCAATATGCTTGAGGTCTACATTCTCATGCTTTGTGCCTTTTAATGTCACATTGTCATTGGAAGTCAAGTGAAGTAAAGCTTTTTATTCAAGCATCATGTTCTCAAGCAGTAAGAAACTATAATAACATTTCACTATAAAATCGCCACATTGAAGAATTTGTACAAATCGCACCAATAAGCTTATGATAACTTTCTAAATTGTTGTTAAGCTAATTTTGTATTATTCTTTGTACCATGAAACTGCCTCAGAGGTTTAAGTCCGTTAAAATTTTGCTTTCGGCAGCTCTGAATCTTGATGCACTTTGTTTTGGTGGTTTAAGTGATGAGATGATCCGACACCTCATGATCATGAAAAGAGACCTTACTGCGCAAGGGTAACAACAATGTCTTAACCCCAGCACGTGGGTTTCTCTGGTGAATGAAGATGCTGCTCCAAAATTTAGAATGTGTTTGACTAAACCTTACAAACTGTGATGTATCTGGTGAGGGATAATTTCCCTGAAGCCAGTCAAGGAAAATCAGCTTTTCAGTATCACCCAAATAAGCCCTGCTCTATTATCATAATTTTGTTAATCACGGGGTGGCATTGACCTTAATGCTTTGTTTTTAGTTCTTACAGGAACCTGCCCAACTTTCAATTTTGAAAAACAATCTACCATACCTTAATTACTGTAACTATACCTCTGGTTTTTATTGTTTGATTTATTGATCTTAATGTACCTGTGAGTGAGCGATTTTAACTCTTTGATTGAAGACAGTCCAGAGGACACTCTGATGACATGGTGGAGTGGTAAGTGAGCCATTGTAGCGAAAGTAATGACTAAGATTGTCAGGCAGCAGAGACTGTATGTCAAATGAAGGTATAGCCACTTTCTGGCCTGTGAAAGACAAAAAAAAAACATAAAAAATAATTGTTTGCTTCTTTAAAGGGGACCTCAGATGAAAATAAGACTTTTTCCAGATAAATAGGAATGTGAGTTGGCGTGTGTGTGCAAACCAATGGATCAAAATCTTTCTGAAAGCACATTTTTGATTATGATATTCTATGATATTCTGCTTATTACCATTACCATTAACCCAACCATCATGCATTTAATAGTCATGCAGTGATAGTGAATGAGGAGCAAGCACAGTTTGGCGATGGCTGATAGCAAGAGGATGAGAAAATGGCTAAAGCTAAAACCTAGCACTGCATTAACATCAATCTGCCATTCAAATCTCCTTGGAGAATCAACTAGACCAATTACAGCTGGGATTCACAACACATGACAGATGAGGGACTGACTTTGAATTGAAAACTCATCCTAATATCCACTGCTAACATTGCCTGCAGCAGAGTGACATTGTAAGAACAGAACTCCCTGGGCAAGGGGGTTTATGAATGGTAGGTGGCCAAAAAGACAGACGTAACCAATTTTCATATTAACCTGTGGCATCTGATGTCCCCTTTAAAATTTATAAAACAATAGCTTAATCATGATCAACAACGGTTATACTGATCCTGATCATCTTGATCATACCCTACATGCACTTACCTGCAAATTTGATGCGCCCCAAATAGTTAAAAATGTAACTGTAGGCTTGATTAACCTCCTTGTCTGTCTGAGAAAGCAAACAACTGAATGAACAAAAACATGCGTTTGTCCAGAAAAGTGAGTGTTTAACACAAAACCCACCTCAATCAGGATCCCTAACACAGCCAAGCCACTCTTCTGGGCCATGGCCTCTGACATATTAGCATAAACTTCTGTATTGTAATGGACGATATGGAGCTGACAGAAAAGAGTAGATGCATGCTTAATTAGTAGTTGTGAAATTAATACACCTTTAACCCGTATACCCCAGATCAAGCGCTGATGTGAATTTGTGCATGCAGACTGCTGCAGGTAATTTTTGAGGGGGAAGAATGTGAGGCCATTCTATTAGCTCATTGAAACAAAGCCAAGCAATGGAAAGTACACATTATTTGGAATTATGTATCAGATGAAGGCGGAGCAAGAAGTAGTGAGTAATACTAGCCCACACCGAGTTAGAGTAATCTCGGTCTGTTGTTTGGATTACTTTGTGTTATTGTTCAAAGAGATGTTTACATAAAACTGTCATGAGCATGGCAAGGTGTTACCTGTAAAAGAAACCTGACTAGAAAGAAAAGAAAGATCTCTTTACCAATATGCCTGTCTAACCTAATATTATTGTCAACATTTACTCTAATTTTTGTGACCACTTAAGGAATTGTTTCTTGTGAGGAATTTCTCTAATCAAAAAACATTTAATTCCTCCAGGCACAGCAAAAGTGAGGAATCAACATTTTAAAATGATCTGAGTACCACCAGTATGGATATAACAATATTGAATTTCTTTCAAACCAAGGGCGTACATTTAGAATAAACAGTAGAGGTACATGAAGTGAACCCTGTGGGGCCCCATAAAAAATAAAAGGTATCTTCATTTGTCCATACAACTTGATGTAAAACAAAAACTTCTCAAATCAATCCTTACAGCAATATTTTAAGACAATTTGTGTGTCAACGCTATGAGTTAGCAAAGCCAGCAGTTGTGTTTATGTGTTGCACTATTGACACATGCAGTGAGGTTCTGGCCAATCTGTGCCCTTGGGTGACTGAGCAATCAGCGATCAACAGGATCAACTTATCATCATTGGGTACTAAATCTTCTCCAACACACCTAGTTACTAAAGATCTCGGTGAAAAAGTTCTGTCTGCACTGAGCCAATCCAGAGTAGTAGCAGGAATCTATACTCTCTTAAGGCAGCTGTTGGGCAAAAGTCTGTAAGCTGGGCATTAAAATTCTGCAGTTCTTTACTTAAATCAGTCATTATCAAATTTTCATTCATTTACATTTATGAATTCATTTACAATTCTGCAGTTCTTTACTTAAATCAGTCATTATCAAATTTTCATTCATTTACATTTATGCATTTGGCAGACGTTTTTGTCCAAAGCGACTTACAGAAGGAGAAATCACCTATGCCCCTGGGATGCTGAGATGCTGGGGATTGATCCCAGGACCTCTTACATGCAAAGCATGTGCTCTACCACTGAGCTACACCCCACACAAAGCACAAAAAAATGGTTTGAGTGTTAAATGAAGAATTCTTTATTTTTCGGGTTCTTTATCAGCTGCAATGTTGTTGGTCATAAAAACTGATTAAAAAGGCCATTGACATTTACATTTTTTGCTGTCCTCTGGATGAATGGAACTTGTGATTCAGAAAATAAAAAAGTTTGAAAAAATGTCTACAAAAAAAATGTCTCATGACTTAAATTTCAGATTTTCAATATTCAAGCTTGAAATTAAAAAATGAAACTTCAAAACATACTGTAACCATATAAAGTAATTTGTTTTATTAACTTACAATGGTTAATCATTCAAATAAACTCAATTCAAATTCAGATTCAACTCAAGATCAGTTCTCAAAAGTAAAAACAGATATCAAGAGTATTTTTGCCATGAATCAAATCAGGCTGGAGAGGTTTTATAATCTACTATAAAAATACGACATGTACACACCTCTGCTGAAGTGCCTTCTCCATCAATAGTGTGCTCACTTCCTGTAGCCATGCCCACTCCATTTCCCCAGTGCAGGTGCAACTGTACAGCACTGTAATGCCAGGGAAGCCCACCAATAGCCATCCAATGAGGCAATGTCATTTGTACTGTTTTTTTTTAAGTATATAAAAAACATTAAAAAATGTTAAACAATTTTTAATAGTTTAACTGTCATAATTAAAAGCACAAACTAACACAATAGTATAGTGTATTGAATTCATTATGTGTGACAGTGTCTATTACCTGTATGGCCATTATTGGATAGAATAAAAGGTTTTTTCCCAGGCTGGTTATATCCCAAAGGCTGCACTGGAGTTAATGTTGAGTCATGTTGTGTTTGTGAAGTGTCCACATTTATAGGTGACTGACTAGAACCACCACATTCAGGGAAAAAGTCACTCCATTCTGGCTGTCCCACTGCACCTGATGCAAAATCAAAAGTGAGCTAAAAGAGCTTATTATTGTTAATTATTAGTTAATTATTGTTGTTTGTTGAAGTATTTTTAAAGAGTGCTTTCATTAATGCCATAATAAAATATTATTTGTACATACACTTGTGGTTGCAGTATGCAGCTGATGAATGAGTACATTTGCTTTTAAACTAGCCTTTTGTGGAACTTTAACAAACTTATTGGAAATATGGGAGACAATGATGACAGTATTTTCATTCTTCCTTCACTGAGCGGTCTATTATAGTCTTTCTAACAAGTTCAACCTTCCACATCTCGATGCAAAATGTATATTTGTAGTTTTTGAAATGTTGATCATTTGAAATTTAGTTTTGTGAAAATGCCTTTCCTCAAGCTCCAGCTGGTATACTTCGGAAGCTGGTAAAAAAAAAGAAGAATAAAAAAAACCCTCATCTTATGGCCTCTCCTATAAAGCTCAGAATGAAACGTAAAAAAACGTGCACGCTAGCTTTTGGCCAGGCAGAGAAAACGTGACCATTGTGAAGTATTACCTAAGTGTTAAGTCATGCAAAATTAATGAGGGGACACGTGGGGTCCAGAGCTCACACAGAAACTTTCTGAATGAAGTTCAAACTCACTGAAAGTCATATCAAAAAAAGGACAAAACTAATTAATTTAAAATATAAGAATGCATTGCCTACAGTATGTTTAGGGATTGTAGTTTTACACTGGTCAGAGGCCCATCAGAGGCCCACAATAAATTCCCAACAATATCTCCCAATCCCCTTTCCAACTTCAAAAGGGGGGCTATGCATGATCTGTGGTTGCCATGGAGACTTTTTCGATGGCACTGTGTGATGCAGACTCCAGGCCTCTCAGAGTTTAACTCAAGCACGCTGCCCCGAACATGGACACTAAACAAAGAGGCATTAAACCAATTAACAATGTTCTGCTGGAAAATGATGGGGTTCTCTAGCCTGGAACAAGAGTGTAAATAAAACAACATTGTTGTATAAGTCAACTTCAGAGTATAATAGTGAAATTGAGAATGAAACACATTTAAAAGAAGCTCAAAGAATAAAAGATTTTTGTATTGTACTCTTTCTGGACACCTCATTACAATGTTACTGAACTGAAACTGTCTTCGTTGATTTAATTGTGCAATTTATTTAATTAATTTAACTTTTAATGAATTTATTTTATTTATTAAATTATAAAAACTGCCAGTATATTAAGGAGTAATGCTATTTCTCATTAAAATCAAAGTAGCAACTTGGAATAGTAAATGCCTTTCGTATAGTCAGTTATTTTACGTTTATTTTCTGACTAGTTATGACGGTTATGACTGGTTAAGAACAGTTTAGCAAACTGTATATTTCCCAATAAGCTTTTTCCTGAAAGCCTTATTATAGTTGAGATTTCACAAGCTCACAATGAATGGAAGCTTTCCCTAATACGTTTTTTTTGCCCCTTTTGCTTCGCCTACAAAAGGAAACAAAAGGAAAGTAAAACTATTTCTATATATTTGCCATAGAGGGAGAGAAAAGTTAATGGGGGAAAAAAAACAATTCTCAATTGACATACTGTACTTTAAATTCCAAAGTCTGTTTGCTTTGCAGCTTTAATCCAAAGTAGCCCAATATAAGATTATTTTTTCTCATGAGAAAATAACACCAGAAATCTTAATACCAAGCATGTGAAACAAAATCTTTCTATTGCATTGGCAGTATCAGATTATGGACAATAAAATGCAAAAAGGATGGTTTTACCTCCATATGTCCATTTTGATGCTAAAAATTAAGAACAAATAAATAAATTAAACAATAATGATTTCCAAACAGTTTAGATTAATGTATGCCTTTTAATATCTTACCAGTTTCCGAGCACACAACACACTTCAAAATGCTAGAAAATATCACTGATGTCCAGATAATGTCCATGAGCTTTTTACGGCCAATACACTCAATCAACACGATTGAAAGTATACACACACCAGTAAGTTAGAAAAAGAATAGAAATCCAGGTCTTAATGTTTCCAGTATTGGATGTTTCTCCAGGAAATAAAAGGAAATCAACTAATTGACAAATGAATTTGCAACTAGACACAGAAAAATGTGTGACAAGCTGGCAGAAAAGGGGGAGGACAGAGGGGCTGTGAGGGAAAAAGCCTGATTAAAAGAGAGGGAGAAAAAGAAAGAGAGAGAGAGAGCTAGAGAGGGAGAGAGAGAGCAAGAGAGCGAGAGAGGGAGAGAGAGAGCAAGAGAGCGAGAGAGGGAGAAGAGAGAGAGAGAGAGAGCAGAGGGGAGAGAGAGCAAGAGAGAGAGGAGAGAGAGAAAGAGAGTAGAGAGAGAGAGAGAGAGATAGAGAGAGATAGAGAGAGCAAGAAGGAGAGAGAGCAAAGATTTGATTGGATATATAGGAGAGATAGATCTATATATTCTCGCTTTATCTCTCTCTCTCTATAGCTTCCTCTCGCCTATCCTATGCTGATATAGATATTGACAAATAATTCTTATTTCATAAATCGATCATTTTAATGGCAATTATTTTAAAAATGTCATTTTTAGTCTTGGGACATACAACATTCTACTCATATTTTGTAAAACAAGTTAATTAATTAAACATAATTAAAACTATGAACAATGCTTTCAAAAATACATCTGAACATTTAACGAACAGTTATGAACACACTTATTCAAATTAAATGTCAACTTAGAATAGTTTACATACCCTTTTAGTAAGAGTAATATTTTTGATACTTTTATTACATTTATAATTTAAGTATAATTTATGTATACTGGTTTTCAGCGATAGCCTGTTTAAAAATATACGAAAACTTTAACTCCAAACCAGATGATGGCGGTATTACACCACGTGTTTGTTTTTTAACCAGAAATTAAGGGAAAGAAATTTCTGCTTGAGACTTCCGTTTCCGTCTGTCGTTGGAAAACGTTTTGGCAACATCCTAAAGTCCACCCAAACAATTAATTTTCTTCTTTTATTTCTTTACCTGGCGCAACGTTTACTTATCAACGTTGTTTTGTGGTGCACGGAAAGTAGCGTGAAGTCTTTTAAAGCTTCAGTTGTTTTCCAAAAAGGGCGTAATACATCGAGAAGTAAGTGAAGTGTGTTCAGGTTAAGGACAATTGTTTGGTTGTTTACTAAAGTCATACTCAACACTTTCATTGTTAATACTATTTTCTAATTGTAATTGTTGGCATTGTAAACAATTTGCTTGCAAAACGTAGTTGACATAATGTTAACATTCTGAAGTAAATATCTGTTGTAATGTAACCATTATCGCTAGTTTTGTTTTTTCGCTATTTTGAAAATCTTATTTATAACCTTAGTGGTTAATATGCATCTCTTGAACATCACGTTTCGGAATTTTCGTTCTTCGTTCAACCTAAGTTTAGAAAGTGGAAAAGCTCATTATGCTGTATGAATCATTTTAACGCACAGATCCAGATATTTTTTGATATTTTCCTTTCAAGTACTCATCATTCATAAAGGTTGAATAAACAATAATTCTGTCCAACTATTTGCTCACAGTTTTGCCAACATATTAATCTTATTTTCGATGAGTAAATGTGTTAAACATCCTAGATATGTCGCAAGTCCTTCACATCAACTGTGTGGGGCACAGACAAGTATGACTAGGCGAGGCAAGTTTATTTGTATAGCACATTTCGTACACAGGGTAATTCAAAGTGCTTTACATTGGAAAAAAAGAATTAAAAAAGAAAGTAAATTTTATAAAAACATGCATAAAAGTCATATAAAAGCCTAATGATTAAAACTGATAATTAAGACCGATTAAGATGGTGAACTGCAGAAATAAAATAGTTGTTCAGAAGTTGGTGCTCAGTCGACAAAAGCGCAACTAAACAAGTGAGTCTTGTGCCTGGATTTAAATGTGACTAAAGTGTTAGCACCCTTAATCTCCTCTGGAAGCTGACTTCATCTTTGTTCCGCATGGTAACTAAAAGAGTATTTACCCTGTTTGGAATTAACCCAGGTAGATCAAATTTATTTGATCTGAGGGATCTCAGTTTCCTGTTTGGTGTGTATTTACTGATCGTGTCTGTTAGGTATTTAGGTGGTAAGTTATGTTTGGACTTGTATATGCAGCAGAACTTTAAAATATATTCTGAAGGATACCGGCAGCCAGTGTAGAGACTTAAGAACTGGAGAAATGTGTTCTGACTTTCTAGTTTCGATTAGAATTCGAGCCGCTGTATTCTTAACGAGCTGTAGCTGTCTTTTTGGGAAGAACGGTGAGAAGACTTTACAGTAGTCCAGCCTGCTGGAGATGAAAGCATGAATCAGTTTCTCCAAATCTCGTCTGGAAACAAACATCTGATTCTTGAAATGTTTCTAAGATGGTAATAAGCTGATTTGGTCATTGCTTTGACGTGGCTATTGATACTGAGATCTGAGTCCAGAATCACCCCAAGAGTCCTGACCTGATTTGCAGTTATTAGGCCCTTGGCAGTGAGATACATGTTAACCTTAGCAACCTCACTTTTGCTTCCAAATGCAATGACTTAAATTTTGTCTTTGTTTAATAGAAAAAAAGTTGTTTTGCATCCAATTTTTAATCTCAAGACATTGACAGAGAGAGTTTATGAGATTGTAGTAATTCAGGGAGATAGCTAGATAAATGTGTGCGTCAACAGCATAACTATGGTATATTATTTGGTTCCTTCTCATAATTTGGCTCAGTGGAAGCATGTATAGGTTAAATAATAGAGCAGCAAGATTGAGCCTTGAGGGACTCCACATGACACTGCAGTCCAATTCTACATGTAATCACCTATGTTTACATAGAAACCTCTTCCTTCTAAGTATGATCTGAACCATTTTATCACAGTTCCTGAAAGACCAACTAAGTTTTTAGTCTATCGAGAAGGATTTTGTGATCAACTGTGTCGAAGGCAGCGCTCAGATCGATTAGATCAAGGGCAGTGACTTTTCCGGAATCGGTGTTTAATCGGATTTCCTTGACTATCTTCAGTTGTGCTGTGATGAGCTCTGAAACCCTGACTGATAACAATCCATGTGTTCATTTTGGGTCAGGAATTCATTCAGTTGTTTTGCCACAATCTTTTCGATAATTTTACTAATGAAAGGGAGATTTAAGATTAGTCTGTAGTTGCTCAGTACAGTATTATCGGAGTTTGTCTTTTTCAGTGGTGGCTTTACCACTGCTTTTAGAGGTAGCCATTGAGATGGTGTGGCTATCCTCATTCAGTGGTGTGTAGCCATTGAGATGGTGTGGCTATCCTCATTTGGTGGTGGTGTGGCCACTAAAATGTCCTGGTGGCTTTGCATCCTATCCAGTTGTTAATCCTCTTGTCTTGGGGTGGTCAGATAATTCTCATTCAGTGGTGACGTCTGCAGGGTGGTTGATGAAGGCCTTGGTGGTGTGTTACCGCAGTTTATTTGATGGCTTTTGATTCTTTAAGGTTCTCCCTGTTTGTGTGTTTTTGACTGAAATCGGAGGGAGAAAAGTATATTGTCCATAGGCATTCTTGTTCCAGATCTGTTCAGCTGCTTCCCTGAGTAGATTCTAATTCTGTTAAGCTCCCAAACCAGTATACAAGGCAGTGTGTGTATTTTGAAGTCTAGTTGTGTGTTATTTTGATTTGCTTTCTGATTTCTTTACAGGATGTCTCTGCCTAAACGTGATGTAGATGAACTGAGGCCATGGGTGGAGCGCACAGTAAAGAAGGTGCTTGGTTTTTCGGAACCCACTGTGGTGAAAGCAGCGCTGCACTGTGTGGGAAAAGGCATGGACAAAAGAAAAACCACCGGTAAGTTTAAGACCAGCATAGATCTATGATTAAATGTTTTCCCAAATGTTAAATTACATGTTAAACACTAGCATAACCAAATTCCATACAAAACATTAATTTAATGCAATATCTTATATAGACCAGCTAAGACCATTTCTTGATGATTCGGCAAGCAGCTTTGTTGAGCGTCTGTTTGAAGCTATGGAGGAAAGTAAAAACTCTCGAAGCAGTAAAGGAACTGGAGAGAAATCACGCAAAAGAGAACTGAAGGTATCCATCTCTGCAATGACTTTGACTCGTGTTTTTTCTAAAGTTGTTAGTTACATTTTTGCACCCTCATCTGTGTTTAGGATGTATTTGGTGATGAGATGGAAGGTGTTAAGGATGGAGAGAGAGTGGAATCTGCAGTAAAGAAGAAGAGGGTCCCTCGATTTGAGGAGGTTGAAGAACCTGTGGTAATACCTGAAGTTCCTTCAGAGAGTCCTGGAATGCTCACTAAGATGCAGGTAACCTGTTTAGTGTAGTGATCAAGGCCCAATTTCTATGTTATGTCCCTAACAGAACCAGTACACATGTTTGTTGATAAAGACAGGGTTTTTATAAAAGCAAAAATTAAATTCTGAGGGACTAAAGATAGCAATAAAATAAATAAAGCAACTAATTGATGTGACAATGCCTTGCCTTGCCTCTTGCAGCCATCCTTTAGCCACACCCCCTGCTGACCAACCCTCACCTTCCAATCTGAATTCTAGTGAAACATCTTTTATATTATATTTTAAAGTATTTATTATATTATATATTCAAGTATATTATGTAGTCAATAGAACTTGGCCATTCATGATGTACTTGTCTGTTATATGTGCAACTCACTCTGCTCAGGGTCAGACAGTGTAACTGCTCTGCAAAGCGGTAGATTTCTTTGGTTTACCTGATTGGTCAGTGGATTGGTATTTGCAATAATTATGTGTGGCAGTATGCTTATTAAGCTATTTTGGGCACTCAGAAAAGCAATATAGGATACTCAAACATGCATGACTGATTCTGAATATAACTTGGAGCTTGTTTTTGATGAGGAAACGGCACAAAAATATGCTCGAAATGTCATAAAAGTCAAGTTTTTACAATAGGGCACTATTGTTGTTTGTTGAATATTAAATTTTACAAAAATAATTCAGTAATCAATAACTAGAAAGTTAGTTGTTGTTTTTTGTTTAAGTTTTAAATGTTTGATAATGGATTGGCAGCTAAGTTAACTCGAGCCCTAACTATTAACTTGTTTGGTTCTGTTTCTTCAGATCAAGCAAATGATGGAAGCAGCAACACGGCAGATCGAGGAGCGAAAGAAGCAATTAAGTTTTGCAACTCCTGTCTCGATTGGACAGGTAAGGAAGTTGGTTGCCTAACTTCCTTAAATAGATTTGATTCTAGTATTGTAAATGTTATACTAAATTACTTAATGATTGAATTTCTTAATGTATTGTACTAATTAACAAAACACATTAGAATTTTCCCCAAAATATGTTTAAACCGTCTTATTTAAACAAACCTGTGAGCTTCTAAAACTGTAAATTTGTTAATTGTAATAGACCTTATTTTCTGCTCAGCCAAGATTAAGCTAGAAATGGTTATACAGGTTAAAAAAAAAAATACTTGCAACGGCTGTTGATGATTCTCAAATCCTGCTCAATGCATGCTTTCACAAAAATTTTAATTGAATTTTATCATTCTTCATTGTAGCCCAGATCAGAGGCAGACTCTCTCTCAGGAGGGGGTACAACCAAGTCCATTGGTCCGTCTCAGGCTGCAACTTTTATGAATGATGCTATAGAGAAAGCCAGAAAGGCAGCTGAGCTTCAGGCCAAGATTCAGTCCACACTGACCATGAAACCAGGGATTCTTGGGCCAGTTGGAAACACAGTGGCGCATAACTTTGTAGCCCTGGCCAACTTGCATGCCATGGGCATTGCACCACCGTAAGTGTTAGAAGTATCTGTTTTCATAACAAGTTTGGAATTGAGTTTAAATAATAAAAAAAATGTATTTATTGTTTTTTTATTCATTTAAAGTAAAGTGGAGCCTCGTGAGATCACAAAGCCTACACCCCTCATTTTGGACGAGCTTGGACGAACTGTTGATGCCAGTGGGAAAGAAATCGAGCTCACACATCGTATGCCCACTCTTAAAGGTACAAAACACTGCCCCAAATGTTCCACTGATCTTTGATTTTTGAGCAGAAATTTTCCCAACGTTTCACCTGTTCTACTTTCAACAGCTAACATCAGAGCTGTGAAGAGGGAACAGTTTCGACAGCAGTTAAAGGAGAAGCCTGCTGAAGAGTTGGAATCCACATCTTACTTCGACCATCGCGTGGCTCTCAATCCTTCACAGAAAGCCAAGAAAGGCTTCAGGTTTCATGAGCAGGGGCGCTTTGAGAAGATAGCCCAGCGTATACGAACAAAGGTAGTTGTCACCAGATGCTTGTATTTGCTAGTTATACAGGGATCATTAACTCTTTTTAACACTCTTTCACATGGATCTCCGAGAACAGTGTTTTACACCAAAGAGATGGTCAGCCTAGATCATAATCTTAATGACAATCATACAACTATATAATGGAGAGTAAATGATTGTGTTTATTTTGTATTTTGTGTAAGTATACTAACACAAATTCAAAGACTAATCTCTCCCTGAGATTAAATGCATTCTCTCAAGTCCTGGATTTCAACATTAAATTATATCCTACGTGGCAGAAGAGAGATGCATCTACAATATAAATGTACAGTTATAGGAGACTGAATAAAATAAAGTGGAGAGAAATTGAGCTGAGTGGTCCATATGGGAAGTAAACAAATCTGAAGCTCACTCTAAACTGGACCATTCTGCAATGTTACATGCACTTGTATGTTGAGGATGTACACTCAAATCCCTCTGGCTCATATTAACTTCAGATATAGTCTATCATCTAGAGCTGGAGGGTATGACCAGAAATGTATAAAACATGATTTTTAAAATGTATAATGGAGTCAAAGGTATTTGACTGTATTTTTGTCATACATGTCCAGGTGTTAACTCTATTTCCTAATAATTTAGGGAATAATTACTGCTGTAAAATGGCTCAAAATTAGCAGACTAGTGTTATCCCAGATTTGAATGGTCTCACGAAATCTACTTGCTGTAATGAGGTGAAGAAATCTGAATGCATGACTGTTGCAGTCAAAATAAACAACACTTTATTGTGCAAGTATTTTTCAACTTGAAAAGAAATTTAAGCTGGCATACAAAGTGAAAAAAAAAAGTTTGTTATCCACGGGACTTTTATTAAGGAAACAATACATAGCGTTGAAACTGCTACATACAGAAGTTTTTTTTGCTTTGTGGTTAAAAAAAATGATTGCAGTATTTTTATCATAAACATTTTTATCATTACATTTTTATTATAAAAACATCACATTTGTATAGTAAAGAAACAAAGGGGTTCGTTGGAAAAAGTATACCGCCCAGACCTACTATAATCTCTGTTTGATAATAACAACAATGTTAGTCTTTTTTTTTTATCTAGGTGTTCTACCTTTACTTCTGGTTTTCTGTTTAAGAGCATAAACAAGATGCTAGAGTGTTAAAAATGTAACCCTCTCAGAGGAAAAACTGCTTATCCCAAGAGTTGGATAATTTCAAGCTTCAACATGAAAAGACTGTACACGCTACTAAAAATACAGACCGCTTTTTATAAATTTGCTTGACTAAATTTTTTAATCATAGTGAACATATAGGGAAGATCAGTACCTTAATTAGTGCATTAATGGCAACTCCTGATACAACACTAACTGCAGCTCAATATCATCGGCTGCATTGGAATTTGCACAATTTATGTTGGCATTCTCTGCAATGGCTGGATTGGTTTGAGTCAGCTGCAGGTGTCCTCTAAGACAAGGTTTTTCTGAAATATTTCTGCCTAAAACAATGAAGATTTCAATAACTCCTATTTCAAAGCACATTTTTGTTTTGTAGTTTGTCTTGCATCAAAATAGCAACCCAATTTTTTCAATTATTGTGCCCTTTAATATTTTAATTTCAGGCTCAGCTAGAGAAACTACAGATGGAGATTGCTCAGGCTGCCAAAAAGACTGGTATACAGGCCTCCACTAAACTGGCTCTTATAGCCCCAAAGAAGATGCTGGGGGAAGGAGAGATTCCTCATATAGAGTGGTGGGACTCCTTCATAGTGCCTTCCCACATAGAACTGTAAGAGCAAACAGCTTTCGAATTTACCACTAGAGATTTGGTTTTGATGAGAACAGAAGTATGCAAACGTCTTTGATTTATTGATCTTACCTGCAGATCTGCCATTACAAATTTAGATGAGAAAGATATGCATGGAGTCACAAACCTTGTTGAACATCCAACACAGATGGCCCCTCCAGGTATTTCCTCTGCACCAACGTTAGAATTTGAGATGGACACTCAAACGTATTATTTTTGAATGTCCCAATGCTTCCTTGTAGTATTGACTTTGTTGTTTGCTTCTCTTTTTCATTGTTTTATTTGTCAGTTGATACTGATAAACCAGTTACTCTAGGTGTTTATTTGACAAAGAAAGAACAGAAGAAGTTGAGGAGACAAACACGCAGAGAAGGCCAGAAAGAAGTGCAGGAAAAGGTCCGTTTGGGTCTTATGCCCCCTCCTGAACCTAAAGGTAGGCATTAATAATCTATTAGTAAAAGTCTTAATGGTGTGAAGGTTGTCAAGATCATGGACTTTGCGGAGGGTTTGTGGTTATAAACAAGTATTGCATGTGTTTGTCAGTATGCGCATGTTTTTTTTTATTGATGTAATTCGTGTAATGTAATGTTTCAGTGCGGATCTCCAATCTGATGAGGGTCCTGGGAACGGAAGCCGTACAAGACCCCACTAAAGTGGAGGCTCATGTTAGAGCACAAATGGCAAAGAGGCAGAAGTGAGTTGTATTCAATTTATGAATGTGTTTTACTTGTTCACTCCTGTTTTTTTCCATACATGTATATCTATTAAAATCTACTATTACAGTTATTTTAAGCACTGTTAGTCGTTCCATTTGAATTATGCATATTGAGTAAATAGTTAAATAAATGTTTTCATGTATAATATTTTTCAACTTTTGTACTCAGGGCTCATGAAGAAGCAAACGCAGCGCGAAAACTTACTGCAGAACAGAGGAAAGAGAAGAAAGTGAAAAAACTTAAGGAGGACTTGAGCAACGGAGTTCATATTTCTGTTTACAGGTACACTACATTTAAGTTTTTCGTCAGTTATTTTTTTCTTACACAGCTGTAATCAAATCAAAAGACACACATTCTTCTTCATTTGTTCTTGCCCTAATGTGACGGATTTATTTTTTTATATAGTGGTGTAAACTGAAAAAATAAACACACTTTGTGATATTTTTGAGAGCAGATTATAGATTAGATAAATGCCAGTGCAAGCAAATTAGATTTTCTGATGCATCACAAACTTGACATTAAATCGTGACAATTTAACATGAAGTTCACACTTCACATCAGTTTAATGCTGTTGTGCAGGAAGTGCTTGTGCAAGTACGACTGACATGAGGTAGAATCCTAAAGGAGGAAAGTGCTGGACGACGGTTGATGGCTGACGGTCTTCTCAGCCTTTGGCTCTCATACAAGAAATAAATCTGTGTTTGATCACATTTGGTTCTGTAGATATTCCTAGCTCTAGTGTTGGTAGTCTAGTATTTTTCTTTTCTTGACTCTTGACGAGTTTTGGTCATTTTAAGGGATATGTGCAGACATCAATGAGCCAAATATCTTGTCTGTTGCTGGTGAATTCTTAGGTCTTATTTAAAACTGTAAAAGCTAGCATTTGGTTGCATGTCTAAATCGGTATTGAAACAAGGACTTGGCTAAGTAACCCATTCTAATCCACTGAACTCTGTTTTGTTAGAATCCGAAATTTGCATAACCCAGCAAAGAAGTTTAAAGTGGAGGCAAATGCAACTCAATTGTACCTCACTGGTACTGTAGTACTGCATAAAGATGTGAACATCGTTGTTGTGGAGGGAGGTGAGTCAAGGTTTTAGGGAAATTTTTTTAAAGCATTCTCTGCATTTCTTTTAAATAAAAAAACTGTTGACACTTGCTTTATTGAAATGATGTTCCTGGAGGACCCAAAGCACAGAAAAAGTTTAAACGGCTGATGATGAGCAGGATCAAGTGGGATGAGCCAAATTCCAAGAGAGATGGTAAGTCTGAGTCTAGCTTGTTCTTTTGAAAGCGAAGGATTCCACTAACTATCCAAGCACAAATTTTTTGATAAGGTTTAGTCTTAAATTAGCAATCAATTTTGGTCAATGAAAACTACAGTAAAATGCATTGTGGTCTGTATATCTAGCACCAAAAACTTAATTTCTTAATTACAATAATAATGTGTGATTTTATAAATACATTTTTATAAAATGTTTGTTGCCATACTGAGAGCGCTGGTAACCTAAAGATCTTGAGCTACAACAAATCTACATGAAATGGTGCTTTTTTTATATATTTTTTTTAAAAAAATTTTAATTTTGAAAAATTAGCGTCAATTGTTCAGCAAGCAAGCATAAACTCTTTAAACTTTACTCAGTTTCAATCACATCTGGGAAGATAGTTTGTCTCTGTACATCTGTAACACCAATTCACTTTATTCCTTGATAAAAATGGCAGTTATTTTTTTTATTATAGTTTTAGTTTTTCACCTGTTTCTGTCAGTTAAAACTAAAAATTGACTAAAACTACCTTTTGTCAACATAATGGAATCTGATTGGGTTCTTTTTGGGGGTTTTTGATAACGATGCCTGAACTGATACTTTAAAAAGGCAAACAAATATGGTGGATGACTCGAGAATAAATTTTTATTGAACAAACAAATGTAACGCTTAAAATTGAACACTATATTAAAAGTTTAAAGTATATATAAGTAAATTGAAAACACAACAACAAAACAAAAGCTATCTAACCAACTACAATTTAACCACTTTAGTAGTTATTTTGAAGATATATCACCATTTGTAAGCATAAACGCAAGATTGGTAATGTATTTTGTGATTAACATTACATTAGCCTACTAATAATCTGTTGAAAGGCTGCTGCTGTTCTCATAATCAGTGGACTTTTGCATTCAGTATGACAGACTGGGTTTATTCACACCAATAGCACCCCCTGTTCTCTGCAAGCGTTACACGCAACTGCTGTGACACATTTGCAGCATGTCACAGTGTTGGAATCCCTTCGTGTGTAATATAGCCACACTTTTGACCGTTTTAGACGTTTAGTTAAATTGGAGTTGTTTCATTTAGCAAGCTAAGCTAACGGTAGACCGCCTGCTGCTGTGTGCCAACAGTGCAAGTGTAACATTAGTTCATGCTTTTGCGTGCTTCACGGAGGCTCTTATTTGCGGTAGATTTTTTGAAAAAAGATAGATGAGAGAGGGAGAGAGAGAGGAACTAGCTCGTTGATTGACTTAATTGAATGAAGATGATTGTCGTGGGCCTGACTGTTCAGGCAGTTAAGTGACACCAAAATTCGCTTTCAAACATTGTCAGGTCCAAACTGGTTCTGGAGGTATCAATTGCGTTTGACACCGGGTTTCAGTACTCAACCCTAGTTATCAGGTGTTCTGGAACAAGCATCAACAGACCTCTGACTTAAATGATAAACTTATGGAAAAATAAATGGAACGTTGCAAAGGGTTTGACTGATGATGAGGAGATTAGTTATAGGGATAGTCATCGCCTATAATGAAGATTTAGTAACTAATCACTTGCACTCAAATCATTCCAGATGTTATGGTGCTGTTCATCCTCTGAACACATTTTGAGTGTTTTATTTGTATCTAACCTTTTATGACATAGTTTGATGGTAATTTAAACTCCTTTAAGGTGTGAAAATGTGTGTGATGTGAGCGTTAATGGTGAAGTCACAAACCCCAGGTTTATTATTTATTGAAGTGACACTGGGCTAAGTGATTAACAGTAATTTCTTTTTTACCGTGGATTATCTTTTCAACATGTCTTTTTCAAGCTGTGTCTTGATTCTAATGTTTGATTCTTGTAATTTGTAGAACCCCAAGAGCGAGATGAAGCTGGATTCAGGAAGGTCAATAAGTGCTGGCTGGTTTGGGAGGTAAATGAGAAGTTAACTTTGTAATTAATTGCCAGAGGATTTTGTTTCTTAGAATTTCAATCTGATATCGTTTGTAACATATAAAACTACACAAGTGCTTCTTCTCGTTACTACATTTGATGACACATGGTCAGTTTATGAAAATCATTGGAAATGATAATGAAAATGAATAAGTAGATGCTTTCGGATAAACATGACATAGTTTTTTTCTGACTTCTAAAACACATTTTGAATTGAGAAATTGGTTTGGGTTTAAATAATGAATGAACATTATTTCACAAAATATGAAGTCAGAATGTGTTTTTAACAGCAAAGAAGTAAAAACACAATCAAATAATTAATTAGTTAAAGTAGTCATTGCTTTATTCTGCTGTGATTGGTCGGGTCTGGCCCACACCACCCCTCATTGTGCGCAATAAGGCTAGTGAGCTGAAATGAGTTTGACAGCGCTGCCCTAAAACAATAACATTTGACATGTTTATTGAAGCCGATGCCATGAACGTGCATTCATATGAACTCTATAAAAGCTTCTGAGATAAAGCACCAATTAAAAATGTTTTCACTTCCTGGTAGTCTTTCCTAAAGTCAAATAAACTGAGGTTTTTTGAATTTATTATTTTTAATGCATCTTGTATGGTTTCTTTTTCATTTTTTAAATTATAATTTAAGTTGCAAAAAAGGCATACTTTTATTTAGTAGACAAAACAATGAGAAAAACAGCTTTCTAAGTTTTAAAATATAATTAAAAATAAATTCTATAAATGGCTGCAAAAATAAAAATATAATAGAGAAATAAGTAAATGTTATATGATTTATTCTAATTTTTAATTATAATTAAAGTAAAAAAAATGTAGAGAATAAAACTGGAGGGCTAATTGTGGTTATTAATCTTTATTATAAGTTTGAGAAGCTACACTATAATAAAATTTTTTCGGATATTGTGCAGTCTTTGTAACTGTCCTTTACACTCATTAACATTTCTGCTTGACTTAACCTTGGGTCTTTCCTGGCTTTTGAACAAACAATATACAAAATTTCTTTTGTCTTTTCAAAAATACTTTAGGTAAATTAGGAAAAAAATTCATAAAAGTAGTCATGGTAAAATCCAATCATCAAAGGTTTGACACCGTTTTAAAGCAGCACTGTTTGGAAACATAGCTACTTGCATGTGAAGTTTTCAAGCAACCTTTTTTCTCTTTCAGGGTACATCCAAAGAGCGTAATTACGGCGAGATAAAGTTTAAGCAGTGTCCGACGGAAAGCATGGCTCGGGAACACTTTAAAAAGCATGGCACTGAGCACTACTGGGACTTGGCTCTGAGTCAGAGTGTTCTGGAGACAACCGACGACTGATGCTCTGACACAAATCTGAAGGAAACCAACACACTTCAGGATGCATGGCTCACTGTGGCATGTGCAGCCGTGCTCTAGTTTTCCCCTTTATAAGTGATGGATGTGATATGCAGGATGAAGATGATGTGTAAATATAATTTGAGAGTGTGTAAAAATGTTTGTGACCCTGCACGGTGTTTGAACATGAAACGAAGGTTCAATCTAATCTGAACTTTGAGATGCTGGTGGTTTTAAGAGTTCAGACTTTTTTTTTAAAGTGTAGGCTGGGTAGTTGAGCTACATTGGATTCATTTCTTAGTACTTCATCATATTTTGATAGTTTTCTGAACCTGAAAGGAAGTGAAAGAGGCTGTTTTGTGACTAAATGAACAGTTGATCGAGGAGTGCAAATACAAAATCACGCTTTTATAATCCATATCAAATTTTTCTTGTTAAATTGAAAACTTGATTTGGTCATGGTATGTTCAGTTACATATTTGTATTATGCTCATTTGTTTTGAGACTAAATAATACAATTCTATTATTCGGAACATTGACAACAAAAAGAATAACAGAAAAGGGCATCTTATGTCAAAACTATTTTTATGTTCTGCATGAATCTTAGGCTTTTAAATTTGTATAAGTGAAAAATTATAGCTGTTGGTGTGCACTTTTCTTCACACAGTTTAGGTCATCTTAATCAATCCTTCAAACAAATTTGCCCAGATGGAGCACAAGTGGGAATTATTGTTTTTTTTTTCCTTTTGTTTTGCCAAAAACTGTGTTGCAAATAAAAACAACTCTCAGAACACCTCTTTTGCGTGAATAACACATTTATTGTGCGTCTGTCTGATTTTGTAAAATTAAGTCAATCAGGTTCAAATCTGAGAATCCTATATTAAAGGAATAAATGTCTGATGTCTGAAAATGCCATTGGTTGTATTTGTATTGCTCATCAGTAACTAACTGTTCATTGTTTGTCAGCTAACTGATTCATTCTACCATTTTTGCATCCTTTTCAGGATTTGCATGCACCTTCGTTAGCAGAGCTTTCAAGAAAGTGCGCTAATAAAGCACAAACTAAAAAAATGAAATTAAAATCCAAACACATTTTGGAAAAAGCTTTTTTTGCAGTCGGCATGTACAAAAGGTAATGAAGCTGTAATTGTTTTTTCATATATAAAACGGGCAAGGGACAGCACCTAAAACTTGAGTTTTTACTCGAGTATAAGCTCAATTGGACTGACAATGAAAATACTGGCATTGAATGTTAATGTGTATACTATAACTTATATAAAGTAACTGTAAGTTTCCTGTGTGATCCAGAGTTCAGAGAAGAAACGACATAGCCTTTTTCCTGATAAAATCGATCCAACCACTTAACAAAATTGTAGAATTGTAAAAATAATAAAGAATACGTCAGAACATTGTATTTGTTAAATTATTGCTAGATTTAAACACATAAACTTTGCGTTTCAATTATCATACGTTTTTAAACAAAACGATGAATTATGCATTTTATGAAGAATGGCGGTAATACATGTTCTTAATCCATGTGCTACCTTTGACGACTAGTAAAACGAAAAATCTGCAATATTGTGCTTCAGTGCTCGAATCTGCCGCAGGAGGGCAACAAGAAGAAAACAGTTGATTTAATTGCGCACGTGCTGGACAAGGCAAAGAAGAGTGGTCTCGGAGGGTTTTTTTTTTGTCCGGCACATATTTTAAATCCATTTTCATCATACACAAGTGTAAAACACGCGTTTATTTGTGCCGTGTAATTTTACTTCATCGGTTTCATTAAAATAATATAAATAAAAATTAGTTTTCTTTACATTTCATTATTTATGTAAAAGTTCTAAACCGGCATCTCAAACGGACACCTAAGAACTTTTGCATTGGGTCCTCAGTCAACGTGTTGCCGAACGTTTGTATCGTATGCGTGCGCTCAAGACTGCCCTGTTTTGATTAAAGATATTTATACGAAGTTCTTAATGTAATTATACTGCATTTGTTGAGTTTTTAACATGATGCCTGGAGAGAATCAGTCTGAAGTCGGAGGAATTGCCTTCGAAGCAACTACTGGCACCTGTCAGAACTGCACTGTTTTAAACCAGGTTTGTAACCAATGTTGTATTGTAACGTTAACGTACTAAATGAACATACTCGCTACCTTTATTGGTTATCTGAAGTTGGTTTCCATGTTTCCAGTAGTAAGTTAATTATAAAAGCTGAGAACTAAATGCAATGTAGGATGAGTAGATGGTTGAAACAAGCATTTGTTTTAAATGCAGAGCATGTATGAGCTTCAACTTTAATGTGAACTTCAAAGTTAATGGTGAAATGGTTCTGATATGTCGAGTCATGTTCATTTTAGTACAGATATCATTTATAGTAGGTGTCCAGGCAAAATATTTACTATTGAAAAGCAATTAAATAATGTTAGTTTTGGTCTAATGTGCTATCTCTCATCTTTCAGTCAACTGAATCCTCTTTCACTTACGTTAGTTTTAGAAACTCTGTACTTAATAAAACCTGTAGTTTCCCCTTGCAAAGCAGGGATGTCAAACTCAATTCTTAGGTTGGCTGGGTTGGTTTCCACCTGTTTTTAATGAGAGTAAACAGTGGAATCAGGTGAGTTCAGTTAAGTTTGCTGCAAAACTAAGCTGGACTTTTCTTTACAGAAACTGAGTTTGACGCCAGGCTCTAAAGTCTTTTTGTTATGTTATTGCAGTACCAGTTCTGACCACAAACATGCACACTACACTGCATCTTTAATAGGGTAAATGTTAAATGTGTATCAGTGTCCCGATATGGAAACAGTTGTTATCCTAATTGTGAATACAATTGTAGTAGTGGATTTCGAATCATTTGTTAAATGTAAGGTTGTATTATTCAGTGGGCCTGTTGTTAAGCTAATGTTTTGTTTTTGTTTTGCAGAGCTTAGACGAATATGTGGCTGCCTTTTTAACTCTTAAACAGAAGATCGTAGACACAGAGTGGGTGTTTTTATTTATTCTGTGGAGTTTGCATTATTCACTTTAATTAAGTATTTGTTAATTGTTCATTTAGTTATTTTGGCATCTTAATGTTTGAAAAGCTCTAAACTGCTGTTTGTTAATGTTCTGTTAAAATACCAGTTGTTATTAATATTTGAACATGGTAATATTGTTATGTGCATTATTTTTCAGCCATCTCTTGAACGAGTACAAGGACAAGTGTGATGATATCCTTTTGCAGATGTTTTTTTTTTTTTTTTTTTTTTTTTTTTTTGCTGTTTGTTGTTTAACACTGTATTATATAATGTTTTATGTAAAATTGGTCTTGGTTTTCCTCTCACTCTATAAAACAATAATTCAGGTTGATTAATCCTTTCAATTTCTTTCTACAATTCTAAAATGTTCAGACTGTTGCATACATACGTACATGTGGTGATTATAATACAATTAAAATATTTGAATATAATACAAATTATCCCTAACCTGTCATATGACCTAGCAGTTTTGTGGTAATATGGAAAATTGGGTAAAAAGTGATATCACAAAAGTGAACAACACAAACACAATCTGTTTTTCAAAGTGTAACTTGCGAGTGTATTTGTGAGAAGATAAGAGATTTGTGAAAATACATGGGATTGGTGACCACTCTCCTGAATAAATTTGGCTAAAAATCTTGTTGGAAAGACGTTTGTATGTTTACGGCATTGAGTTTATGTTGCAAAGTGGTTTCAGTTTGTTTTAGGGTGCGTTCTGTTTATGATTAAATCCATTTTTATATTTGTACGATCTCAAGACTTTCGAAACAGATTGTGTTTGTTTGAAGAACATTATTTTTGTGTGAATTTGGCATAGTTCGCTCCATAGATAACCATAGTTTTATTTGCTTTGTGCCTCACTCAAATGGTAACCTAAACACAGACAAAAGATTGTTTTGTTTTTATCAGTCCATCTTTGTTTTCCTTGACCAAAAGTTCACAACTACAGAAGTCACAGAGGTAAGGCTTGATTTTGTGTGACTGATGTAAAATTTTTGGATCATACACATTGCTGTTAAGTGTACTAACTATATGAATGCCCCCAGAGAGAGCAGTAAGCTGCACCGACAGCTAGATGAGGTGCTGTTGAAGCTCGAGCCTCTAGAGAAACAGACGGTGGAGTTTGAACAGATGAAATCAAGACTTGAGGAGAATAAGGTCTGTTCAATTAACCCTTCTTTGTTTTATAAATAAATGACTTTCTTTGTTGCCTGTTAATACTATTTAGGACCATTTTTTTCAGCTCAGCTAAGAAGCAGAGTTATTTTTTATTCTATCTTAGAACCATGCTATTTATTGATCTGGTATGAAACCAGTACTCAAGTCATGAAAACTTTGCAAGTCATTTAACAAGTGCAGTGTAAAAAAAATTTAGAGTGAATATACAGAAACTTGTGAATCTTTTGCTTTGTTCTGTGAAACAGACTGAATTGCAACTGTATCGGAAGAGGTGTGAAGATGTGGAGCGACTTCAGGCGGAAAACGTGCAGACATGTGTTTTGTAAGAGCTGCTCTGTTATGGGGTCATTTTGTTCTTTTGTGATCTTTTATTAACAGTTAATTTTTCTTTATTTACAGGAAAGAAAAACTCAAAGAGACTTTGAGACAAGCAGAAGGTAGACACAAAACTACTTGCCTTATGAAAGAGCCGGATTCATTTGAATCAGCGGATCACTTAATTTTTTTTTTATTTTACGAATTTTTTTTTTCTAAAAACACTAAACCGTAAAAAGACAACCGGTTGGTTGTTAAATTTAATTCTTTGCAGAAAAATATTGAAGCTCTGAAATAAGCGAGATCATTTTATGTTGGCATACGCTCAAAGGAGAAAGACACAACTGTGACGAATAGCTTCAGCAGACTGAAAGGTTTAAGATTAATTCAGTAAACAAATGAGACCTTTATAATGTAGTCATTTGGCTAAAAAGCCATGAAATTCATTTGAGGAGTTCTTAAAAAATAAGTAAAATGAATAAAATAAACAGATTTATTTAGCAGAATTTCTGGACTAGGTTCTCACACTATAGTCACCTAATCAGGAAAACCTTAAAAAAAACTTTTTATTTTGTTTTCAGACACTATCCAAAAACATAAACTGGAGAATGAGAAGCTGAGGACGGAGACAAAATCACTGGAAGAGGAGTTACAAAAAACCCAGGTTTCTCTAACTCTCCTTTTAATGACAGAAATTATTTTGCACCCTGTTGCTATATCTTTAGATCTTTAGCTTTCATTTTTGTGAATTGTTAAAGCTCACAGCATACTCGAGAATACAGCAGAGAAAAAGGGACATGTTATATTTTGTCACTACTGAACATAACGTTGAAAGAGTTTCAAACAAAAGTAGCACCCGCTATTTGCTCTTAATGCAGTTGCATTTATATGTGTTTGGAGAATTGTATTGTATTTGTCTTTTATTGTACAGATTGTTTTTCTCCACCAAGTTAAATTAGAGTTATTTGTTAAAACTAAGGCTTATTAAATGTTAGGAAATAAAAAGACATCAAGGACCATTTTATTGATTCAATCCACTTTTATTTACAGGATGAAAAGACAAATATTTAAACATTTCACAAAATCCACTCAAAAATGGATGATAATTCTGCTATAAATGTAAATTCGGTAAAAGAGAGAATTCTGGGATTTTAGTAAATAATTTTGGTGAATGAGCAGAAATGGATGGTATTTTGTATTTGTATTATTTTGTACATTTCTAGTGATTAATGTATTGATTTTATTTCACCTGTATATTCAAACTGTTTATCAATTATTCCGAACAATGATGTTTCAAATCTTCTCGATTCAAGAGCATCATGTTGTCTATAAGCACGGCACATTCAGTATGACTGCAACTCATTTATCATTGTGTGAGCTCTGTTAATGGTTTTAAGAATATTTAATTAGCTTTTGGACGTCTTATTTGATTCTTCTGTTTTGTTCATTCTAAGGAGTCCTTCAGAGCAAATCTTCAGACTGCTGAAGAACATGAGGCTCTGAAGATGGAGAATGCCAAGACACTAATATTGTAAGTTGCCCCGCTGAAATTTTTCTTGCAATATTGTGCTGTCGCGCTACCACTTCCATCATGATTTTCTAACAACATTTTTTCAACCCCCCCTCCCACCCCGAAACTAATTAAGCCTTTGTATTTGTCCAATAAACTAATTTTGAAAAACTGAACAGAATTTCAAAAGCCATTGTTTTTTTTTCCAGGAAAGGAAACTTGGAGAATGAGCTTCTAGTTATAAAAGGCAAGTCACTTACTTGTATTTAAATTGTTTTCCTATTGTTGTATTTTTTTAAAACTCAGAACACTTGCCAAACATGTTTATACTGTAGTATTTAAATAAAAATCTAAAGTTTTATTTCAGGGTCAAAACATCAACAGGACAAAGAAATTGGTCTTCTAAAGAGTGAAAAGAGAAGACTTCAGGAAACACTGCACACAACACAGGTTGAAACATACTTAAACTATGATGTATCGTGGAATGTAATCGCAAGTCTTAGATATTTTGTGACACTTTTACTATTCTTGTTTCTTTTATTCAGCAAAGATTGGAAAAACTGGAAGGAGAGTTCAGAAAAGGTTGTGAAGATAATTATACGTTTGAAACAATATTTTTTGCCAATCTTCTAACAAATATTTTTGTTTTAGAAAAAAGGAGCATGTCTTCTCAAACTAATGCTTTGCCACTACTTGACAAAGGTATTCTTTTAGCTGTTACTAATATTCAGGTAATTTAGATTTGTTCAGCTGCTGCTTAGCTTAAATTTTTTTTTTCAGGCAAAGTTCGAATGTTGCTGGAAGAGCTCTGGGATTGTGTGGAAAGATCGTCACAAATTCCAGAAAATTTGTTTTCATCTGGTAAGTCTTTTTAAAGATCATATCATTAATGAACTGTTCACTTCATGTGCACCATCCACTGCTGTATTGACATCCTTTTTAATATTGACAGGAGAGGATGCAACACCAATGAAAACTCAATTTCATGCTGGTAACGGGACTCATTCTAGGTCTTCAATAGCCTTAATGGCTAATTCCTTACCTACAGACAGAGGTGCAAAAACATCACCCATAGAAAGCAAATGTATAACATCACCTGCAGGCCGAAGTCCCAATGCATTAGCCCCAGAAAACAGATCTGTAACGGCACCTGTTATAAGCAGATCTATAACATCACCAAAAAATAACAGTCCCAAAGCATCAATAGAGGACAGTAAACCTGAAACTTTGCCTGCAGAGATCAGTTCAAAAGCAGCTCTAATAGATTGCAGATCTATTATGTCGCCTGCTTACAGCGGACCTAAAGCATCACTGTCAGACGCTGGATGTGAAACAGTGCCTGGAGACAGCAATCCCGAAATTTCACCTACGGTTAGCAAGCACAAACCATCCCCTCAGAAACTGGAAAAGAAAGATACTCTACAGTTTAAAACACAAAGCAGAAAGAGAAAATTCAGTTCAGAAAACCTTGAAAAGATGGAGACTTTGACTGATGCCAATACAACTTTGCCAAACAAAATGACAAGCAGAGACGTCCAATCTGGAGATGAATTTGTGGATATGCAGGACATCAAAGAGTGGCTCAAACCTTTGCCGGATGTTTTATCACCAGTGCCCAGCCCCACCATAGAGCTGGTAAATGAAGATTTATATTGAATTGATATTGTGACTCTACTGAGTAATGCTGTTTTAAGTCAGGTGTACTTATCAAATCAAAATTATTCATAAAAGTTTTAATGTATTCAGTTACATTGAAGTCGCTCAGAGTGCTTAACAGCATACACACCCATCCCATCCACTAGAGATTCCCTAACGTTAATATAGAGAGGTGCATTTTCAGGCCCAGCTCATTAACAGGACTGAGCTCTAGTGGCAGTGCATTTCCTATCTGTGATGTAGTATTACAGAATGCACAACTTATATAATCACTTATAGGCTACCTTAGGAATTATTAGAAGGGTATGACTGTCTTACCGCAGGGTTCTGTAAGGAGTGTAAATGTCTTATAGGTAACTAATATGAGACTGAGCAGTACTATGCAAGGCTTTAACAACAACAACAACAACAAGGATCTTATATTGAATTCTGAACTTCAGTGGCAAACAGTGTAGAGAGCATAAGATTGGAGTAATGTGACACCTTGTATCTGATTTCGTCAGGAAACGAGCTGCTGCATTTCTGACCGACTACAGCTGGTTGTTATGTTTTAGTTTGATATGTTTTAGTTTAAACTTGTTTGATTCCTTTATGTACTTTGTTAAAACAGTTAAGAGAATAAAATACTAAATATACCAAACTAGAACAGAAAACTAGTTCTACAAACTGTTGTGTTCAAGAAAGGATTTAAAAAGGGGGTATGCATAATAAGTCAACCTTTATGCCATTAATATAAGTTAATCCATATTTTACTTTTATTTGAAGTGGACATCAAGTTTCACTTTTTGAACCAAATTAATGAAATAAATAGATATTCTCTTATTATTAATTGTTTTGGCATATACCTGGAATTCAGAAAAAAATTCAGTCAATATTTTTCCAACAGAACCACCTAAGTGATGTTTTTCCATTTTCACAATTGCATGTTAGAAGTTATTTAGTTTCAGATGCTGCTATTTTATCCCTAATCTTTTCTTCTTTTCTTAGGCAAAGATGGATGTGGATAAACCAATCTCAGGTTCTGAAAAAGATTTTTCATCAACCAGTGAACCAGATGGGCAAAGCTTGCATGAAGATTTACTTTCAAACAACACAAAATTCCTGTCAAATATAAAGAATCAGGAATTTCAAAAAGAGGAGGGAGATGAAACTTCAGTGCTCTACTGTGACAACATGCAAGCAATTGCAGCTGAATCTGGGGATTGTTTAGACCCTCAGAACACATCTGATCCACAAATGGAGGTAGAAGAAATTATCTGTGAGGCTGACGTTGATCAAACTGCCAAGCCAATAGAAGGAAATTACTCAAAAAGGGATTTAGAGAACAAGCCTTCACAAACGGTAGAAGAACTGCAGGAGTGTTTGGATAAAGAAGAAACACATGCAGAGGATGCAAATTTAAATGACAATTCTATAGAAAATTCTGTTCTTCAGTACGATAGTGAGTCAGAGCTAGTGCTCGGTAATTTTGTTGAATCTCCTGAATGTAAGATTCCAGATCAGTCATTAACGTCAACTATTGATGTGATGAACTGCAGTAAGTTGGACATCATTGAGCATAATGAATCCATATCACCAGAAAATAACTCTTTAGAAGATTCAGCGACACACAACAGTCTGGACAGACTGGATGACAAGGCGAAGGTAACCTGTACCACTTCAATGGTTACAGAATGTGTAGATGAAATTAGAAACGGAAGTCTTTCCTCACTAAAACCTTCAGGTGAGGAATCTGTGCCTCCATCAGAAGATGAAGTGTTCTCTGGTATAGATAAAGAGTTGGGAAATATTTCTGTAGTTGTTCAGAATTCCACTGCAGAGACCCCACAAAAAGATGATTCCCAGAAGGTGCTTTCTGACAGGAGTCTGTCGCCCAACACTGGACTGACCTTAGTTGTCGAAGATGGTGAAGATGCTACTGAAAGGGACTCAAATAACCAAAAGTTGTCAGTTCAGACAAATGAGGTGAATAAAGACAAAGAGCCGTTTCGTTGTGAGCCTACAGCCCCTAGCATTAAACCTTTTCAGCAACCTGATGAAAGATCAGCTAACTTGCAGAGCCCTGCAGTTTCAGGTTTGGATAGTCCTGAGGAAACTAGTTTGAAGTCTACCAGTCCATGCACTCCAGATCTGGATAGAAGAGCAGCTGATTTGCAAGTTTCAGCTCTAAACTCCAAAATAATGAATCCACAAGTTTCTTTATCTCTTATAAAGGTTAGATCAGAGATGGGATCACCCCTTCGTCCACTAGTCATGCCACTGACTGCTACTCCTCCAAGGTTTGAGAAAGCTGTCAACCCGCCGACAAAAGCGATTCTTTCAACACCTGGCAGTGAGACAGTTCCATCAGATAACTCAGCAACTGGGTCACAACCTGGGAAAACAACTCCTTGTGCTCCTTCATCACCACTGCAGTTTGGATCTGCAACTCCAAAACATGCCGTTCCTGTCCCAGGAAGGCTCCCTTCTTCTGCCCCATTGGCTTCCCCTCTTGCATCTCCGGAAACATCAATGCAGATGCTGGACACCATGTATCCTAAGCTTTCAGCTCAAGCCCGCACTTTGAACATACTCCGAGGGAACGTTAACCTGAATCGAGCTGGAAATGAAAATGGCAGCTCCCCTCCATCTGCTAATCAGATAGCAGGAATTAAATCGATTAGTTCTTCATCAACGGCCTTCACTAAAACAGAACAAAAACCTACAAGGATTGGTGTGAATATGATTCTCCCAAAAAGTGCCAAAAGACTCAGGCTTGATAACTGTTCAGCTGTTAGTTCTGGGGATTTTTCTCCTAAAGAACAAGTGAAGGAAAATTTTTCAAAAGAAGATGCTTCTGAAGAAGGCCGGAGTAATCCAAAAGAAATCGATATACAGCTGGAGGTGGAGAAGAGTGACCTCAATCATCAGATCTCTGAAGCACTGTCCAAACTGTCAGTAGGCTGCTTTGATGTAATGCCGGTTGTGAAAAGCCACATCTTCGTTGGAAGAATATCTCAGGTTCCAATTTTGACTGATGGAGAAAAAACTGTGATTGCAGAATTTTGTGGGAATCAGGTATGTTTGCTTTGCTTAAGTTAGAATTCTTGTTGTAATAAAAACTTTGAAGCATATGTTTGTATTTTAGGCCTATGCAGAAAAGCTGATGTTTGCCATCCTGACCAAACTTAAGACGGAGAGAAGCGTACTGAATTGTAATTATTTACAAGCTTTGTGCAGAGTATACACTGGGATTTGCCGTAGATTTGGGGACTACCAGAAAGCCCATGCTTTTGCATACAATGTTCTCAAAGAGGGTGAGGGTTTTCTTTATAGTATTTCTCTTCCTATAAATGTCTTTTAATTTGTAATTGACTCATTAATATTTAATCTGCATTCCTTTTAGATTTTCTTGATGCGTCCAAGTTAATATTGTTCATGATCACAACTTGGCCAAGTGTGCTGTTTCATGAATCCTCCCTGTGCAAAGCCATACAAACAGTGACAAAGCTCAAATCAGACGATGAACTACTGAACTGCTTCATGAAATATCTAAACTGGGATAAGGTATGCTTCAACACTTTTTAGTAGAAGTAGTTTTTTTTTCTATTGCACACAGCCCCATAATTTGATTTATTGCTAAAATTATTTCATTTTAAAGGTGCAATATGTAAGTTTGTGGCTCCAAAAAGAAATACTGTTGAGTGCAGTATACTCTCCACTGCCACCTGATATCAGGTTGCCAGGTCACGATTATAGGGACCTACCATAAAATCGATGAGACATACACCAAGTTTTTTTTGTCTGTTGATTGACCAACTGAATATGGTCTAAAGCAGTGGTTACCAACCTGGGGTTCACAAAGGGGGCTTGGGAGTGAATAAATGTTGAGGAAGAAAAATATGGGGTTATCTAGCATAACAATTCTGAGCCAAAGGGGGATCCCAGGGAAAAAGGTTGGGAACCACTGGTCTAAAATAATGTAACATACATATTGTAAGTTCATTTAAAATTATTGTGTTTGTTATGTAGCAAACTAATGCTAATGCTATCATTTTAAAGGAAATAGTGCTATTTCAGCATTGCTTTTTCTCATTCTTTACCTCTATAAACATCTTGACTATAAACATCTCTCACTGCCTCCTATGCATATCCTTGTTTTTTTTTTACATCAGAGTTTTTCTATAAGTAGTTTTTGGGAGGGGTTTTGATACAGTAGTATTTTGCAGAAGTTTGTGGAAAACTGTGTCATCATTTGCTATGCACTACTAACTCTGTTGTCTGAGAACTGGAGAGGAAATAGTCAAGTAAATACAATCGTCATTTTTGGGACTAAATTTACATTTTAAATGCAGTCACTGGATAGACTCCGAACACGATTCCGTAATGTATCTTAACATTTTACAGACAGTGAATTTCTTATTTGCTGCATCTTTAACACAAGGGTAGATGTATTCTGCATCATTTGTACGAGGAGGTTATAAAAAGTGTATGGAAAAAAACGAATGGACCACTGAAAGGCATGTTTGGCACTAAATTGATTGAATATTAATCTGCTTCTAGAGTCCTCCTGAGGAAATACTGAAGTTGATCAACAGCACATTAAAAGCCTTAAAAGAAGACAAAGATTTGATATTCCAGAAGCATGATCGTCACGGTCACAACCTCTGCCCTGCTGCATGGGAATATATATACACCTTGGATCTCTTGTGTACACATATGAAGTGGAAATGGACACATGATTATGTGATTGGGTAGGTCATCACAAAATTGCATTTAAATTTAAAGAACAAAAATTGTATTTGCTAAATGAAATCAAATAATTGTCTCATTTTGAATTTGTAACAGGAAAGAATTATGGCCCATTATGAACACTTGGGTGATGCAGCCAAGGCTTCAGCAGTCCCCAGTTCCTGATGTTACTGTTGCAGCAGTTCTTCGTTTGATTGGTAAGCCAGTTAAACTTTTAAATTCATACCCTGAGCCCTAGTATCATAGTAGATGAGCCGGACATGAAATGCGTAAATGTGGATAAGGTTGATTGGTCCTTTCCTATCCCTGCTCTCTTTCTCTCTCCCACGTCTCTTATTGTAGCTCTCTCAAATAAGAGCTAAAATAGATGGGTAACAAAATCTAAATACAAATTCCTTTTTTTTTGTTTGCCACATGTCTTTTAATGATAAAAACAACTGATCTACCTGCAGTTCATGCTCAGGAAAGTCTGTAAACATGTACAAACAAGTACTTGTTTTAAGAAGTCTAACTAAAAATGGGTTGCTTCTATTTAACTATTACATTGAATAAATATGATAAAGTCTTTTAGGCATAGCAGACAAAGGCAAAACATTTACTAAATATTTATATGTACAAGTCAATGTTTAGCACAGGTTTTGTGTTTAATGCACAAGCATTTTTATATGTTGCCATATGGATGTGCCATTCATCCGGGATGATGTTAATAATGACTAGTTGCAACCTAAAAGATGTTATTTTGTAATATGTACAATAAAATGCTTGCACATTTGTAAATGATTTGTTTAAAAGAATTCTGGATCTTTCGGCTGTCTCACACCAGGACACCCCCCATGTCTTCGTAGTGTCTTGGTTCGGTATGCTAACTAGTTTCATAATATTTTTTAGTAGATCAACACATGGTAATGAGAACAATTATATGTATTTAAATCATTTTAATGTATTATTAGTTGGTGTATTTCACCGTCATTATGTTCAAATCACATTCTTATCACAAAACAACTGCTGCATGTTTAACTGCCCACACGAACATTTGCAGACGTTAAGACACACTTGGATTAAAAAAAACTGGAACCTTTTATGTATTTTTGACCCTTAAAAATAATTTGGGCAATTTTTTTTTTTTTTTTTAATGTTTCAAAGTTTTGATGTGAAAGTAACTACATCAATAGCATATATTTTATTTAAAGGTCTCATTCTGTAATTTACACTACTTTTTCAGGACGACTTGGACAGTTAGGAATGAAACAGATGCTGTGCAAGTCTGTCCAAAATGTTGCAAAAGCTATAAACCTTTTTGGAAAACATGGAATTACAGAAGGTAGGGTATATAGAATATTCAAATGCACAAGTATTGAATAATATGTTTTTTGTTTGTTTACGCTGTATATTTTTTTCACTGTAGGTGTTCCCCAGGAGGTGCAGTTATCTGCTGTGTATGCCATATATGACCTGTCCCCCTGCAATCCCAAAGATGCCTTAGAGGCTCTGGCTTCATGGCGGAGTGAAACCACACAGCTAGTACCATCCACGGTGACCAGCTGCATCACCCAGATCGGCTCCCTTTGTCGTCTGATTAAATCCTGATTTTTGTTGTTGTTGCTTGTTATGTTTTAACATTGCATCCTCTTTGTCATTGCACATGGTTTGTGTGCTTTTTGTACATTTGTGTAAATTATGTAATTAGAGTAAATTAAGTTTATACCATAAAGATGACTGAACTTTAAGATGTGTTATGTTTTTACTTTATTTCAAACCTAATCCACATCAATTATTTTATACACATTAGTCATAATGGTTTTACAAATGTAAATTGAGGATTCTCAAAAAATTCGCTAAAGTTTTGTATAAGTAGATCAAATATAGTTTGTAAGAGGTCCCTGTACAGGTTGTCAGTTCCTCTGCCTACTCTGCACACATGCAGAAATTGTCACAGAACCATTCCAGACGGTGACCACGCCAGACGTCAAACCAGGACGCACTTGCTGAGGCTGCCACACTGCTGACAGAGGAAATTTTTAATATGATGAAATAAGATTATTTGAAATAAAATGTACTATACAAGTGATATGCAGCTAAATACATTCATTGTTGGTAAATACACATAAGTGAAAGGCAAGAGTAGTTAAATACTATGGAATTTTATTACGAAAGATTGGAATGATTTCCACTGTTTTATATGAAACCAGTATGTAACTATTGGGGTAATCATAGGAAGAAATTTAGGTTTTATACCCAAATAAGCTTTTTTGCAAGTAATTTTTCTGTCTGGCATTAACCTTGTTTTTTTTCCATGTTTTTCAGACACAAGGTGGTGCTCTGGGGTGGAACATGAAAGCTTTGCACAAAACACGTAACTGTAAACAAAGCCCTTTGTAGAAATACACAAACCCTAATGTTATCCAGTTATAAATAAACTCATTGTTATGCATTCACATTTATCATTTTAAAGTCTGTGAACTACTATGAAATAGAAAAAAATAATTTATCAACAGTCTACAAAAAAGCTTTCCCTACAAAATCAAGAAGTTGAATTGACTTTTTTGAGTGATTCAAAAAGCTTCTTGTCAGTATGGGGACAAACAAACAAACAAACAAGCAGTAGATGGGCTGCAGTTTCTTGTCCTTTTTCTGGGTACTGATCTCAGACTACATATCAACTCCTAAATGAAAACATGTCAATATGCATTTAATGCAGTTAAATTTAGTCACATTAAAGGTGAAATGAAACATTCTTGACTTGACTGTGATCTTTTAGAAATTAAATGGATAGATTTAGCTTGTCAAGTCATGACAATTTTCAATATACTTTAAATATTTATTGTGTCGGCTTGTCTGTGGAACTAGAAAATATTAAATGTTACTTATGCATGCTGAACATTTTCTTAGTCATGACCAAATCTTAACTATGCCTTTAAAAACCCTTAAACTATTTATCTTGTAAATACATACATGCCCTCAGGGGCCATTCTAAAGAACCTAGACACATGTATATGATGTCTGCTCATTTTTCTAGGACTAACCGCTTACAAATGTAATTTTTTGTATTTGGTGTGGTAAAAGTGTACTTATGGTAATACCTATATACAAAATAAAAACAGTGGATTTTTTTTCTTCTTAAATAAACATCTACTGGTCTTACGGTTTGTGATCAATAGCCTTTAATATCATCTGGATTTTTAAATATTAATACAATATTCTTTCTTTTCTCCTTTTGTAATTGACAACATAGAAAAATGTACCTAACTGGAACATACCTATTTCATGTTATGTTAAAGTTGAATTGTGCAGGGGCAATTGACTGTATATAACAGGCTGGGACCCCACCCTGATGGTAAGAGCACTTGGGCCAATTGTCGCTCATGGCTGCCCCTTATGGCTGAGATTTGGCATTGCTAAACAGACTTAGGCAACAAAACGAAATATATACTGTACAATTAAATAATAGATGCGTACATTGCCACATCTCTGCTATGAGGCACTGAGGCACACTTAAGAAGGTGTCAATCAATCAAAATGTATAATTATAGGTCTTTTTTTGCAGCTACCTAAAGGCAGCTTCAAAACGAAGATGTCTGATTTGATGCCAATACATTGTTAGATATAAAAATATACATATTTAACTTTATCTGCAAGAGCCAAATTTATATCAGGAAGAATTAGTGTCTAATTTGGGTTAATTGTTGCAGCATACAGAATTCACAAACTCATTGTTTTGGAATGAAAAATATATTATAACAATTAAAAAACATTGTGTTGTATAGGCAAGTTTTTTATTATGTTAACTGTTAAGCCTAGCAGTCATGTTCTTGTTAAAATAAGAAAATATAGTAAAAATTAATTATTAGGGCAAAAGTATGGACCAAGAAAAACAACCGGTCAACAAGAAAATCTTTCAACAGGCTGTGAAACAAAATAGAATGATCTATAAATAACAACACTGAGCTAGAAAGTACATTTTCAAGAAAAAGCCACTAAATCTAATTTTAAACTAGGAGAGTGTATCTGAACTCAGGATTCTCAGGGATTTGCAGAGCTTTCAAATAAGGTGTGAAAATGCTCTTCTCCCTCTGGATTTGTACATAGTGACCCTAGTAGGCTTTCTTTTAGTGAAAACAGATTGTTGCTTGGTAATAGACTTCTCAGGTAGGCTTTTCAAATATAGTATGAATATAGTTTGTCTATTTTCATTCTAATGTACTGCTAATGTCTTCATATAGCTTTTTAAAGTAATTTGATAATGGAAATATAATGTAGTTTTGATACCATTATTGGTATACATATATAATACTTATATACAGACTGGTTTTGTTTTCAGGCATTCTCTGGGAAATCTAACGAGGACATTGAGCATGCCATAGCATATGAGTGTGTGGATTTAATTTGACTACTGCAGACTCCCGGAGAGAGTACTATGTACTATTCGGCTGGATTCTTAGATTTTTGGTGTAAATTCTTTAGCTCATTCGCTCATCCATTATGTTTAAAATTTAATTGAGCAACCAACAGTATTACTTATAGAAATTCTTTCTAAAAACTGACACAGCGTTAGCTAAACATAATGTTATTACGAGAATATTTTGGGTATATTCAAACCCAAACTACCGAGATAATCAAGACCCATAATGTCTTTTGTTTACAAACAAGTCATCAGTAACACACTGTTTATTCTGTAAGCTCCATCAACCATCCATCTATCCATTATCTTGTCAGCTTTCTTCCCTTTCGGGGTTGCCACAGCGGAATGAACCGCCAACTCAACTGGCATATGGTTTATGTAGCGGATGCCCTTCCAGCCACAACCCATCGCTGTGAAACATCCACACACACTTATTCACACTCAAACACTAAGGACAATAATTTTTTTCCCAATTGACTTATATCGCATGTCTTTGGACTTGTGGTGTAAACCCACGCAATCACAGAGAGAACATGCAAACTCTACACAGAAATACCAACTGACCCAAACATGGCTCGGACCAGCGACTTTCTTGCTGTGAGAAGACCTTCTTGCACTTCGCTACCGTGATGCCCCAATGTTGTGTTATTCTATAGTCTGAGCCTGAGCAAGTTCCGCAGCCCAAAATGACAAAAATCAGATTTTTTGTCCATATGTGACGTGTGTCGGATATTTTCAAGACAGTATGAACAGTTCTATTCTGATTTTTGTCAAATCTGGCCCAGGTCATTTCCATATGTGGTGCTGATTCCAATACATATCTGACTTTATTGCTATGCAACTTCAGTCTGATCAGCCAGGTAGCATAAATCCAACTTTTACATCATTGTATTGGGAAAGATGTTACATTTCTGGGCATGGGCCCACATTAACCATGGCTGTGGACGAAGCTGAAAGCAGTCAGTGGAAGGAAAGTAATAATGTTATAGTAGTATTACAAATAATAAATATTCACATAAGTTGATATAATTTGGTCAAAATGATGGTGATTCCAATCATACATGTCTTTAAATAAAGCCATATAATCTATTCAAATCACATTCTTGTCCATGTTTACTTTTGTTTTGAATCACAGTGAGCTGGATTGCGTTCATACACAGGATGCATACAAGTCGCATGTTGTGTGTAATGTGAACGAGCACACAAAAAAATCTGATTTCATAAAAAAATGTGTAATTAAAACCTGCAGTCTGGGCATAGTCTGGCAGGCTTTGTCTTAAAAATCTACTAAAATCTTTTTATTTTTATTAGGATCTGAAGTACAAATTTTGAGTAACAGCACTTACTGAACAGAATATAACTTTCTCCTCCTAAAAGACATTTTAAAAACTGCTACCAACATATTGTTTTTTTATTAAATTTTTTCCATTGATGATTTGCAGTTAATGGTTTTTAGTTCATCATTGGTCAATCAAAAACACACACTCATTCCTTCTTACTTTTTTGTATCTTTCTCTACAATTTTTTTTCTCTTATCTTCTTTGCCTCAACCCAGACTATTCCTTTTTAATCTCTCTCTCTCTCTCTCTCTCTCTCTCTCTCTCTCTCTCTCTCTCTCTCTCTCTCTCTCTCTCTCTCTCTCTCTCTCTCACTCTCACTCTCTCACACGTAAATACTTGCTCATCCACACACATTGCTTCCTTTCGCTCTGACTCTGCCAGTCTGCAGTTCAACATGTTGCCTGAGCGATGCTGCGATCTAGAGTGGAAGCCATCCTGCCAGTGTACCGGCCATGCATCACACCCCAAGCATCAGTTGTACATCTGAAGGACCTTTGTGAGGTGGAGCACGACCCACACAAGCCCCAGCCACATCCCGGAGAGGATCACAACACTGGCTCCATGTGGAGAGAGGCCATGCGTAAGAGGAGCTACTTGATAGAGAGGAGCTCACGGACAGGAGCAAATGTAATGGGAGGAGGAGTGCACGGCCGGAGACAGAGGACCCCAGACTGGCTGTATGACTCGTACCAACTGATGAGCCAGCAGCATCCACTAATTGTTTTCCTGCTCTTGATTGTGATGGGTGCCTGTCTAGCTTTGCTGGCTGTCTTCTTTGCCTCTGGTCTGGTGAGTGTTTGGAAACTGGTGGGAAGGTGACCGGGGAAAAGACTAAGTGTTTGTCTTACTGTTTTGGACAGAGTTCTGTACAAAAGTGGGATAGAACTTAACTTATTTAGAGGTTTGTAAAATAATATTAGTTCCTCTAGAGTTTAAAGTTAGTGTTTCAAAGCAAATTCGTTTTATTTTCAACATTAGGAAATGCTGAAGCCAATCAGCAGTGTTTGTACAGACTGGAGTAACCATATGCCTCTTTTTACTCAATGCAGCATGTAATCTCTTTCCTCAAAGCATCATTCCAGTGATTTGTTTTAAAGTCATAAAGAAGCAGCAGGGAATAATCAATGTCTGGTGGGAACAAAACACATTTGGAAAATCAACAGGCAATTAATTAGGCAGAACTGTTTAAGTAGATGTTATTAACATGTCAGCAGCAGACTTGGCCACGTTTGTGGCTCATATTAATTGTAATTCAGCTAAAGCAAAATAAAAAAAAAACCTATGTAGATTCAGTATTTTTTTAAAGTACAACCAGCCATCAACCAGAAATTAAATGGGAAAAAAACATTTTTTGTAAATTTGGGAAAAATTCATGTAGTAGTATATAAGAAAATAAGCAGTGGAATAATAGAGTACATTTCAATAACGTGGCATTACTTATTTAATGCATTTAATTATTATTGTATATAACTAACCAAAAGTCGTCACCTAATCATAATAATTACCTGATCGTGAACTTTGGAAGTTTATTTCTCCCATTGGTGAATACTGGAGAGGGGTACATTAGTTCATGATTTGTATTATTTATTAATTAATGCTAATAAAAATATTATTATTAAATGGTGACTTTATTTTAGAGGCACATCATTGTTTAGTCATCATTATTTAATTATTGATTACATTTTTACATAAGCATTTTTTATTGACCACAAATTGTTAATGCATTAATTAACAATTAGAAACTAATAATACATTGAATTTAATTTATATAGTGCCTTTCCAAAACTTAAGGACACTTTACAAAGTTAGGAGTAACATTACACAAACAGGAAACACAAAGGTCAAAAGGAACTAACATTAATTAAGGAATTAATTGATATATTAACTCATATGTACATTAATATATGCATTGAGTGTATGGTCAACACAATTCCTTAAACAAAAATATGGCCTATATAACAAAATCTAATAATAAAAAAGTATAGTTAATAAAACCATTAATTCATGTCACCTTATTTAAAATGTTATCTAGGGCACAAACAGGGGACCAATGCTTCATATATTGTTTGTGAGCATGCATTTTCTGAGCTTTCATTCCTTCAGTGATGTTTGGCCATGTTCAACACTGTTCATAAGATTAAACATTTATTTAGGCAATGTTTGTTTAAATCATTTGAAAATCTGATATTTATTGTTGTCAAAATACCTAGATAGTTTATCTAGCATTTGCAAGGCCCATGCATTTCACTAACATATTGTTGAAAACAAAAAGCTGTAATGAGACAAGGTTCTAGAGAGGGATGAATATAATTTGTAATTTATTCTACAATTTTGTACAAATAGGAATTAATGATCTATTTTCCTCCATTTTTACATTTAGCAATGTGCTGGGTGTTATAAATATCTGAACCAGAAAAATGAAACTGTAGTTTTGGGAAATGATTAGATGTTATTCTGAGTTAACTCTCTTTTGTCCTTTGCTGGCTTGACCTAAATTTCACATAGTAGCTTTGAGCCCTATTTGAGTTGCAGCAATGCTCTCCATGACTACCGTAGTTTCACAAGATATGAGAGCGATAAGCCTTGGTGCAATAACCCTTATCAGAACATTTGTTTCAATTTAGATGTTTTCTTTTTTTTTTTCTGAGACACCAGTTTTGCTGGCAGGATGAGGCAGGTGGAATAATGTGTCAGGTGTGCTGTGTGATAAGAGTATCAGTGAGAATGAAAGAAAGGTTGTCAAGACGGTGAGACCAGCCATGGTCTGTGAAGAAGAAGATGAGGTTATTTTGGGGAATAACAAGGTTTTATAATGAGGTCATATAGTGAGTTGGATGCCATGGATGTTTTGGATGTAACGACCTGTCCCAAGTAGTTTAGATGGAGGGAGAGTTCAATGGAGAGAAAATGAAATATCAGTCAAGAGCAATAAGTCTGGACCTGCCAGGCTGAAGGTGGTAGACCAAAGAGAACATTAGATGCTGCGACATAAAGACAGTTGGTTAAGAGAATAGAATGCAGCAGATAGGGTTAGACAGAGGCCAATGACTCACTATGGTTCCCCCCGAAAGTGAGTGGCCAAATGACATTTTCTTACAGCATCACATGTCTGATAAGTGGCTGCAGGGCAAGCAGTTCTTTGCCATTTTTTGTAGCATTCAACAAAAGATCATGCTAATGGGTTTTTCAAATTAAATGGCCATCCTTTGTGCGTGTCGAAGAAATAGATAGCCCAGTGCTGATGTAATCTCTTGATATTGTCGACAGGGCCTTACATAGTCTACAAGAGTTGCCTGCCGTTTTTACTGTTGGTTTAATTTCTCATGTGTCTGCATCAATTATACATGAGATCAAGCAGTTTCTTGTGCTGTTATTGAGCTTGTGTGGTATTGATTTGCTTTAGATGTGCCTGCTCTCTAGTCCTGTGTTTATTTCTGTCTCATTCTGAGTACCATGCTGGTTCATCAATGCCTTTTTATGACTCTGTCCCTGAGTTTGAGAACTTGTAATGAGTTATTTTTGGATTTATTCCACTGTCATATAACAAACATCCTGTTCACAATGTGATCGTTGGATATCTTTGGCGCAGATGTTGTCATTGGTTAGTTTGAGCAATAAAGTGCTGGACCTTAGCTGGTCTTGGACTTAGTTTGCTCAAGTCAAAAAGCAGTGGCAGAGGGCAATGAAAGGGAATGTAAATCATTTTTGCAAGATTACATGCTTTGTAACATAAAAGTAAGAGTGTAAACTGATGAGCAGCTTTACTGGCAAACAATGTAGTACAATTAGAATTTGTGTGATGTGTCTTGATCTAGATTATTGAAACAATAGATGTGAAAGAAAGAAGACATAATGACACAATAATTAAAGTACACTGTTTGTTTAGCAAGATGTGATGTTCACTCAGTTTGGATACAACAAGAGAGCTATTCAGATGTAAAGAAAACCACATAGGCATCATTTCTCTAATGTTAGTTAAAGAGATACATTTGGCATGGATTGTTATTTTTTGAAGTTGTCTTGTGGTCCTGTGTCTTTCCTATTGATTAACAGAATTTAAATTTGTGCCTGGCAAGTTTAGATTTTTTGTTGCGTTTGCTTTTTATTGATGTTCCATGTTCCTTTACTCTCTTTTATTATAGTTTTTCAGAAACTTGCAAGCTTAAAGAAAAGACATTTAATTGTTTTACCTGCTTGTTTCTAGAATACCCTTTGATAAAGGAATACTATTGGGACTGTCTTAATATGTTGTATTTTAGCGTCTGGAAAGTTCGCCAGGGCTTCTTGTAAATGGTTCCTGAGACTTGACAGTTGCATGGAGTGTGTCCTAGTAAATAATGGATTAGTCTTCAGCATTTATCTTGTTGAGGACACCACAAGGACCAGGTCTTAATGTTAATAAACGTTTAGCCAATTTTGCTGCAAAGAAATTATGGTTAAATGAAAACCAGGCATAATTGGCAAATTTCTGTCCAGAGTCTATTATCAATAACCAGTCGTTGTCTATTCATTCTATGTTCACCCTGGATGATTTTGAAAATAAATAACTAAAGTTATTCATTAATAATAGTAATATACTTTATTTTATAAAGCACCTTTCAAACAATGCTTCTCAAATCACTAAAAGATAAGCACAAACAAAAGTACACAAAACATATTAAAGTACATGCTGTATTGATTAAAACAAGATATTGTTTAAATTTAAAGTTAAAAGCATAAAATGTTAACATTCATACGCCCAAAAAAAAGAAAGAGTTTTAAGATGACATTTAAAATTTTGCATCCCTGAGCTTACCTAGGAGAGAGTTCCATAATGATGCTGCATAGACAGAAAAGGGCCGGTTTCTCAGAGTGTTAGTACAAGTTTATGGACAGATGCTTAGATTGTGAGGAGCCAGGAGAGCATTACAGTAATAGAGACGAGACGCGATAAATGCATTGATTAGTCTGTAATAAGAAGAGAAAAGCATAGGACGCAGTCTAGCTACATTTCTCAGGTGGTTAAATAAAGACTTGACTGTGGTCTGGGCACTGCGTGAACCTCACACATGGGTCTAATGTCACACCAAGGTTCATCATTCTGGTCTGAGTCTCTAACGGTGAACAACAAAGAAACAGACTTAAGGCCCCAGTTTTCAAACTCCCTCTCTGGTGTCAGGAACCATTCAGCATGACTTCAGTTTTGCCACTGTTCAGGCAAAAGAAGTTCTCATTCAGCCATGTCTAAATTACAGAAACACAGTCTGAGACACAATATGTCTTTATATGAGTAATACATTGATTATTCTCAATATATAATTCTAAAGGAAGAATTGGAAATGCAATTGTGATGCAAAACAAATATTTTTTAGTTTCCGTGTCTTTATTGAGCAGGTCTGGAGAATTGTTTAAATAGGGACTGAATGGAAAGAGAGAAGAGAAGAATATTGCCAGTAACTGAAGCCACCCGTGTCGATGTCTTGGTACCTCAGTGCTGACTGAGGATAACATTATCGAAGCATCATTTGTATTTAGTATCATGGTGCAGCCAGGGCTGATTGATGATGTATGTTAGACAAACCCAATCTCTGGTTCTCTGTGTTCATTTCACCCACCCTGAGAACAAGGTGTCAAGAACACGTCAATTAGAGTAATTCTGAAATAAAGACGTCATATAGACATAAGATGAATATCTTTTTATGTTTTGTATGTTTGCTGGGTCAACTCTCTCTGCTCCTATCCCATGTCCCCTCCCCCTCTCATGATGCAAGTCAAACCTCACTCCTGTATTCTGCTGGTTCCTCTGGCACTCTGGATCCCTGTGTTCACTGCAGTCTCTGGAGTAATCTGATCCACTCATGGATCTGTGGTGCCACCAAACCATTCCTTCTATAATTCTACCCCATTGCCTCCCACAGCTTCAGTATCTCCATTAGATGACGACCACGGTTTATTTTCCTGGTACACCTAGGCATGTCAGAATCATGTTTGTTATTTGACCTAGTTTCCTGTTCATTTAATTTTAAAGATATGTATGCTATGTGCAAAGATTTCCTCATAGACATTGTGCAGGCGACATGATCCACTTTTAAAAATAAATGCTGTGCAACGCTGCCCCACAATCATCAGCCAATCACATTCTATGTTTAAACTGAACTTTTTTTTGGGATTGCTTTTTTGGGATGGGGGGGGGGGTTCATCCAAGGTTGGTCTCAACCCAGCAATCATGCATGTTCAATTGGTCAGTTGTCAGTTTAAAAGTCTTTAATTTAATTTCTTATCTTTCTACAGGATATTGAGGATCACGTCGCCTTTGTAATCACTGTCCCCACTGCGCTGGCTATTTTCCTCACCATCTTCGTTCTGGTCTGCATCGAGTCTGTGTTCAAGAAGCTGCTCTGTGTTTTCTCCTTGGTAATCTGGGGCTGTTTGGTTGCCATGGGTTACCTCTTTATGTTTTTTGGAGGAATCATCTGCCCCTGGGATCAGGTAAGACAAGTGTAATTTTTGTCCCAGAAGATTTGTGCTATGTGTGTTACTTGTTTTTTTTCTTCATTCGAGTTATTGACCCTCTAAAGTAGTAAAGAATACAACAAGAGTGTGAGGATTGAATTTTATAAAAGTGATCAGCATCCCCTCTGGTTCATGGAGTGCCCCATTAAAGTATCAGTGAAGTTTTGATGCCGTTTTTGTGCATAATTCATTTTGCTCCTCTGGAAAAAGTTTTCCTTTAATGTAGATAATTTACTAATTTACTAAAGTTTTAAAATGAATGCAATAGAAAGTTCAACATAAAACAAACAAAAAGTTTGTTTGAAAGAAAGATAAAACAGCATTTGTGACATCAATTATTTTAACTTTCATTTATTTAAGAAACACAAAATCAGAAATGATATCATATAAATAAATATAAAACATTATGGCTAGTACAATAATACAATAAAATACAATCTTCCTCTCCAAGTTAGAGTCCAATTCCTCAGAATAATGTGAATGTAATGAAATGAGATGGCAAATTCCCTGAACTTCATTCATAAAACACAATCAGAATTACATTCTGAATTATTTTTCTTAAAACAGTGATTATGATGCTTATTAAAACAACATTATGATGCTTATAAAAAAGACCTGACGTCATTGATTGGAATATTTATCCACAATTTTTAATAGCTAGTTTGAATAAACTGGAGTGACATCAAGATTTTCCAACGCAAAATGTGTGTTTATGTAAATAGTATGACATGTCTACATTTTCTAGCACTTTTCGATGTTTATTTTTATATAAAACTAAAAAAAAGTGTTGATATAAATACAGCTTTGATTGGAAAATACTTCAAATGGAAATCGGACTGGTCTGTTAAACACAAAAGCGTTTTTTCACTCGAATCATTCGATCAATAAATCTTTATATAGTGCCAAAACCGCCCACAGAATTTGACCAAGGCCTTTCACATTCATGTTAATAAGTCTATAACATCAGTTACAATAAAATACAAACCTAAGTCATGCACCTACGAAAAAAAGTAAAATAAAATAGAATAGAGATGTGAGTTTTTTTCTTTACACCAAATGTGCTCTCGGTAAATAAAGTGCATTTGTTTCAACATCTAAAAAAGTAGAAGTACAAAAAAAATGCTCCTTCACACAGCTGTGTATATTCAGAATGAATTAATCATTTTTACATTGCAGAGAAACATTCCAGCATGACTCTAATAAATTATTGTAAATTCTATTCTGCTTTTAATTTTGAAAACTGCAATACTCGCTGCATTTGATCATCATAAAGTCACGGTATAAATTAGTTGCATCCTTCCTCTTATTGATTATATGAAATATATAATGATGTGTGTATATATTCTACTCCCATTGCAGCAAAGCAACCCTCATGCTTGACCTGCAAATCCAGTGAGAATGATTGCATCCAACAGCTATCAAAACCCTGTTAATGTGTGACTAGGCAAGGGAATTCAGAGAGTAATCAAGATACGAGCTATTCCAGGCTTTCTTATTAGCAATGAACAATTTATTTCCCTTGGAAAAACCCAACCAATTGGTAATTTAAGTGAAAAAAAAATTTGATGGGTGCATGATATAAACAACTAATGACTTACTTTATGGCAACAAGAGCCACTATCTGATGTATTGAACGGCTTATCATCTGAACAGGATGGTGTGAGGGGAAAGCAAATACAAAAAGAACTCGTTGTGCAGCTTTTAGCACATGGGGCTACATGCAGGATATTCAGCAACGGTAAACCAAGACACCACAAGTCTTTTGATATATACTTTGATATATTTGCTTACCTTTATTATTTGAAAAAAAATATCAAAGTGTGTATAAAAGCTGATAGTTGTCTGTTTGTAGTGAATAAATCCCAGTTGGCTACTTCCAGTAAAATATTAGATTGAGCATCTTTAAGCCGTGAAGATACATTTGGTAATTTTAAGGTTCTATCTTTAAATTCTATTCTATTCTATTCCATTCTATTCTATTCTATTCTAAATGCAAGGTTTAATTCACTAAATGTACAAATTAGTAATAATGATTGAATGTGGAGATTTTCTTATTATTATTTAAGATTATATCTTCTTAATAAAAGAAGCATTTCATCTTTTCCTTTTGGCATGTGGTTATGTAGGGTCAGTGTTCAGTTCATCAATTCATCATCATTTAGTTAATACGAGACATTCTGGGTGATGACAGGCTTCTTCGTTTAGGTTGGTCTCAGCTGAATGATGTTTTATGTGTCTTCATGTTCTCAACAGACTCAGGTGTTCCTTTTTCCTTCCAGTGTTAAAAAAAGCCTCATTCACTCAAATGTGGTTTCATCCTCATTGAAAATGTTGAGAGAACAGCCTTCCAGCTCAAAGGGCATGATACAGTGTGAAGCCAAAATCATTTTGGCCTTTCAGACCCATCCAATAGGTGCTGATGACATTCTAGATTAGAAAGAAAAAAATGTTTGTGCCTAAAAAAATGAGCTGTAACTGTGCAATTTGCACAAAGCCATAAAAGATTTAACAGTAAAGTTGACAGTCACATTTCCTTTACTCTGAAGGTGCAAATAATTTTTTACAATAGGAATAAAAAAATAGCATTTCCCCTTTTTATATTCCTGCTGTAGACATGGCCACCAAAATGTATTGTAGTAAAGAGGTGAAGTTTTTTCTTAACGTTAAACTGTATTTTTGTGGATTAATTTTTTTTTGTGTGTTTTAAAAAGCATGATACAAACTACTACTACTACTACTATTATAATTATTAAAGTTAACGTTAAGATAAATTTTTTTACAATGATTCAAGTATATCTCAATAATTATATAAACTTTTTAAAAAACAGCACACCCTAAGGAGATTTTTACTGTAACTATATCTCTATAAATTGAACTTTTCAGATGAAAAATGTTTAATCTCAGTAAAGCAAAACCATGAAAATGATTGAAATATATTATAATTTGTACAGTATTATATACAGTGTTTCTATTATTATATGTTTAAGGTTTAAAAATGTTGTGCATTTTAAGCTGACCTATGCTATGCAAATAAAGAACTGGCATGAGGACACCTCCTATGACGAGACAAGATATTGCTGAAAAAATTACTGAACAGTAGTACACATCAAAACTCAGCGGTAAATTGTGTCCAAATGAAAAGATCACTGCTGGTGGCAAGTACACAGTGAATGTCAGAACAAAACTGTTTATAATTGTACGTAGGGCTCTTTTCTTTTGAGGATGCACATTTGTTTTTCCAGAAGGATCAGTTTTCTTCAAAGCTTGTAAAACCGAGATGTCACAAAAAGCAATCATAGGCAGAGAAATAAACAGAGGAATGGATGAAATAGTTGATGTAAATGTCCAAGGAAAGATCACTGTCATCAATCCATAACTGATGGTCAATAGCCAGGCTTGCAGTACAATCATCTTCCTAATTACAACAGTTTTCTTGCTGGTCATGTAAACGATGGGGTGAACCACAGCAAAATAATAATCTCCACAGACACAAGCCATGAAGAATGGTCTCCCACATATGGGCAAGCAATATGCGAAATTTATAAACCATTCAATTTCACTGTTGTGTAAAAGCATGTAGTTCCAGACGCTGAAAGGCAAAACGATAAGGAAAATTAGATCGTTGATGGTCAGATTCAACACAAAGAAATCATTCGTGGAAAAGCTTTCTCGACGTCTATTGCAAAGTTTGTGGAGTACTGTGATGCTCGCGAAGATGCCCAAAAGAAAACACACTGCGCAAAGTCCTGACCAGAACAGAGGAACCATCAGCTGGTCAGTGCAAAGGGTGAAGTAGTCCTTAGTTCCGTTTGAAAACTTTGAAGCCAGCTGATGTATAGAGAACACCTCTGACGACATTTGAAGGCTAAAATCTACCACTCTGTAAGAAGACAATAGCATACTTATGAGACTTGCATTGACTGAGAACATTCTTTAATGGATTTACAGTGTTTGTTTTCAAGATTACCCACAAAAACCCCAAAGTGACAATATATATTTATGAGAATACACACACAAAAGTTTCATAGTACTTGAACATATTGGAGGTGAATATTCAGGCATTTTAAAAATCTGATTCTTTTTTCTATTTGGCATGAAACTAAACGTTTATTTAAAAAGAGCAAGGCAAATTAATTAAAATATACTAATTTGTTATCATGTTTGACTAATAAAGATAAAAATAATGTTAAAACGAGCTGTATTCTTTTTAAAGGGTAAATGTCATGATTTCAATACCCCTCTGCAATATTTATTTAGTTTAAAAGCTAGCATGAAGTTTAAGATTAGGAAAAAAAAGAACATCTCAAGACATTTTTCTCCCCCAAAATGCAGACTTTTGAGTTAGCATACAACTAAAAGTGTATTGCTGTAAATGAATTTTTTTGCTTACGGTTTCTTATTATTACAGTCTATATATTTAGAGTCAAAGGCAACTAAATTACTCATCAAGGATAGTATATTGGAAATATAAGATTTGAAATTTTCATCTTACCTCAGATAAGAAATGTTAAAAGGTATACTTCGAGAGGGAGAGTGGAATTGTGATATGAGAGGTCTGATCTGTGTGCAGCAATGGCTTATATTCCATGATTTTAATGATTTGAATATGGTGCAATACTAAATCAACAGAACAAACAAACATTTCTCTGAAGTCATAAATCACTGAAGGGGAAAACAAAACAATGTCATAATGAGAATCGACAGGGAATGTATTTATAGTCCATGCTTTTTGTTTGTTTGTCAGGAAATAAATTGCCAGTCAGTATTGATGTGAAGAAATAAATGATATGCTGTGGTTCTCCTGGCTCAAGAATACAAATTACTTTTTGGAGAGCTTATTGGGTTTTTTAAAGGTTAAATATATTTAATGCAAAAGAACTTTCTTTCACTAAAGGAACACTTCACTTTTCTCAAGTTAATCTCATTTTACAACTCTCCCCAAGGAGTTTTGAACTGTTTCTGAATTATTTAAACTCTTTTCTTAAGCTGGCAGTGTCACTTTTCACATAGCTTAGCATAGAGCATTGAATGAGATTAGACCAGTAGCATTGTCACACTAGTGACTGTGGCAGAATTATCAAAACAAATAGATTTATATGTTATATATATGCAAGACATATAGAAAGTTTTGCTATTCTATATATTCTATTTCTGGTGCAGGATATCCCTGTGGTTGCTGTGGTTGTGTTAGAGCAGCAAAGTTTTCAAGTATTATATAGAGAACCTAGTGAAAAACTATTGATTTACTTGTATGAAAATGCTACTGGTGTAATCCAAATGATCTTTGCTAAGCTTTGCTTAAACTGTTGTCAGCATAACAGAAATGCTTGCATTAGGAAATAAGGTAAAATGACTCAAGAAACTATTGTATTTATTGAAATCAGAACCCATACAACATGTGTCATTAGCCTTATAACAGATAAAACGTGCTAGTGCTAACGCTAATAGCTAAGGTGTGCACTACTAAAAGAAACCAATGTTTTTGACTCTGGTTGCAGGTGTCTTTCTTCTTGTTTATCATCTTTGTGGTTTACACAATGCTTCCCTTCTGTATGAGGGATGCCATCATAACCAGCGTGCTCACTGCATCCTCTCACACTATTGTCCTCAGTGTTTGCCTGTCTTCTACAGTTGACCATGTGGAGCCATTGGTCTGGCAGGTCAGTCCTCTGTCTGTCTAGCTCTGTGTCTGACATAAACTGCAAGCTTTAATCTGTGAGCCAAGAGGTGAAAACAAGGATGATTCATTGTGATGTTCTCGGGTGTGACTTGAGTTGACTTCTGTCTCAGTGTGGACTAAACCACAACAGATTAAAACATGCTTGCAATACCTTTTCACTGACAGGTGTTACTCTCATTTCCCCCTTAATAGGTAATAGGTACACCAAACTGCTTTGCATCCAAACCTACCATCTGGCAAATTAATACAACTTGGCATCTTTATGAGGAATACATCATGTTTTACCAAATATCAAATTTTTTACATTAGATGGAATGTTCTGTGGAAGAAAATGCCTAACTGGAGTGATTTCAAAGTGTTTAGTCCTTCAATATCTATGTATTATATTGCCATGTGGTAGCGCAAAAAGCATTTGTATTTTATTGTATGATAGCGTTCATTTGTTGCAACAAATGCATCCAGGGCTCATTTGCTCATGTGTGCACCCTTCAACCCAACAAATAGTCTCTGTTCAATAGTTGCGTATTGAATCAGTAAAAGTGCATGAAAAACAATAAACCTACAAAAACTTTTAATATTTATTTTAAATATTTTTCCTTTTCTAGATGCTGGCAAACATCATCATTTTTATATGTGGGAACTTAGCAGGAGCCTACCATAAACATCTGATGGAGCTGGCACTAAAACAGACATATCAAGACACCTGCAACTGCATAAAATCACCCATCAAACTGGAGTTTGAGAAGCGTCAGCAGGTTCAGTATCAATCTATTGTTTAATAAGCTGTAACAAAAGGTCTTTCACATTCCCCTTAGGACAGACTGCTACATCCCCAATTGTGGACTATGCAGGAGGGGAGTGGGGTGTTATGTTTTTAAGAGTGTTAAGTTATCGTTAAAGGTAGAACATTTTATGCACAAAATTTCTTTACAGGGAAAAACATCTCTATAGAAATTTGGAAAAAAGCAGTTACGGGTAAATGGATAGATGGATGATTAGGAACAAATAGATAGACAAACAGACGAATAGATGGATAGACAAACAGACAGAGGGATAGATGAATAGATATATATACATACAGGCAGACAGATGGATAGACAGACAGGCAGACAACAGACAGACCGACGGATAGACCAACAGGCAGACAGACGGACACCTAGACAGACAGACAGACAGACATACTGATGGACATGAAGGATAGAAGGATAGATGGGTAGTTAGACAGACAGATGGATAGATAGACAAACAAACAGATGGATGGCTAGATAGATAGACAGACAGACAGACATCCAGATTGATTTGATTGCGAAAAGCAGTATTTGGAAGATGACTTTTGACTTACTTACCTAAGGCATTTTAAAAAGATTATTTAATAGGTTAAATAAAACCTGAATGTTAGTTGTTACTTCAATTTATTTAGCTTTAAAGCTAATGTTAAGTAAAAACAACTGAAACTTGGCTACGTTTTCAAAAGGAGGAGGTTTAGTCAAGAAAGTGAAGGTGGCTTTTATAGAATGTTAAATTCTGGGTTGTGTTTTACATTTTCTTTAAGATACTACATATTTTCAAAGGCTCTCAAGTTTGCTCCATGTGTAACTGAGTGAAAAGCAGGGCACTTCTATAATGTTGATTCTCAGCTCAAAGTTAATACAATGCCACAGAGGCAGATGGTGTGACTGAAGCCTACTGCTGTCTCTGTGAAGTCTGGAGGCTGCTGCTGGCTTAGTGGCAGTCTTCCATTAGAATTTGTGCTCTGTGAGAGGTCGAACATAGCCTTTGTGCCTTTTTCCTGGATTAACCTCTTAAGAGTGTCCTCCCAGGCTGTGGGTGATGAATTGTACTTTCCACAACTCTGTGGCCTCAACTTCCAATGGAACAGAGCATTGCTGTGACTGATAATGGTACTGAATCTTGATTCAAAGCATAGCCTCTTAATTAGTGAAAGATTATAATTATATTATACATCATAAATTGCTGTTTACTTTTTATAATAAAATCATCAGTGTATAAGTAATGGATATACAACAGCTAAGTGTTGTATATTAATTTTTAAACGTACGTCACAGAGGCAAAGAATGTTTAAAAATCAATATACATCGCTTAGCCGCTGTATATTCGTTTATACCACGGTCTTTGCCATCACTGGTATATTTAGGTTGTTATTAATATCTCAGCTGCAATTCTGTCAGTCTTGATCTGACTATGAAGAAAAAGTAGTGCACTAGTGCAGACATTTGAAGCTGTGATGTCTTAACATTATGCCCTAACGTTTGTACCATTATCTTTGGGCAACATTACCATGTTAAAGAAGGTATTAAAGTTTATTCTGCAGTACATAACCGAAATGAAACGGAATGGTGGTTATTTGTGTCTGTTTCGCTGCTTCTCACTCCTGACAGAGAAAAATAATGTTTACCTTACCGTTAGTCATGTAAGTTAAGGTAAAATTAATCTGACTGCTCTGCACTGATTAATAATGAGACATGGCTGAATCCAGATTCTTAACAGTTTAGTGATAAAAAACTGAGGCATTTAAAAGAAATCTAGGACAAATATGCAATAACTGAACGTTGTTCTAATGGTTTGTTTTTATTGAAACAATTGTTAAAACTATTACACCATTTTTATCAAAAGAAAAAGAAACGACCCTGCCTTTTCCAGTCTGTTTCCAAATTTAAATCATCAGGAAAATAGGTTGTTGAAAAACTAAGGTTGTATTCTCTTTTTAAAATGTTTTGTTGACAAAAAAAACCAGTATATTAACAAAAATTTAACTCTTCATTTTAGTATGTGTTTTGTATATTAAGTCAATTAGGTCTCTGTGTATACAAATTTAAATCATCAGGAAAATAGGTTGTTGAAAAACTAAGGTTGTATTCTCTTTTTAAAATGTTTTGTTGACAAAAAAAATCCAGTATATTAACAAAAATTTAACTCTTCATTTTAGTATGTGTTTTGTATATTAAGTCAATTAGGTCTCTGTGTATACAGCTCTCCAGGAATGGAAACAGAGATTTCATTACATTTACAAGCCATTACATTCTTCCATTATTTTCATTCTATTTGTTAGCATTGGGGTAGCAGTGCAGTTCTTTTAAAATGCATGATTTGTTTTTGTTCTGTACTGCACATGTCTAAGAGACAAGCCATACATGTGTGCCAGAATAAGATCCGTTAGTATCTCTGCTTCGTCCTCGCAGCACTCAAGTGATGAAAGCTGAACTCATGCAGGCTCATGATACATGAGCTGTTGTGCTGTGTTTTTGTTACAGGAACGTCTCTTGCTGTCTCTGCTTCCTGCTCACATCGCTCGAGTGATGAAGGCTGAAATCATTCAGAGACTACAAGGACCAAATTTCGGTCAGGTGGAAAACACCAACAACTTTCATAATTTATATGTACAGCGACACACTAATGTAAGGTGAGAAACCCCATCACATTAACATTTACTGTTTTAGAGAAGGAGAAACAGGAGACATTTTCTCTATATGTTCTACTGTGAATGAAATCTGAAATATTTTGTTCAATTTATTTAATCCAATTTTGAAAGAAAATTTGCCACCTTCAAGAGTGTTGAATGTGAATAACAATCATATTCTGAAAGAATCTGTAATTTTTCTTTGCTAAATCCCAAAAATGTGCTGTTTTACAGTATATTGTATGCTGATATTGTTGGATTTACTCGATTAGCCAGCGACTGCTCGCCAGGAGAACTGGTCCATATGTTGAATGAGCTTTTTGGCAAATTTGATCAGATTGCAAAGGTAAACTTGGTCATCAAAGTCAGCCTGAGATCCTTGTTTTTTTAATATTGCAGTTTTCTAACAATGCTGTTTTGCTTTAGGAGAATGAATGTATGAGAATAAAGATTCTAGGGGACTGTTATTACTGTGTTTCTGGCCTCCCAGAGTCTCTGCCAAATCATGCGAAAAACTGTGTGAAGATGGGACTTGACATGTGTGAAGCTATTAAGTAAGTTCAGACACACAAGTTGCTGTTGCTTTTTATATATGTTATAGTACATAGTTCTGTTACTTAAAATGTGTTTACAGCTCTTTTTTAAATAACATTGTAATTAAACAAGGTGTTATTTATTATTGGATAGTTGCAAAACACTTTACAGTGACTATTTGTGTTACACGATCTTTGTTTTCTTGTTTTTAAATCAATAATGAAATACATTTTTAGAGTTTATATTCACACAGTTGATTTCATAACCCATAAATATACACTCATTAATTTGACTGTTTATAATGGTTTAAATCTTTTATATTTTGCTAATTTTCCAATGTTTTATTGTTAATTTATTCCAGTATATTAGCTATGAGAATTACAATCCAACTCTTCATTTTAGTATTGGTTTTGTATCATGCATATATGAGGTCTTGGTTTTTAAAGAATGCTTTGAGTTTGTTCACTGCAATTATATATCATGAAATAATTAATAAATATTAATATAAGCAAAATGGTCAATGGTCAACTTGGAACCATGGGCAGTATCCGTTTGCTAGGATGTGAGTGAAAAACATTTGCTTCTCATTAGTTATTAAACATCTGTCCTCATTTGATGAATATAATTAATTCCGGAACCATGCTCATGTTTTTCTATTCAGAAAAACAAACCTGTGAACACCTGGCATGTGGAAATTACCACAGATGCCACAAAATGTAATCATCAATTGGTTGATTTATTTTTCACTAATGCTTTCATTCAATGCACATGAATTGGATTTTAGAGAATATGAATTATTTAGTTTATTAGATTTAGTTGTGCAGTCCTCTACAACGAAAGGCTGATTGGTTTCGGGCCAGTGCTGCTGAGAAGGACATGCAACCTGGCCATCCAGAAAATGGCTTGACAGTCAGTCTGTGGAAAATGACCAGTTCTCCTTCAAGAGCAGCTTTAGTCTTATCTCTACCTATTCTCCAAAAACCTGGAAGAGTGAAATCTCAAACTGGGGTGTTGAAAATTATTTGCAGAATTTCTAATAAAGGGAGATGCTGATTGAAGGGAAAACTCATAAATACATGTTCAGACACTTCATGGTTTTGAGAAGCCATGTTTATGCTGCTACGTAAACACACTGGGGCAAAGATCTCCATATCCGGTCCAGGAGTTCCGGAGCCCTAAACATTTTTGCTTCAACCATTATGAAACATTCCTTATTGTGAAACGAGGCCCAAGTCAGGCCTCGTTTGATGCCTCTTCAGCAAATTTTGAGGATAAGAAAAAATGTCAATGGCTATGCCTTTTTAAAGGTCAAAACTCTTTTTCTCTAAAGTGGTTTCGTATAAGGTTATGTTGTAAGTTTAAATCAATCCTCCTCTGCGGTTCTTGGATGTTTTCATATTCCCATCTTCTGTTCTTTTTTTTAACAGGAAGGTGCGTGATGCTACTGGAGTGGATATAAACATGCGAGTGGGTGTTCACTCTGGAAATGTTCTCTGTGGTGTAATTGGCCTCCAGAAATGGCAATATGATGTCTGGTCACACGATGTGACTTTAGCCAACCACATGGAAGCAGGCGGTGTACCTGGGTAATATTTGTTTAATATATTTTTTTCTAGAATATGTGAAAATTATGATGATGTTTAGAGAAATTAATATTAAACAATTCCTTGTTTAACAGACGAGTCCACATAAGCTCAGTGACCCTTGAACACTTGAATGATGCATATAAAGTTGAAGGTGGAGATGGCCAGGAACGTGATCCTTACTTAAAGGAACATGGAGTTGTAACTTATTTGGTGATCAACCCAAAGGTTGGTGAAACCAATGTTATCATTTTTAACCTTTATTAGTATGTTAAAAGGTTAATTGTACTATGATAAAGGTTCATTCCATAGTACTAATCACAAAACTTTAGATGTAACCCTCTTGAATTATGTTTATTTTCTTTTTCCAGGCAGAGCGAAAGAGTCCACAGCAACACTACAGACCGAGACACACCGTATATGGAGCTAAAATGAGAGCTTCAGTGAGAATGACCAGATACCTGGAGTCCTGGGGAGCAGCTAAGCCTTTTGCCAACCTTCACCACAGAGACAGCATGACCACAGAGAACGGAAAAATCAATACTGCTGTGAGTCTCAAATCAAGCCTATTCAATTCAAGCTCTCTCCCTTCCTCTGAGGTATTCTAATACTTATTACATTTTCTTACGTATAAATATGAACCAAAGTAATGTACACATAATAGCAGAAATCCCAAAAAGCAATTTCTTAAAATAAAAAAGCTTCAAAAAGTTTTCAAACAATGTAAATAAGGGGTCTCCAAACCAGGTCCTCTAGGGCCGGAGCCCTGCACATTTTTGGTTTAACCATCATGAAACACTAATTAGGGTTCTCTGATTGTCTGAAGCTAAAGTAGTATGCATACTACAGCAGGGTTGCAACTAAAATGTTCAGGGCTGCGGCCCTCCAGGACCAGGATTGGGGAATTCCTGCTGTAAATCAATTCATTATAATTTGTTATACACATTTATGGACATAGGGGACCTAAATATATTTTTCCCAGCTATATTTCCTCACAAGGAAGACAAGTACTTTTAGTTCATTTAAAGACAAAGACTTGAATTGTGTGTATATTTTATGTGGGTGCAGGAACTATTGTCACACACAGGACCCCAAACAAATATTACTAACTGCTGTAATAGACAAGACTCTCCTCATCCTCAAAATTTTGACCCCCAAAACGCTGTTTATGAAGACTAGTTAGACGAGCACAGAGCGTGGGATCGATTGATTGAGGCTGTCGCTGCTGAAGAGAGCTGTTCGTGTTTTTATTTGTTAATGAGAGCTCGAGGAAACTCCAAGTTAACTTTACATAAATTTAGAACAGATCTTGCTTTTTTAATATGTGGATATTGAAAGTGAACAGTTGATCAGATTTGGAATGACCCATACTCTAATTTTTGCTCTGCATTTAACCCATCCCAGTGAACAAACACACCATGAACACAAACCCGGAGCAGTGGGCAGACATGGCTCAAAGACACCATGGCTGTGGTTGTAGGTTGTTGTGGTTGTAAACACTGAAGCAATTGTTAAAGCAGGAACTTTCTAACAGAGAGGCAGAGGCGGTGCATCTGCAGCAACATGCTGATCTTTTGAACCTTTGTTTGAAGTTAAGTACTTGACATTTTGATAGGTTCTCTTGCCTTTCAAATCATTCAATGCACATAGAAGGTTTTATCTTTTCTTCATAGAAGGTCCTCAAAAGGATTTTCATTAATATTGTTTTAGAATCTCTACATTCTGGACCTCTGAATGTGTTTGAGCTGTGAATCTCATCAAGACAACTTTTGACCTCCCCCTTCTTTGTTAACAGGATGTCCCTACAGGACAGTATCACTTTCCGAGACGCTCAGCAAGGTACATTCTCTTTTATGTTATATGCTTCAGAACAGCACAAATTCTTGACATATACCCTTAAACTTAAGGCAAGCATGGACCCAATGAGTCTATTTCTTCCCCAGAACAAAGTCTCAGAAGAAGCGTTTTGAGCAAGAGCTTAATGAGAGAATGATTCGAACCTTCGATGGAATTAATTCCCAAAAGTAGGTCATCACATTCATTTTATCGATACAAACTAGAGCTGATGTGTGTGTGTGTGTGTCTGCGCGCGTGTGTGTGTGTGTGTGTGTGTATGTAGTAAAGTGTTATGGTATTTGAATGCTCTAAAATGTTTTTTTAGCCCTCTCAGACAAGTCTTTAAATGAAATCACAGATTTAGTGCTGCACTAAAATGTGTTACACAGCACCAAATCTGTTTTTTTTCTTCATGGGAATCCTTTTTTTGTGCAATTTAGTACCAGCATTCAAAGTTTCTGCTTAGAACTTACCTTAAAAGGGCTATTTGAGCCATCCATGGTTAGAACAACTTGCTCCCGGCCCTCGGGACTGTTATCTATGGTCCCCGGTATAATTCCACACAATTCAGTAAAACAGTAGCTCGCAAACTCAAGAATACCACTGATTACATTTTTTTTCTCATTTTACTATTTGAAAGCAGGAATTTGTAGGATCTTAGAGCAGCACATTAATGCATTTTTTGTTTATAATGCATTCAATAATAGTTATCTTAATATTAAGGAACATATATTTTTGAAGGACATTTACTTTTCTCTATTTGAAAGTTTTTTCCTGAAAGTACTGATGAAGCCATGAAAAAATATTGCTTTATTCATTTATTCATTAAATAATATATATAATAGCATTAGGTATTGGCTCAATAGGCTCTGTGCAGTAATTTCAATATGTTTTAATAAACATTTAACAGTTTAAAGAGACAAACATCATCTCTAAATATACATTTTCAACATGTCACCACCCCCTGCTGTTGGGATATTTGATATAAATATGTGAAGCATTAGGGCTACAGATGCTCAGAAGTGATAGCAAAAAGAGTACTATGAGCAGCTGTATCAGAATTCCACAACCACCACTCTATACTAAATTCACACTGTGGGTCATATAACACTGTAGCTACACTTCAGCTTTTGGGACAAAGCTATAACCAGAAGTGGAACAAGCTTTGCCCATGGTGTAGAGACCTAACAAACCTAACCAAACAAGATTTAAAATAGAAAATTGAGTAATTAGTTGATTAATTTCACAATGACTTACCATAAGAAGGTTGGTAATATGAAGCTGCATGAACCTTGAACAACAGTTCATAGCCATCTTTGATGCTCACATGAATTAAAATGTAAATATAGAAAATAGAACTGTATGTAAATGTCTTTGTTATTATTTTTTTGTTTAGACAATGGCTGAAATCAGAAGACATTCAGAGAATATCTCTCTGCTTCCACAATAAAACATTGGAAAAGGAGGTACCCTTTACTTGTGACTGTATCAAAACCAGTGTTTGCCCTAGCTGTTATTGGGGGAGGGTTGTGGACCTGTACGCTCCACCCCTTTAAGAGAAGCAACCTTCCTAAAGAAAAATTCTATAAAAATATTTCCAATGTTATTATAATGGGAGGAAAGTACGTTCTTTAACTTAAAACTTGCTCAGTTGAGATGCGCTGCGCCCCCACCCTCCCTGTTTTTGTCTATCTCTCTCTCTCTCTCTCTCTCACACACACAGACACAAACACACACATTTACTCCCTTACTTCAGACACAGAGTGAGCACACATCACCTAGGATTTATGAAGGCCAGCAAAAATCTCTGCATTTTCGCACCATTATAATGAATAATTTACCACAAAAAAAAGATGAAATAGATTGTTCATATATGTGGCTGATCTTATTTGGTCCAATTTGATCTTCCATCTCATCAAACAGTTGCTGATTAATGCACTTATGTCGCTACAGTAAGTCTTATACTAAAGAAGCACCATAAATTACAAAATAGATTACATCACAAAAAAACTTTGCCACTCTTCTTCAGAAGATTATAATGATCCTCTTGCTTTACGGTAATAAAATCTAATAAGGTGGTATTAAACACTATGTGACAGCCCTCTATCATGTATAGACTGGATTAGTGGGGAGTGACAAAACCTTTATTATTGATTTGATTTTGTTTTGTATTTAAAGAAGGTTAGAATTTACTTGCAGGCGCACTTCAGTGGGAGAGTAATTCACACGTCTTGAAACTACCATTTTCTATTTTATGTAACCTTTTCAGTATTTTAATTTATTTGTATTATTTGTTTAAAACCATAGACAATGTTATTTTTACACACATTTTGAGGATCTAAATAAAATTCTTATATACTTTTCATATAATCACCTCTTTAATGTAGTGGCTCTTTACGAGGTCGTAACATCTAGAACAGAAGGCTGTTGATGCAGACCATCACTCAGATCAGACTTTTGACAGAAAATTAATACTAACTCACCCCCAAACTTTTAAACCTAGGGGAAACACTGGAAACTATTGTCAATCAAACTTGATTTATAATGCTTCAGTAAACAAATGTCATAAATAACAGTTCATTTTATGAAATTAACTATCAAATAAGTGCTATTTCTTATCATGATTTATCTGTTCTCTGCAGTATAGAGCGACAACCCTGCCTGCCTTCAAATATTACATCACCTGTGCCTGCTTGATATTCTTCTGCATTTTCATCGTGCAGATCCTGGTACTGCCAAAGTATGCTCAATCATAATCCAAACTAACTTTGCTTTTGCTTAAGAAATGCAGGATTATTTTTAAACAAACGATCTATATAACAAATATTTTTATTGCTGCCACTTCTATTTGGTGCAAAAATACAAGACAAAATGATACAGGTGTTACCTGTTCCCCTCTGTTTTCCTCACCTGAACCACCCGATGGTAGACCTATACAGAATTCAAAGATAACCAGAAAATTGCAGTGGACAGTGATGACCTAGCATATCAATAACAGTTTTAATTTTTTTGTTAAAAATAACTGCAGAGGTATAGTTATCAGCATGGTCAAAAAATTTTAATATTTGAGTAAGACCCCACGTTTTCAATGATCAGTCTTTCTTTTTCAGAACTGCCATTTTAGGAATATCATTTGGAATATCATTCTTCGTTCTGTCTGTGATTCTGCTCATTTGCTTCATTGGCCATTTTTGGGTGAGCAAAAACAGACCTCAACTTCTTATGTTTTTTTTGTCTTTTTTTTTTTTAACTAATTTTCTTCTCGTTTTCCATCTTTGTTGACTAATCCAAGCAATGCAACAAGACGGCCTCTGCATCTTGGCTCTGGATCCTAAGATCTTCTGGAATCATTGCAAACAAACCCTGGCCACGCATCACCCTCACCATGACTACCACAATCCTCATCCTGGTCATGGCTGTCTTCAACATGGTACGCCATCCATACCCAGTCAGTGAGGTTCATTTGAATTTGGAGGTTTATGCTGGTACAGACTTGACACTGAGCTGCACGCTTATTGAATCACACAAGCATTACTCAAGATGTCTGACAGAGTGATTGTAGAGTTTCTTGGCAGAGAATTGTGTCCATCTGTACACAGAGAACTCTGGCCTCCAGTTCTGGCCAGCTCCGATGGAGGCATATGTCAATGCTTGTAAATACTCATGATACAAATGTATCAGTTCCAATCCGTGATCTAGGTGAAAAGTGGGAGAGTGCTGTAAAATGGTGTTGCTCTTAAAATGAACACAATATTGAAACGCTTTAATCGGTGCTACCAGTCAAAAATTTGGAATAACCTTTAGCCTCATGCTCTTATTCTCAAAGGAAAGACAACTTAAATTGGTCTTGAATCTGAACATCTCAAAATTGTTTTCCCAGTGATGGGTTGCGGCTGGAAGGGCATCCGCCACGTAAAACATATGCCAGAGAGTTGGCGGTTCATTCCGCTGTGGCGACCTTGAAAGGGAAGAAAGCCGACATGAAGATGAATGAATGAATGAATCTCAACATTGTTTCTGCAACGTTTAAAAGTAAACTTAAAGAGCTTTGCAGAAATCACATAATCTAGAGGTATATTTTTAAAGATAACCTGGAGTATTAGACCCTATGTTCCTGGAAAACATCCCTTGAGGCTTGACAGACTCATTCTCAGCACAACAAGGTTCAAATTATTAGAGTCTGAACCTTGCTTACTTCTTGGTTCAAATGATTAGGAGACCTCTTGAGATTATTCTATTTTAAATGATACTGGAAAGGCTTTAGACTGGTTATAATATGGTTTTGTTTCTATATACACTAATATTTATGCGGTACAATCTCAAACCAGAGATTGCTGTAGTATTTCTTAGAGGAAACTAATAAATATTCAAGAAGTTATTTTTGAACAAAGGTATTGTATAAATCTGTTAGTTCACAATATATTTTTATGATTTTATATGACATTTTAAATACAATAGTTTGAGACTCATCTGATGTCACAGATGATGTCACCTTATTGATCACTATAATCCTACAAAATCTTTGACTCTGTTCACATTTACCTATAAGAAAGGATGTTGGCTAAAATGCAAAAGCAATATATTGATTTGATTAAGATTATTATAATTATAAAATGATAAAACAAAAATACTTTTTTTACATATTTTTGAAAGCATTCTTTGTTTACCGCATTTTTTACACACCTTCCTAAATCTATTGCACAATAATGTACACACAACTGATCAGGAATGTATAAGATGAAGTGCAAGCTTTTAAATGTAGTCTGAAAAGCCTGCTTTTTAATTTTAATAAGTGAACGTTTTGTAATGGTTCACCACTGATGGTCATATGTTCAAAAGTCATAAAGCATTATTAAATCCTCAACAGGAGGAAACCAAGGACATCACTTGTGTATGTTATCAGTTAATATCTCGGACTATAGATGTTCTATATGTTATTACAACACAGGCCCCAAGGGAATGATGGGAAAGTGCTATGTCTCTACTGAAGAAAATCCCATTGTTGATAATGTAACTCAGTTAACAGTGTAGTACTTTCCTGAAACAGTCCTCAAACAAAGAACGAATGATGATTGTTAAGGTTACTTTGGAGAGGACTGACACGGCAACATTTTTTTTATTATATTTTAAGTTTTGAATGCAAACAAGAAGAACTAATTTAAAACTAAAAGGTGTTATAACAAATGAATCACCTCTTGCAGTTCTTTACAGAAGACAACCTAACCACCATTGAAGCTGTTTATAATACATCAAACGATTCACTTCTTCAGCCTGATGGACACCCCATTTCTTACCTGGATAGGAACACATTCTACCTTCCTGTGAGTTGGCTACAGTCTTTTGTTTTCATGTTTAAACAGACATTGATGCTTTCACATTGTTGACTGGACATTCTAACAGGATTAACAATCAAAAACTATTATTAAGTAAAGTTTTCAGAAAGATTTCAAAAAGTATCAGCAAACAAGAAGCTCATTTGAATTGCATCTAGCAACTGCTTTAAAATTCTTAACGTTACATCAAACTCATAACTCAGACAGTACTAAAGTAAACCATACAAAACACACCTACCTCCGTGATGAGGAGGTCACTTACTGCAGTCTTTACAGGCGTACACTCTGAGGAGCTCAATATGCACTTGCCCAGAGTAGAATACATGCGTCAGCAAACAATTAAGATGCATCCTGTGACACACCGACCCCGCTCTCTTGAAAGCTCAATGTTACAGTTGCCATAAAAACTTCCACACTCATCTTAGATGTCATAAACACAGGAGAGCGCTGCGAGGGGGTACAACAGATTTAACCTTCATCAGTCAAATATGGCACAGCGTTATTACTGTGTAACCTCCTCCTCTCTGCATGTTATAATAGTAGCTAGCCTTAAGATAATATCAGCTACTTCAGCTTTAAAGTTATTTAACTGGAGAGAACAAGAGAAGCCTTCATTCTTTTAAAAAAATGGTCTTCAAGGAATTTAATTGAAAGGGAAACAATGCTGAGAAAGCTTCATTGTACGTGTGGTCTAATATCTCAATTGGAGATATAAGAAAAAGCACTCTCTATGATAAAAAAGTACAATTGTTCTATACATACAGCATGAAAAAGATTTTTTTAGCTCTTTATAATAACTACATGCTACTAAAATATTACACATTTGCAAACAGTTTATAAATATAATTTGAAACATTAATTTCATGCTTTATTGAGGATCAGTTAATCATTTACAAATTCAAATTTTCACTATTAAAAAGTTGAGAAGAAGTGAAACATATTAATAAACGGCTTACAAATGTGTAATAACATAGAAACAATGCTTTATAAGGGTAACTGTTTGCTGATGCTTAATTAATTATTCATATTGTATAATTATTATAATTAAGTGCTACCGATTTAGTTTTTATTGCAAACGAATATTTAGGGTCATCAAACTAATTCAAATATTAAAGGTAAAGATTTCCCAAGTAATACATTCTACAGTTTTTAGCAGCTCAACAACAGCGCGGACAAGAGCATTACTAAAATCAGTCATAACAAAAATGTTTTAATAAAAGTTATTTTTTTGCATTCTCACTAGATCTGAACTGTTCACAAACCAATTGTTCAATCAGTGTTTTGCAGTGCAATGTTTTCAGTAGAGCTTTCTATTACTGGAGGTCTACGCTGATCATGATTTCCCCTTCTCTCTACTGTTAGTATTTTATCTACAGCTGCATCTTGGGCCTGATCTCCTGCTCTGTGTTTCTGAGGATTAATTATGAGCTGAAGATGCTAGTCATGTTGACAGCCGTGGTGCTCTACAACATCATCATTCTTCAAACACATGCATCACTGCTGGACGAATACAGCAAATTCCTCTACAAAACAGAAATCATTGAAAGGTGATTCTTTTGAAAGTAAAGTTATACCATTGAATGAAAACCCTGTGTCATTTTACATGTTGTCTGGAAAAATCAGCAAACTCAAGAAACTGATTAATTCACGGAACAACAACATCTTTGGCTCTCCGAATCATCCAGAAAGTCCCCACAGCAACTGAAAACTAAACACAAATATCATAAATAGACAGATTTGAATACATTTTCCAAAATAATTACATCCCCTGTTTTTCAAAAACAACCCCAAGTATTTCAAATTCGTTTATAACATGAGCAGGATGAGTTAAAATGTATTGATGTATCCTCGTTTGGAAGGGCTTCACATCTTCTGCCGCTGTGGTGTGGCTCCTTCAAGAAATTCTTGTCTTCAAGTTTTTTCAATCAGGTTTAAAGCAGAACTCTGTGCTGGTCATTTCAATGTTTCAAAGCGTTCAGTTCCAAGAAATTGTTGTTTGCTGTGTGACTGGGGATACTGTCGCGCCTGAAAATGGCTGGTTGATTGGGTAATGAATGCAGAGAAGGAAAACATGTTTGGAGAGAAAGATTCTTAAAATGATGTGTATTCACTCTACAAAGTGGAAGTAATTTACACACTTTCTACACTTTGGATTTTTATTCATTTGCCAGCTTAGTTGAAACACATCTTTTCGATATACAGTAAAACATTGAAAATCAAGACCACTTGTCTAAGAATCTAACATATTCTGAAATTTGACAAAGCTGGACATTTTAGAATGTATTCTTCAAGCTTTAATTAATCAAAATAGCTATTTTCATAAGAATAAATGTTAGGATTATCATATAATTAAACTATATAATCAATGTGTCCTTTTATCTGAAAACTCGTTATAAACAGAATTTAGCTGAAGAGGACACAGACTGGAAGTAGACAGTTTTAGAAGCAGAGATGAGTTTTTAAAAACCACTCTGAAGCCACACAGATTTCTCTAGTAAATTGACAGCTGGGATGGGCATGGACTGTTGGCCATGCTAAGCTACAGATGACTGAAAAAAATTACGCTGACATTCTTTCTCTTTGTTGTTTTTCAATCAAATCAAGGCCAGGAGTCCTGAAGGACTTGAAAACAATGGGCTCTGTGTCTCTGTTTATATTCTTCATCACCTTGCTTGTACTAGCCAGACAGGTATGTTCCTTTTGTTTATTTACAAAGTATGCTATTCATCTGAACAGTGGTTTATTTGTTTGTGCATTGATAAGGATACTAGATCACTAAAGCAGCAGCTTTAACATACACTGCAAACCCTCTTTTACATTGTAAATCCAATTGTCAATGCGAATACATCAGGACATGTAATATTATATATTCAACTGTAGGAATAAAGAATGGATCTTAATCACAAGTGTCTTTGTGATAACATTAAAAAAGTATTTTGGCCTTGCTCAAAATAGACAATTTTGGGAGAAAAAAATTATTTTACTTTTAGAACATGACTGTTAATTTCAGCCAATAGAATCATACTGTACATATTTATTTTCAAAAAGTTTGTTCCACATGTACCACTTTGAACCAGGTTAGCTTTGCAAGTTTTGCCTTGAAATTCTTGTTTTGTTCTGATATTTACAACTGAAATAGAAATGTGACCTCCAGTCTCTTTACCTCTGTGTCCTCTTGTAACAGAATGAATATTACTGTAGGTTGGACTTTCTGTGGAAGAACAAGTTCAAGAAGGAATGTGAAGAAATAGAGACCATGGAAAACCTCAACCGGGTTCTGTTGGAGAACGTTCTGCCAGCACACGTAGCAGAGCACTTCCTGGCCAGAAACTGGAAGAACGAGGTAAAACCCTGTTTTAAATTAACTTTGTTGAATACTAATGACTGGTTTTCTTATTCACGCTAAAATGAAAATTGCATATTAATTATTTATAATTTAGCTTGAAGGTTTCTGTACCCTTTTATGCTGTTTTTTATTTAAGTATCATCTATTCTACATAAATGAAAAGCCAGAAATGTAACAATATCATATGTTTTGTCAGAGGTAATTTATGTGCAAAAGTAAGCGAAGCTTCACCTGCATAGGTAACGGAGTTTAGTGTTCAGAGATGATATAAGTTGTAAGATAAGTAGTTTCAGCTTCCCTCAAACAATTTATCAGGCTTAATTTGTTAAATCACTTGTATTTAATAAAGCTTCAAATTAGACAAAACGAAGGACAGCTGCCCTCCAGGAATGACCTTCGGCACCGCAGTTGGTAACTGATTTAGCCAAAACAAAAGTGTTTTAATTAATCAGTTAACCAGGCCAATCAAATCAGACCTCCTAAGGAAGGGGTTTGGGACTGATTAAAAGAGACATGAAAGTAATCAAACTATCACATTGCTAAGGAGTCAAACACTGGTTGAAAGGTCGTACAGGACAATCGATTCTTAAAGGGGTAGTTTTGTCATAATTTTACACTATTGTTTCGAAGCATGTTACATACTAGAATGCGTATATATAGTAACCTATCCTGTCGTATGGAATCAAGTGCCTTCTAGTTGCCACATTTTAAATTTTGGAATCAATGGAATGAGTACATACTACTAGGTTCGCAACCACAAGGACAAAAAAGCAAACTAGATGCGATAAAGATGTTTGGAGTACAGATAAGTCAGAAGATCCTTTCATTGGTATAAATGGATGCTTTCAAGGAAATTCAGTTAAGATTACAATGAATGCATCTTTTTCAAAGCAAGCTCTAACATATTTATGAAAGAGCATTTTTCTTCTGCGATTGGCAGGACCTATATCACCAATCGTATGACTTGGTGTGTGTGATGTTTGCTTCAATCCCGGACTTCAAAGAGTTCTACACAGAATCTGATGTAAACAAGGAGGGTCTCGAATGCCTAAGGCTACTCAACGAAATCATTGCAGACTTTGATGAGGTAATGCATTTTTCAAGTGTTTTATGTATACTTCACAGATTCTTTCCAATAAAAACATGTTTTTCTCACTTTTATAGCACCAATACCAGCTAAACAGTTTCATCGAGCTGAATTCAAGTCACCTCTTTCCTCAGTCAGATAGTCAAAAGCAGAAATAGGATTTTAGTCTGTATATGCAGCTAGGTTTACAGGCAGTGCAAATGTTTTTATGAACCAGAATTAGTATTAGGGATGCCTTGACTAAAGAATTTCTTGGTCGACTGTTAGTTGTACATTAAAGCCAAAAGTCAACTAATATTTATTACCATATTTTCCACACTATATGGCACATTTAAAATTATTTAATTTTCTCAAAAAGCATCAGTGCATTTTATAATCCAGTGCACATTATGTATGTGAATGCTGGTCACTCAACATGCAAAATAGAATGTTTATTAACAACTTTGGTACAGTACGAAGCTGCACAGCTGAATGGATTGTCGTGGTATCACTGCAGCCGCCTTGCAGAGGAATACATAATGCACTTCGGCACGCGCGGACTAACACATATAGGACTCTAGTCAACAACAGCTTGCCGACAACCTTTTTTAGGGCATGTTTTAACTTTCCCACTCTTAAGATTTTCTTTTCCACATGAGGACGGGTGTGTTTGCCTCACCGCTGGGTTAACGAGCTTGATGTGACAACCCTTTGCTAATTAATGCATAATCTATTTGCTCTAAAATTTGACTTTGACTTTTGTTTGGGTATAGTCTCCTTGTATGTGTGGGTGGAAGGACAAAGGTGTGTGAAATGTGGGATGTATACATTGTATTCACTAAACATGTAATGCCTGACTGAAAACAACGAAAAGAAAAAAAAATTATTTGACTTTTGACATTTTTATATTTTTATTTTCACATTTTACAGCATGTGATATTAATCTGATGGGTTTGCGTAACATGCTATGTTTAATTTCAGATAACGTTTCAGATCTATTATTAGAGATATTCAAAGGAGCAGGATTCTTATGTTAAAGACATGGTGGTGTTTTATGTTAGAGGGAAATCTTGGCAATTAAATGGCCTAATATTATATTTTGTTAATTAACTTTAACTATGCATTGATTACAAACACTTATTAAGAACATTCCTACCTCAAAGGTTATTAAAATTATTACACATCAGCATGACATATGCATAAATGTGGCATACGTGAGAATATATGCATCAAAACTAAATATGTGGATCTCATGTTGAATTTATGCTCATCACATGTTGTATAACACTGATAACAACAGCATATATCCCCATGAATCCCAATCAAATGTTTAAATGATGACAGAAAGACATAGAACTGTTGAAAAGTGCAGAGAGCAGAGTGCAGAGAATCTGGCCAATCAGTGATTGACCAATCAGCACCCAAGAGGATGTCATTTCACACTTTTCAGAAAAAAACATTCAGAAAAAAACACTATGATTTGACTCAGCCTGCTTTATTGAACCTCATCTCAAAGGTTACAAAAACAAAGACATTATGCGCACCAGATACAGAACGCAGTAGAAAACCCCCTATAAACATGCCAGTTCGAGTCTGAACATTACAAACCAGCTCGGAGGAAAAGCTACATTGGTAGGATCAAATTTTATATAGTCTATCTCTATCTCTTTTATAAACACACTGACTCAACATTTGTTTAAAACAGCTCAGATTTTAACCCTATCTTAATTTTACTAAATGTTGAAAAAATGTGTTTACACCATTTACACTATTAACATGTGTTAATAGTTTTTTTCACGCCATTCATGTACATATTTATGTACAAACACATCAAAGTACATTTTGCATTAAAGGAGACTACAAACTAAACATATTTGTCAAAAAAACATTTATCTTTAATTGTAAATTATACAATGTACTATTCAATAAGAATGATTTATTTGGGATCATCTTTGTAAGTTTAACTAAAAATATTTTTTCTTTGTGTAGCTGCTTTCTAAGCCAAAGTTCAGTGGTGTGGAGAAGATAAAAACCATTGGAAGTACATATATGGCGGCTACCGGACTTAACGCAACACCAGGGCCAGAAAGCACCCAGGTATTAAAGCAGTGTATGGAATCAACCACCCTGACAAAGTTAATTTGTGATTTATGCATATGCGCAAACATCCACATTTTAGTGGAACAATTTTGCCCAACCTACATATATATTTTTGTTTAATTGTGAGTTTTTCCCATTGTTTGTTTGTACAGGAGCATGACAGGCAATACATGCACATTGGTAGCATGGTTGAGTTTGCCTTTGCATTGGTGGGGAAGCTTGATGTTATCAACAAACATTCCTTTAACGACTTCAAACTCAGAGTGGGTGAGTGAACTTAAACCATTATATACAATTCTCAGGCTCCAAACGGCAATGACACAAGTAGATTAAAGCATTGAAGTTATGAGGATCAAGTGACACTGATCATATCTCTTATCAGGTATTAACCATGGACCTGTGATAGCGGGGGTTATTGGAGCTCAGAAGCCGCAGTATGACATCTGGGGAAACACAGTGAATGTAGCAAGCAGAATGGACAGCACAGGAGTATTGGGGAAAATTCAAGTATGCTTCTCTTTCACTCATCTCCTCCTTTGAACAATGCCACTCGTTAATCCATTTAACGTCTTGGCTTTTTCAGGTTACAGAAGAGACAAGTAGTATCTTGCAAACTTTAGGCTACATATGCACGTGCAGAGGAATCATTAACGTCAAAGGGAAAGGGGAGCTCAAGACGTATTTCGTGCACACTGAGATGAGCCGGTCTTTATCCCAGGGGAACATTATGCCATGAATACCAGCAGTACTGAGCCGCAGACATCCACAAAAAAGACATTTGTACATAATTGCACTTAGTCTTTAGATGTACACAAATAGTGGATGTATTCGAAGACGCTGTTTCCATCATGAGTTTATGCACAGGGTAATGTAAGTAGCAATTATTTTCTAAGAAAAGTTTAACTTAACAAAAACAGTTTTTGGAGGTTTTAATGCAATAGCTTTTTCTTTTCTCAAGTTTGTTTTATAAAATATTAATTAAACTTTTTATGTACTTGTCTCTCTGAGGGTATCTTTATTTTTATGATTGATACTAAAGTTTTTTGATAACCTGTGATGCAGATTTGTAGAAAATCTTGTACTTTTCTCTGTTGTGTCACGGACATGCTGTGCATGATATGTGTCACATTATCAATGGCAAGTACATGTACAGTGGTGCTTAAAAGCTTTTGAGCTCTTTAGATTTGATTAGTTTTTTATTCGACAACAACGCTCAAGCTCACATCCCAATGATGGTCAAAGAAGTGAACACTTATTTTACTTGGATTTAAGAGTCAGACTTTGAAGAAAACATTTTACAGCAGATTCCAAAATATTTTTTTCAATGCTTTTTTGCTCTCCAACATGATATTCTCTCTTCAAGAGAGTGTCTATTTGTCTCAGAATTATTATTATAATTTTATAGGACACTTAATGAAATAAAAATTGGGAAAATCTGGTTCAACGATAATAACTCTACCCCCCCACGCACATCACAGTTCCATCACCATGCTTCACTGTTGATAGATCAGGAAAGGAGGTTTTGTTGTAAATGTTCTCCTAATTTTAAGCACCACTGCATCTTTAAAAGGTGAAGACATAATCTCAATGTTGTAGGAAATCTATGTTTGTGAGTCTGTGTATATTTTCCTTATGTTAGCACACACCACCCACCTCCCCTTACTTGTACTTTAACATGATGCACACTTTCTATGAGTTCTCAACAATTCTGTGTCCTGTCTTGCGGAAACACTGCCGTCTAGTCTGTGTTTGTGCTTTTGCTTGTGACATTAATGTCCCATGGACAACATATCAGCTGAAGCAGCGGAAAAATATTGTTTGTCCTGCACATTTTACAGCAGGATTTGTTGTCAGTCCTTTATATTAAAAGTGAGCTTCTAGCTACATATCTGTGACTGAATTGTGCACAGTAATTTTCTACAACTATTATTTTGTCTATTTCTGTAGACTTGCATAAATTGATAGACTGATGGATTGTTTTTTGTTTGTTTAGTGGAGCATCATGACAGTAGCCTAACTTTAGTTAACATATATTAGGTAAAGTAATACTATCAAACTTAAATTAGGCATTACTATCACTTGAAATTTAAATACAGATTGAATTCTACCTTGAACTTTGACCTGTTAGAGAAGTTATATTTATTTAACATTATTAGCAGTTGATAATTGGTTGAACGTAAACAATCCTACAGTACAAATGGATAGCCTGACGTCTACACTTATGAACAAACAAAAGTGTGTGCAGCTGCAAAGTTAATCTGTCAGCTTATGAGTGTCCTTAAATCTGGTTCATACATTTAAAGATGAGACATGGCAGATGGCCTTGTTGAAAGTGACTAAGACAACCAAAGGACAATTTACAACTTGAATATTAACAACGGGTTCACAGTTTTTATTTCAAGGCTTTTACTGTGGGTTTAAACATGCTTTGACCCAAAATGTGGAACATTATAATTTCGTAAATTTTGAAGTATCGCCCATGGTTATCACTCCCTCTGGAGTATTTGTATTATTATAGATGAATGTATCACAATTGATATACACAAAATCATAATGTATTTACAGTGCAAGTCCTTTTAATGATGGGGGGCATTTTAACATGTAATTACAAAGATAATTGGGCATTTAAACGAGACTATATTTATTTTATATAAAATATATAAAATTAATAGGTGACAATAAAATTATATTAGATTTTAAATTTGATGCGTCCTCCAAGTTTAAAATTATGCATTCAAAACCAAGATGGTTAGAATAGGGAATTTAAAAAAACGAGTAAAGTTAAGGTCTGTTAAGCCTATACAGCACAGGCCTTTGCTTTATTCTGCACCAAAATAACATCTTTAAAAAAAGTCTACACTTTGGCATGGTCACATTCTAAAGGTGGGATGGGTGTAGGTGGGGTAACTGCGAACCCTCGGTCAAAAGAGGTGTTAAAAAATTTATTAACGCAAAGAGTATGACTATGGCCTCACTAAACCCATTATTTTTTAAAAGCTAAGTATATACCAGGGTTGTTTTTGGCAGCCATCGAAGTTTTAGTCTTAGTCTTTTTGACAAAAATGATTTTAGTTTTAGCCACTTTTAATCATTTCAAAATGTGATAGTTTGTCTTGTTTTAGTCACCTAAAATACAAGGTTGTAGTCTAGTTTTAGTCAATGTAGATTCATATATATATATATATATATATATATATATATATATATATATATATATATATATATATATATATATATATATATATATATTAGATATTGAAAAATATATATTTGAAAAAATTCATATATTAATAAGCTAATTTAACTCTTTATATATTACAAATCGCTTATTTAAATTTATTTCATGAATTAAGGCTCAATTTCACATTGTGAGATTGTTGATGGGCTTTGCATTAATAAATACAAAGATACATAAAGTGTTATCACAATGGAATTTATATACAAAAGCCAAGAACAAAGAACATTCTTATTTTGGCAACTTATTTTTTACAGTGCAATTAACATGTATGTATGGCCAAAATATGAGCGCTGGAGGTACAGAAGCGTGTTTTAACAGAACACCAGCAACATGTGGTTCTGCTGCTAAGAACACGAGTCAGTTCTGCTGTTCATCTACATCTACCTGAGGAACAGAAAAACTGAACTAAATAAAGTACTGCGTTTGCATCTGTGGCAGTCAATCATAGTTATGGTAATAACACACATGCAAGCTAATAGACTGCAATGGGCCTTAGCTAATGAAGTTAGCAGCCTATTTTGGCCTGGAGTATTGTGCACAGCTTTAGACTTGATTTGATGATACTCAAATAAGTAAGAGAATTCTTGCGCATGACAGTGTCACTGGGAGCACAGAAACCTCCCTTGTGCTTTGCTCAGTGTGTTAGCTTATGTGGGTTCTTGGTTATCCTCCAGGAAGACAGGTTGCTAAATAAAAACTTAGAATACATTGCTTCAACTCCTGCTTCATTTATTTGACACTTTTCTAATAACTCGACCAACTTTCCATCCAAGCCATTAGATGCGACTGCCTCCTTTCTCTCTTTCCCACACTCTCTTGTTTTCAGCTCAGAAAAAAGGAATAAAGGATTACTCAAACATGCATAAACTAATCTGAATAGTACTTTAGGCATGTTTTTGATGAGGGAACAACACTTTAAGATGTCGGGAGCGTCAGAAAAGTCACATTATCATGACATGGCACCTTTAACAAAAATGTGTCTGCATCTCGTCAAGTTTATTTATTTAGGTCGTCATCGTCTCGTTAACGTCACAAGAAAATTCTCCTGAAAAAGCTCTCACACATAATCTGATTTGTTCAAAAGCCATGTGTATGTCTGTGTCGAGTGAACAAAAATGAACACGTCAAAAACATTGATCTGCATATTTTTGCATTTTGGCTCATCTGTTCTGTTTATTATGTTGTGTATGCCTGTAGGCCTGTATATGTCTTAAGCCATGCTTTAGCATGGAGACCTGCAACACAATCCTCAACGCTCCATGTACCATAGCCTTGGGGCCTTGTCAACAAAAGAAGCTCCTTCAATGGCAAACTCTGCCTATAACCCAATATAACAAGATACCAATATACAAAAGCATTTTCAGATAATTCACATTGGCTGCCATTTTCAAAAATAAAAATAAAAACAGTAAAACAAAACAGTTTTCAAAACAGTTTTCAAATTAGCCAGAAAAGTGCTGAAGGGTGAAAATCTGGATCCACAGGTGTGACTTTTCTCTGTTAAAGAACATCCTGGCTCACTGGTAAAAGAGAACTTTGGTGACTTCTGTGCTGGATAAAAGCATTAATCTCTAATTTACACAATTAGTAAAAAAGGTTAGGAGAGATGATATACTATATAAACCATTTAATGATGATCACCATATAAAATCAATTTTGAGTCGTTTCAATTAGTTTCAGTGTGAAGATGTTAGTGATTTAAAAATCTAATTTCATAATCTAAAATGCACATCATCATTAAACCTGTAGAAACTGAAGAAGTCTGAGCTCTGGGATAAGCTAACATTCTAGATATTACAACTGTTCTCAAAGTGTGCTAGGGAGCATACAAACTGAATGAAAACTCAATATAAAACATAAATGCTCAATGCAAAACCTTTATTCATTTAACAAAATAGCTGAAAATATTTGAAAATAGCTACCGAAAATATTTGCAAGGTTAGGTACATTTCTGAAATCATTGAAAGTGAATTGTGAAAAGTTCAAGGACAGTAGTACATAAGAAGCATAATTTGAACAAAAGCAAAAAATTTGCTTTGAAAAAAAAAAAAAGTTTTTCAGAAATATAAACCATGCTTTTAAGTATGTTAGGTGGACCATTCTAGCATTCCAGATTGTGAGAAAGGTAACAGTGAAAGAGTATAAAGAAGGATATAGTTTCTGAAAGATACTTATTTAACATCACACAGAAGCGCAACCCCTCTTAGGATCCAATACTCTGGAGGTTGACTGGTCTTCAAGTCAACAGCTGCGATGTAGTTCAGGTCTGTTCGGACAGGCTTTTTGTATATCGGGCTTGAATACAATCGAGGATCTTTAACACCTGAGCAAAGATAAACTGATTAATTGTCCACATTTTGGAAGATTATTATTGTGGAAACATCAACCCTTTCTAGATTTTTGTTGGTATTGTTAAAAATGTTTAATACAAGTTTTAAACAAGTGAATGCTCAGAAAATTCTAGCATTAAACCTTAAGCAAGACTTTACCCAGGTATAATTCACAAATTCAGTTGGTGACCACTTAAACGTCTATAAAATTTACTGCAAACGTATACTAGGTGTTAATAATAGTAATAATAATCTTAGGAATAATAAAGGGACAGTTATTTCTGCACCCAATGACACTGTACAACAACAACAACAACAACAACAACAACCACAAAAATCAATAAAACAAACAAACGTAAAATAATAAAAGCAATGTTATGACAGATCAAACAAGCACCTTAGCAGGAAAATGCTAATTAACATCTTCAGATTTGTCTAGAAAACCTCAAATCCGGAGGCAGTTTGTTGTAAACTGGGTGATGCCCAAAAAAATGAAAGCTTCACATAGGTACAGTGGGAGATGAGGAGCTGAGAGTACGGGTGGATTGCTGACTGAAATCAGGTTTGATATGTAAGAGTGAGCAGAGTTATTTATGACTTTAAATGTGAGAAGAAGCATTTTTAATTCAATCCTGTGTTTGATCAGTAGCCAATGAAGCTGGAATAAATGTGGAGTGATTTGGTCATAACATGAGGTTTTGGTAATTAGTCTAGCTGTATTCTGGATTAACTGAAGTTTGTGAAAGTGATTTAGCTGGAAGCCCATAGTCAAGTGCATCGCAGAAATCAATATGAGAGGTGACAAGTGCATTGACAAGCGACTCGAGCAGGAGGACCATCCCCCTCCATCTCATTAATTTTTGGTTAAGGTGAGAAGTTTTTTAATTGTTAAGGCCAGTTAAGGTCAAAAATAGAGGCTGAGTGCTACCCTTTATCTTAAACCCGCGCTGATCCATGAGTAAGCTTGACACTCACTTCTTATACATTGACATTTTGAGGCACAGAAAACAGCGAACTCTGATTACATGGCAACAAAAATGCAGAGACGAACCGACATCTCATGAGTGATAAAATAAGTGTGGAAATGTAGCTATCTGTACTGCTGTTCTACATTGATGAGCTCAAATTCCAACACAGTATGATCACTGACAGTTGTTCTTTTTCCAACAGCAGAAAACCTCTCCCAACAAGTGAAATATTCAAGCATAACTTGAGGAAGCATTGAACTGTCCACATTGAAACATAAAAATACCCTAGCAACTGAACATGGCAGCGTATTGCTGCCTTAAAAAAATAATGGGTGCCTGAACTAGGCAGCTTATAGCAGACAACGTTCATAGGGCATCTAATATAAATGCTTTCGTATAACATCTAAGTGCAGGCTAATCACAGCAGGCAATTCACAACCTCATCATTTAACCTTAAACTGATCTTTAGAGTTTAGGGCTGCTTGTAAACAGAGCCTATCAACTTAGTTGATGAACTAAAATTTGATATTTTTCACGTTTTGCTTTGAAACTCACCATTGTTCTCCGCATACATCCTGATGACAGGCATCATCTCAAAAAGGCCTTTGGGTTTGGAGTCAATGAGCTTGCAGTTCCTGCGGTCCCAGCCAGCCCCTTCTAGATAGAGGCCAAAGACGTACACCCCTTCTGCAGGAGGCTGCGTGATGTCATCCTTCATCCATTTAGTAACTTCATTACACAGAAGCATCCTGTCCAAAGCCCATCCCTTGTTGGCTCGAGTGATCTCCTATCAATGCAGTGACAAGATTCATAATTTGTAACTTCATTTGTAAGGTACTGTAACACAACATAAAATACAATGAAATATAATGTACTGTATATTGCATAATGTACAATAAAACATTACGTAATGTAACCTAAAGTAACAAAATGTAATGTAACTTCACATTACATTTTATGTAGTCAACACAAAGTAACATCATGGAACATAACCAAACACTAAGTAACGGAATTGCAATATAGCATATTACGTAACCCAACATCACTAACATGCAATGCACCGTAATGTAATCTAGTTCTGTGTAATATAGAGACACACAACATGCTGTAATCCAAAGTAAACTCATGCAGCCTATGTGGCCCAAAATCTCTTAATGTAACTGAAACACCAAATTCCGCAACACATCACAAAATACATAACAAAACAACTTCACATCTAAAAACTAACATAACTTAATGTAATATAACATACAAAGTAACACAAAAACATAAATTCTGTTATTCTTAACCGTGACTGAAAGAAGTATCTTGGTTCCCTCACATTTTGTTCTCGAGGCTGCAGGTGCTGGCACAGAAAAACAGCTGAGAGCAGAAGCAGGACGGGTGCCCAGTTTTAATTAAAAGACTCCTGATTCCTGCAAGCTGTTTACCCCAAAGACATTAGCTAGATTGCCTTGCACCAAACAGCTTTCCTCATGCCCCAAACCACCTTTAAACTCACTGTTTTTGATTGATTTAGAAGTAAGATGCATTTTTAAAGTTCTGTCACAGAAAAAGTTAACCCATGTGACTTAAGCGTTACCAAAATAATTAACATGCTATAAGCAGTTGATAATCAATAAACATAATAGATAAAAAAATATGCTATAGACGTCAGGGGCAAAACTAATATTTTTTACACACATTTTATAGAAGTTGCATGGTATAACATTGGGAAGTATTTTTGATGAATAACAATTCACTCAATTTTTAAATCCCATTGCAAATAACATACAGTTGTGCTCTTAGTAGGCTCAGTAGAGAGTGCTAGTAGAAAGGACTTAGTGTTTCAGTGACAGACCTGTCTCATTGCTGTCAGAAAGCCCTGTGGGTTGAAGAAGCCAGTCATCCAAAAGCAGTTGGGTCGTCCCTCAAAAATCCAAGAGTGAAACTGTCGGTTTCGCTCCAACAACTCTGTGAACCAGAAGCCCAGAGTAGTGGAAACCCAAGAGGCCTATATACAGACAGAAATTCAGTGAACAACCACAGTTGTGCTTGTTGAAATATTTAAATCCAGGAACTCTTCTCTCTGAGATGCTTGAGGCAATCTCAATCTAAATGGTTTAACAGTGGCAACCAAAGCATCCCTAGGGTTGTACCTTAAATCTTTGTTCATTCATTCATTCAATCAATCATTCATTCAAAAGTTACATATGTAAAATCAATCTCTGAAATGCAGTTGCACGGTGTGATAGATCTATGTGCAGTAGATGTAAACATGGTCAATTTTAGAAATATACTAAATGAAAAAAATGCAGAAATCAAATGTGTAACATTAAGCTCTATTACAAAATATACCATGACTTATTGACTGTATAGCATATACATTTTTGTATTATTCAAATGGACAAATTACACCAAACTGCTTATGCAGATGCTACCGATTTCAAGAGAGTCTTTAATTTCATCGCTCTGTGGATGCAGAGTTAAAATACAGCCTGATTGTTATTCAGGACACAGTATATTCAATTAGCTCATAATTAGCCCAGCTTGAGTAGCATATGAAAACCAGAGTTAAACAAAGCTGTGATACCACCATGATGCAGGTGTGGTAAGGAGTTATATAAACCTGTTTGCCAAACATGACTGAGGTAGCATGATGTTGCTAATAGCTTGTTGCAATTCTGTGAAAAAGAATGGGTAAAAAAAGCAAATAACATTATCACTTCTTTTGGCTTTGTTATAAAATGATTCAATAAAGATACTTGAAAATAAAAATTTGATAAAAGGTTCTGGAGGTAAAGAATAAACACTCTTAAGAACACATCTTTGCACAGATTAGAACAAAGCCTAATCACACCAGTGGCAACTCGCAGTTGAATTGATAAACTGGATTGATCCTATTTACTTACAAAAGGAAATTAAAAGTAATCTTTGCTGACTGGTAGAGGGCTACACAAGGTTGTAACCTGGGATCATAATGTATGATAACTAAAATTTGATTTTTGAAAGATGAAAAGTATTGAAAAGACAAGACTCTTTATCTAGCAAAAGTGGTAAAAGCCAAACCCCATGTCTGTATATTGCTCAGAAACTAAAATATTACATGTTTTAGTTGTTGCTAGGGTTCTATACTTGATTGATATGGTGCACTGTCATCAATGTTCAATGTTAAATAACATTGTTGATATGGATAGGGTTAACAGTTTGGTTTCTGTGACCACATCTCTAGATTTATTTGTCAGCATATAAACTAGTTATTTGAAAATTTGAAAGAGATCATGAATTAGATGTTTTGTTTGTCTGGTCGTGCTGTTTGTACTTTTGGTTCATAATCTGATGATGAATGATCAACTCAAAGACTTAATTGCATGGTTTGGGCTTATGCTGTGTACTTTTTCATTTCTACATTTTCACTTGAACCACAGAGAATTTCTTCCAACCTTTTTCCACCTTGCAGGTATCCGAGCGTCGTACATGCAGTCCAGTGCATCGCGCAGGTTCTCGCTCATAACAATTGTTCCATCGATGGCCAGCTTCAGGTCACTCAGTGTGTTCCTGACCAAAACAATGACTCTCTGCATGCGATCAATCTCCTGCCGCAGGAAAATGTTCATTGGTTGAAGGGGACCCATGCTCATTAGTCTCTCTCTGACCTGGATAGATGAAACAGTTGAAAGGAATCAGGACAGACTGTTTAAACTAGAACATAACTTGATGGTACAGTCACAATGAAGGCATCATTTGTTTATGATATTGCTGCTTTAATACCTATGGCTATCGTAAAATTGAAATAATTTTGATGGACTACTTAAATGAGCACAGTAAGCCTTTGTAATTCTGTATAGTGCACTAGTATATTTAACATACTATTTTGCACATGTCTCAATTGTATTTATGTTCTTAAAAGCTTCTGGTCAATCGAGTGACTGGACAAAAAAAAAAACATGGGCGGGGTTTAAGGGCCTAACTTCTTTGCCAGGATGATTAAAATGTAGGGGCAATTTAATGTTAGCTGTTTTCAAATTTTTTATGTCTGAATTGTTTTGGAGAACTATCCATCCATTCATCCATTATCGTGTTGGCTTTTCCCTTTCAAGGGCACCACAGCGCAATGAACTGCCAACTATTCCAGCATGTATTTTATGCGGCAGATGCCCTTCCAGCCGCAATCCATTGCTGGAAAACATACACACACTCATTCACATTCACACTCTATGGACAATTGTTTTTTCTCAATTCACTTATATTGCATGTCTTTGGATTTGGGGGAAACATGCAAACTCCACACAGAAAGGCCAGCCAACCCAACCAAGGTTCGAACCAGCGACCTTCTTGCTGTGAGTGCTACCCACTATGCCACCGTGACACCCTTTTGGAGAACTGATTACAAGTATAATTCCATTTCATGGGAAAGGGTATATTTGGTATTTTTTAAATGTGTATTTAGCTGTCAAGATTTTTAGTTTCCTTTTAGGATAATTTAATGGAAGCAACATATCTATATAAAGAGGCTGATTGGTATTCATGGCCATGCAACAGTTGATAGTTCAACAACTGAGTCTTTCTGACATTGTTATTTGATTTACAACTGTTTTTTTAAGTGTTTCATCTTTAACTTTAGTTTATTTAAGTAGATGGGTACAAACCTTGTATTTGGATAAATACTGCTAGGGTGATTATCTTACAGCTAGCAATAAGTTATTTAACCCCAACTGGTGTAATAATGCTTGTCATTTTCTATCTAATTTCCCATCGATGGGTTGCGGCTGGAATGGCATCCGCTGCGTAAAACATATGCCAGAAGAGTTGGTGGTTCATTGTGCTGTGGTGACACCGATAGGGATAAAGCCGACAAGAAGATGGATGGATTTTCTAAAAAACCACATTGCATGGTAGTGGAAAAGACTTTAGTCTGTTTGAGAAGAATCAAATCATTGGCGTGCATCATGCAGAGAAAACATCTAAGGAGATGGAACTACAGAAACTATAGTCCAGAGACTAAATCCATAGAGACTCTTTAGGATGTGCTAGAAAATGCTTTGTGATGCAGTCAGAATCTGACATCATCAATCCAAGATCTTAGTAAAAATGTATGCAACGATATGTATTAAAACAATGGCACATTAAATGGATGCCGTAAACAAAGGTAAACTCAATATTACAGTGTGTGACAAAAAAAAAAAAACTTTTTTTGGGTCAGGCAGTGTTTATAGTCATATTTCCTTCTGTGGAATCAATTACTTTTAAACCTATTAGCTTTCTATAAAACTGCATTTCAAATTTTTGCTCATAATTAATCCCTTAAACCTTTTGCATGGAGTTTTTCTCAAGTGAGTGTATGTGCAGATGCTTTTTTCACATTGATTTTATGTAAATGAATGTACTATATGTGGTCACATACATTCCATATTAAAGGTTAATGCTAGAATAGGAGATAACACACACACACACACACACACACACACACACAACATCTCTAGGAACACTAAACTTCCACTCCTACTTTTCTTTGAATCCTTAAACTAGATGCAAGTTATTAAATTAACTCCAATAAAAAAAGAGATGTAAACAAGCTCTTATTCAAATTATTTGGCATCACATATGTAAATAGCTCTTTTAGTATAGAAAAGTGCACATTTCCTTTTTCTTTTTAAAGACCAAACATTTTTTCTGTTGCACAATTAATAAAATAATGGCTTACTTGAAAGGTAAAAAGTATTCTAGTAGTGCTAGTATGTGATCTTCATTAAATAATTAAAGATCAGAATATAGCAAAAATAACAGTTTTGCTGAAACTGCTTTCTGCTATTTCATCTACTCCCAAACAGTCATAATTTAATCTATTGGGTACTCAAAAATATAATTGAAATAGGGACACAAATAAGATAATTTAGTAAAATCTAACCATAAGTTAATGTGAAATAAAAGTTACCCAATCAAATTAAAAGGAAAATTAGTTTTTAGCATAAAATCACCCCCACAATTGTAAAACAACCTATTCAGACTTAAAGTTATGGTCAGTTGTTTCTGCGGCATGCTATTCATGCTGGTCTTGAATGACATCATGTGGAATTTTTTTTTGCATTTAACTGTACTCAATGAGGTCACTAGAGCAATGTTTTATTTAAATGTTTTCCCCGTCCATTGTTATAAATAATACAGTTTCAAAACTGCCACCAAGCACTGCATTGCGATTTTTCATCAGTGGGTACTCAATATTTTAGGGAGTCTCATGACTAAGATAAATTTGTCTTCTCTGAAGCCTGCAAAGTGAGATAATGAAAACAAAAGTCCTTTTTCACCCTAAGGCATGAATTATTCTTCTGCCCAAGTAATTGGTAGATAACCAAAAGGGAGTAGAACCCAATCACCAATATATTTGATATCCACTCACAGTTTTGTTTTATTTAGTATCTTTTATTCCTCCCAAATAATTTAGGCAGTACATCTCCTCGGCAGCATCCATCAGTCCTGAGAATGTTCCCTCAGGACTCAAGCTCAGACAGCACAGGCTCTGAGCTCTCCATCAATGCCTAGACTATTTTGCTAAATCATTTTAGGTCAGTCTTGATCCTCACCTCAAATGGTACAAAGTCTCGAGGTAGTTTCTCCAGCATGTCATCCGCTAGCCTGCTCACCATCGCTTCTCTGGTTTCTCCACCTCCAGTGGAGCTGTCCTTGGGTTGGATACTTAAGATTGTGTCTAATACATCCTTGGCAAGTTTGCTTTGGTATGTAATGTCTGCATTTGGATGGAGCCCAAAAACCTCCGGAGTGTCATATGTAGGGAGACCCTGAAGGAGAACAAAATGGAATGTGTGTTAAAAATGTTCCAATTATTTCCAACAGCTAAATGAGAATTTACAATTTAATTATTATATCGAGTTTTTCATTTAAACATTTATGTACAGATAAGACTGTTGCTATAAAAAGTTTTCGAGCAGAAATCCAATTTTTGTTTTTGGCAGTAGACTATTAGTTTGTAAAGCGCGAGTATCTGTCATGTCGATTAAACAAGCTTCCTGTAAACAATATGTGCTACACTCATTTTAAGTAACTTCTTTTTGCCTCTTCAGAAATGTTTTTTTTTTACATTTCTCAATTACCTCTTAAGTCTTCATCCAATTGTTGTGAAAAGCTCAAGTTTTTGTTAAGCACTGAATAATGCTGTGCAGCATGTTTTTAACAGACTGGCTTGTGGGTTCCTGCTCATCATTGAATCTGTGAGCAAAAGCCTTCTGTATGAAGAGGCTAAAAACATTCATCACAATCAGCTCAAGCTGAATAAAGACCAACAGTACTCTGCCAGCAGCGGTACTATTTCTTTTCCGAAGACACTGCTGCTTTACACGACTCACTTGCTTTAATGTACCAAAGGGAAAATACGAGTGGGATTCTAGTCCTGACCCTCACATTACTATTAGTTATTGGTAGACTAAGATTAAGTAAGCAAATATATTTTTATGTTTAAATGATTAATTTTGTCCACTTTTTATTTATTTTTAGAAAGAAAAGTGTTTATGCTGGATATTCATAAGTTTTCTTTTGATCTTTTTTTCTCATAGTATGCCACATTGAGTGTGTTTATACACACTGTGCTAGATGTAGCTCGTGTCTTGAATATTAAATGTATGACATCCTAGCATACACTCTATGGTGAAGTACTTTGCATTATGCAAAGCTGATGACTATTTTATGTGTTTAAAAGTTGCTTGAGTAGGGTTTTTTCTCCGTATTGGGATTACTCTCTTGTAAACATTTATCACTCTGTTGTCCATCCAGACCAAAGCCCTCATATGTTGTACTACCTGGTATCACCCAGCAATAGTTCAATTTGCTACACCACACTAAGATGACAAACATACATAAATACTAGTTAGTGCAAAGAAACAACAGACTCAATGGTTTAATTAGAGCCCTTAACTCACCTGAATATATTGGAGGTACTGTTCCAAATTATTGCATCTGGGAATGCTGTATCCTTTATAAAAATGGAAATCAGGGTTGAACATGTTCTCACTGAACCACACCTTTGCAAATGTGTTCAAGAGGCGCTTGTCATAGTCATCAGTAACCCTGCCGCCGTACTGGATCTCTCCAATCATGTACCGCACAGTGTTCCAAGACACACCCTGTAAAAACACAGCAATTATCCAAAGTTTTAATGTTATGCATTATTTGCCAATAAAAAAGTATTAGTATGCAAAAGTACAAATATGTAAGTAAAGTAGTAGTTCATCAAAAAAATTGTTGAGAAAAAAAACTGCATTACTGCATCAAGTAGGCTAACTTTACTTAAGCTTTCTCAATGGTTAATTTTATAAAGTACATTCTCTATATGACCAACCAACAATTCTATCAACCAACTAACTCAACCAAACCAATTAGCAGACCAACATTACAACTAACCATTTCGACTGATATAATCAACCATCCATTTTACCTGCCCAACCCCCTACTCATTCACTCACCCATCCACACACCAACTAACTGGTACTAAATGCACCCATCAGAGCCTACAACTAACCAAACAACAAAACAAACATTGCAGCTCACGTACCTGTGGAGTGAACCAACCAATCTATCATCCAGCCAATACATAAACACATGTGACAACCAACCAACCAAAATATCAACAATCGTAACTGATATAGCCAATCAACCACCCAAAACACCAACAGACAATCATAACTGATATAGCCAACCAACTAAAATACCAACAAACAATCGGAACTGTTTTAATTGTTGTAAACAATTGTGATTGATGTAGTCAACCAACCAACCAACCACGAACCTATCCAATCATCCAGCAACTAACTCTGACTGACTGACTGACTCATTAACCAACCAACCAAATAACTAAATAATGAATGAACCAACCAACCAAACATCCCCAATCAACCAACTAACCAAAATTCCAACAAACAATCATAACTGTTATAGCAAATAAACCAACCAACCAAACCAGCACCTATCCAATCACCCAGTAACTAACTGTGACTGCCTGACTAACTAACCAAACAACTAATTAACTTACTAACTAATCAACTAACCATCCCATCAACACTGAAACAATTCATATAGCTTGCTAGTTCAAAATGCTAATTTACCTTCTTGATGTCCACATCGTCTAGATGGTTTTGTACGAACTGTATGGTAGCATTGAAATCTGCCTGATTAAACTCATAGGGAATATTCCACCCAAGAGGTCCATATTTTCGCCTCTCTTGAACCGTGGAATGGAGGAATGCCACTCCATATAACATGGGCCTCCACTGAATCATATTACTTACATCCAGCAGATCCTGACTGATACCTGTAAAGTATTATATATTATATTTCTAATACACACCTTTATTGTAAATGTTAAATTTGCAAAATTCTGCAGCACACAAGCAAAAAGCATTAGACAGGCCATTTTCCTGTTTGTACACAATGATGACATTGCAGCATATGTCCATGCATTTTAGGAATAAAAGTATTTTTGGAATCAGCACCTCTCAAACTATGGATTATGGATGATCAAAGAGTGTTATTTTAATAAACTGATTGTTAAATGCTATCAAGTTACCAGATCTTTGCACTACAGTGCAATAGATAGAAATCAGTAAACTAACTAACTAAACCTAGGCCTAAACTAACTTTGGACATCAGAGTGTCCAAACCTCAAACCTCTGACAATTAAAACTCAAAACACAATTACTTTTTATCCATTATCTCTGCTTTCTTCTAAATGAGCATCAGAAAGGTTTTTGACCCTCTTAGGTTTGGAGTGAGTATCAGCCACAAAATGCAGATGAGTGATGGGGAGGATTTCAGTAAAGGACAGTCAGAGTTAAATAACCTAATTTAAACATGTTTTATTGCAAATCTCTCATCATATTAAATCTTTAGAGTCATGAGTAATTTGAAAAATTAAGATTTATTAAGAAAGATTCAAAGAAATCTGTAATTTTAACAAATAGGGCAGAAAAAAAAAATTGTTTTATTTCCTTGAATTTTGTTGAATTTCTTAAGACAACTTGAAATTGACATGAGGTTCTGCCAAAGAATGACTCAATATCCAGCTAGACTGGGGCTCACCTCCATAAGTCCTCTTTAGACCAGCTTTCAGTCCCTGTGGAGGTTCATTGGTGAACTTGATTGACATCTGCAGGAGAGTGATAGGGAAGTGCTTGTGGACCTCAGTAGTTATCCACAGTCTGAAGGTATCATGAACACTGTCTGTCTCTGTGATAGTATCCATAAGCTCATCCATGAAATCAAGACCCAAGTGACAGTTTTGAAGTAAAGCCCAGCCTCCCTTATAGAAACAGAAAACGGAATTAAAAAACCCAACAAAAAAAGCAATCCAGTTTCAGACGTATGACGTATGTAATTTGCTGTAATTCGCATAAATATTAAAACCAATGCTTGTCTGTGACAAGATTCAAAGGTATCTATACCATGGATATATGTATATGTGTATATGTGTATAACAGATATATTATAGGGATTATACATACATATTATATATATATATCTAGTATATATATATATATATATATAGTATATCTAGATATATATATATGTATATAGTATGATATATGTATAAATATATATATATGTCTATATATGGTATAGGGTCGGTATATGATATACTATATCTATTATATGATATTATACTATATATTTAATATCTATAATATATATATATATATATATGTGGATATTTACTTCACTATGGTCAAGATTGGTAAACTTTTTTGTAAAAACACATCTTTTAACAAATACAACCAAAATATATTCTTTGCAATACATTGTATAACCTTTCCTTAATCTCTCGGCCAATGTTTGAATGCCTTTCAATGTAACAAAACATTAAATACTTTTAGGTTGAATCGCTTCTTCACTGCGGGATCTAATTAAATAATAATGCTATTAATTTTTGTATTGGCATCACTTGCACCCAATTAGCCAAAAGTGTACTCTTCTCAGCTCTGGCTAACTTAAGTAGTTATTTTTTACCACAATCATTTATGGTACATGATCGGATCAAGTCTCGAATCCATACAAGATTCACGATTGGCCAAAACCTCAGTTAACTTAACAAAAAGTGTAAAGTCTGACTACATTTGAGCCACACACCAATGTATCCAATGAATGCAAGAGGTACCAGATAAAGGTAAAATTCTATCCAAAATACTTTTGCTGACTGGTATATTGTTAAATAAATTTGGAAACATACATTGGCCATGAAATGCTGTAGAAGCTTGCGGGCATGAACCTCTTGCCCTTGTCCCATTGACACATAACGGGTCTCGATTCTCTGTCGTTTCCCCAGAGCAATGATTGAGTCTGTGGGGTCTGAACCCATGGATAGGAAGCAAATGAGAGGAGTGCGAGGGTCTGACTCTTCCCAGGTTTTTTCCAGGTCCAGTATCACTCCCTCAGCATACCTTTCCCCCATTGACTGCTTGATGTACTTTCGTGCCTGTTGGTTTGAATGGGAAAAGTAATTATTAGATTCACACAGCTTTGTTCACACTGACAATAAGTTGTTTTAGATGTTTTAGATGTATGTCAATGAGACGACACAAGGCACACAGAAAATGCAGAATAGCGGATAACAATATTATTGGTTGTGATGATGGAAGCAGGGTTTCTTGTGGGGCCAGAGAAAGACAGAGTATATGTTGTGGTCATGGAAAATCTGAACTTTGGGTAGAAACTTTTTTCCACTAACCAATCAGCTTGCTCTAGACTAGTGACTTGTTGTCTGGAGGTAGTCTCAACAGAAAACAGAGGGAGTTAAAGTTCCAGTGTGTGGACACCTGTGATGTATCTCAGCACACATGACACTTGTTAACTTTAGCCACTAAGCTCGCATTGTTTCTTCTGAGAAGCGTCCCTATATTTGTTGGAAAAATTTTGAGACGTTACTTCCATGTAAACAACCAGTCCTTTATGGCCCTGATACTGCACGGAACTGTTAGGTTCCATTCACAGTTTGAAAGTGAGCTAGCTAAATGTTACGAGATTGTTGTGCACCTACCAATGTAAACCAATGTAACAGACAAGTTGCATGTGGACAGAACCTTGGTGGTAGGTTTATACTATTTTCTCAGTCTCTTGTCTTTGTGTGTGTGTGTGTGTGAGTGTGTGCGTGCATGTGCGTGCGTGTGTGTATGTGTGTGTGAAGTAATAAATATGGTGTTTAACAATGTAATGTAAGTAAAATACATTTCTCCTGCTTAGTGGTGTTGCCAGCCTTGTGCCACTTGCAAAATTATGGAGTCAACAGAGAATGTTCCAGCCTATAGTTAAATTCAAACATTTACCTCAGACCTATCTAAAAGGAAGAAACAGCGCTAATCTCACATGGCTGAAGATCGCTACTGCAATTGTTACAAAGGTTTAAAAACCTAAAGTTTCTTCCCAAAGATGAAAGGAATGAGGCTTCACTAACAAAGCGGTTAATGGCAGGGAGTCCAGGAAAACAAGAGTTAAACAGACCACAAACTAACAGCCACCAAAGAAAAGAATAAAAAGTTAATTTGGAGGATATTGATGGTTTAATGCAGGTATTTTGTTCAATGACAAAATCTGTGGCGCAAGTTAAACAAAAAATGTCAATAAACAGTCATTATTTTGAAGTTAAATCGTTTATTTGTCTTCAATTTACATTAATTGTTTATATTTTACATTTTTCAGTCTTGTCATTGCGATTAATTGTGATTAATAAAAAAAAAATTACGATTAATTTGTAAATTTTTTTTATTGATCGACAGCACTAACATTTATGTTATGTGTATATATGTTGCCCAAAATAAAGAAGTTACTTCCTTTCAAAACATTAAGATGTTTTCTACAATTTCTAAAAATATATATATGCCATTCCTGGATTGCCTAATTAACCTTGTCTTGGTTTGTGTGACGTTACAGATATGTCTAAAATGAAACCAAAAACCAGCAGTTTTTTTTACAGCTATCCAGGAATGACTTTATCCACCGCTAATTTATGTTTATTGACAATGTGGTATGCTTTGTTTTGTTTCGTCAAACAAAGTTTAAATGAAAAAAAAGTTCCACAGAAATTTTTGCTTGCCCAAAATGGACTCAACAAACATTTTTCATTTGACTCAACAGATCACTCTAACACAGCTTGACACAACAATTGACTGAACATTTAACTCAGTTAGATCATAGTCAATCAGTCAACAACTCATCAAAAATTGAGTCTAATAAAAAAAAAATAATAATTGACTGAATTACATTTTTAGAAACGAACCTAGTAAACACAGTATAATCAAAGCTGAATCACTGAAAACATTCAGGTTTCACAAAATAACAATCCAAAAATGTAAGACTGTTTTCATACCTGAGCAATGGTTCTGTCTGGACACCAAGATCTAATAAGTAACAGTTTCCTGAAACAGTCCAGGGTCTGGTCGTAAGCGTTTGGTATTGGTTCTTCCTCCGGAGCCTCTCGATCAAACCAACTTTTCCATTGTTTCTCATGACGTCCAATCTGTTCATTAGCATACATTAACAAATGAGTGAACACTTAGGAGTTTCACACATAACCAAAGTGTAATCAAATAAAACCCTGAAATAAGTTATACTCTCTCAATATTATATTTCTGGTGTGTTATTACATCTACTGTGTAATGACATCATTTGGGTTGTGCTCTCTAAAATGTTAATTATACAAAGAGTTTTTAATCTGCTTTCTTTCAGCCACAAGTAATTGATTTAAAGTTTGTCAAAGTGAGCTCATTTCACACTGCATTGAGCATGAAGTTCCCCTTGGCAGTCACGGCCTGCCAATCAACCGTCAGTGTAAGTGGCCACGAATGAATGTGTGCCTGTGTGTGTGAAGAGCAGATGAATCAAATATTGACATGTTTACTGTGAATCAGGAGCAGTGAGAAGGATTTAATGAGGAAAGGGAGCTCAAAGCAACAGATACGGTCTGTGTGTTTTTCAATCTCTTTTTGTGTGTATGTTTATGGTCACAAACCTGATCAAGAATGTCAGAAAACTGCCACAGCTTGCTCAGCTCCACCAAGTTAAGCCATGTTATGTCCAGAATCCACTTAGCAGCCTTAGGTGGGCAAGCTTTCAGGTCAAGTGAAGCACCTCCTGGTCAAGATCAATGAAAGAGCATCAAGTTCAGCTGTTAACACAATGCTTTTGTTATGATTTGAACCATGATATATTAATCAATTAAAAAGCTTATAAAAAACATTCTGGGATGATACACTGGTATCAGAACCACCAGTGTAAAAAAAAATAAAAATAAGAAAAAAAGCTATAGTGCAATCATCAAGTGAACACAACTTTTTTTTTTAGGAATTACTAAAAAAATAGTAATAAGGCAGAGGACAGCCTGATGCCTATCAGATGTGGGTTACCTTTGTAAAGCATATTATATGCATACCTGGGACTGACTCATATTTATTATTTTTGTTCGCACATTTTTACATGTAAGTTCATGCGTATCTTGTATGTTCCCATTACACACAGCTGGGTGACAAAATCTGGTTTCATTTATGGAGATTTGCAACCACTATTATGTTGTCCAAAAATGTGTACAAGCTGTCTAAAAAGTCAAGAAAGTCAGCAATGATGTTTGCATTTCGCCAAAGACTGTATGTTATAAACAGTTATATCTCTAAAACAGAATTGTGAGTTTTAACAAAATAAAATAATAATAATAAGTACTCTGTGAATGAGATAAAGTGTGGAATATATGTAGTTTACCTATATTGGTTTGGAACGCTAACTAAAGACACACATATTATAATACATCACAAATATATTTTAAAGGGCATCTATTATGAAAAATCTAACTTCAGAAGGATATTGGACATAAACAGTGTGAACTCACTCATGTTATAGTGGTTTAAATTAAACAAATTCCCAGAATTTTACGATGATTTTGTAAAAACTGCTTGGATCTAGTTATAGTTTTGTAGGTTTTAATATGACAAGAAATTGTAATGGACTTACTGACACCATTGTGTAGAAGAATGCAACCATCTCTGATGGAGTTACATTTAATATTCCCATAAAGTGAACATTCTGAAGTTGTATGATGTAATTCATCTTGTAATTGACCTTCATGTAATGAATCAGTCAACCGGACATCCTTAAAAATTATACTTTTTAGAAATTGATCATTAAACTGAAACTTGGCAAAGAGACTGATAAGATAGATAACACAATATGTAAAAAGGGGATACGAGTACATTATCTAAAAAGATAAGGATTCATTTAATGTTTTCAGCCACAAACAACACAAGAGGAAGGCATTCTGATGCTACAGCTTATAAGCATACTGTTCATCGGCATCTAGTTTTTAGATGATTATCATAGGTGATATTTGAAAATAAAAGTGCGAGCCAATAAGTGAAATTAATCTGCCACTAATTTTTGAGTATTCATACATATCATAGGATATGATGTTTCATAACTCTCAGTTTGATTTCAGGCTGTTTGAATTGGTATAGAACAAAACACAGGCATTTAAATATCCATTGAAAAGAGGATCTCCTTGACTATTTAACTGTATTAGCAGTTTATTTCTCATGAGCATTCTCATCACTTTGAGTCTCAAACAATTCGTTCAAATGATTCTGTCTGACCAGATGGCCCAGTCAGTTGTGTCTATTCCCACTAACAGATGTTGGGAGCTAAATGCTCATTATCACGATTTCAATCAACACTCAGGAACTGCACTAATTGTAAGGCAGCAATTCGGCCAATGAATTGACCATTTGAGTCCAACATTGACATTTTGGGAAAAACTGAAATAAATAATCCACTTTAAAGCTAGTCATTCCACAAAAACAAGGGCTTTACTTGTTTAGGGGATCTTTAGATGTTTTATATGTAAGGCTCTTGAGTCAGTCGAACCCTTAACGAGGTCACCTAACACGGTCGGAAGAACACTATGGGGGAATTCAGTGTCATTTTGTGTCATGAAAAGAGTAAAAATAACAAACAAGCCTCTCATCGAGAATACTCTCAAGAAACGATCTGAAGAATACACAAACCGCTAGGCTTCAAAAAGGGAAAAATTGGCTCTTAAAAGAGTGCATTAAAGAACAAAATGGTATTAACTTGCTTGATGTGCACTGGCAGCACAGGGAATCAAATCGACCTTCTGGGTAATGGGGCACTTCTCTGACCGCAAGGCTACCTATGATTAAATTTCACATCTGAGGCTTTTTACAGAACAAAACCACATGAAGCAGGATGATAATCACACAGTAATTCATCAATCTGCAGACTCGGCAAGGACTCCTCTTGAACAACATGTTCACCTTGCACATGCAAGGAGCCATTAAATATAACTAAGTCAAATTATATTGCAGAGAAAATACAGAATTAAATCCATCAATGAATCAATAACAAAAGCTGTGATTGGACAATCTGACAGGCTCTTTATTGTTTGAGAACTCAATATGACAATGCCCATGTTTTATTTTAAAACACAATCTGAAAATGGTTTTGATGCATTACGGCCCACATTAACACATAAACAGGTCATATATATTTATATTGGTGTGTAATATCTTACAGGGATGTACCGTTATCGTTACTCTTTAATTATTTATTTTTAAACTAATTTAATCTATTTCACACAAATTTGGACTTTGAGTCCAATGGGTTAATGTTATTAATTTAATCCGGCACAGAACGTATATGAATTTCATGAATAGAGATCTGAAGGAAAATTCAACTTCAGTGGAACTTCCAATGGTGTTTGTAAGGTTTAATATAGTTTAGGGAAGGATTCAAGTTTCCCAGGTTTAGCGATGTACAATGTAATTATTACATTCACAAATAATTGAAAACCATTGGTGCAAAAACACATGTCAAAAAATTAGAATTTTTTTTTAAACAATGTATGATTTGTGACTAAATAAATACCAAAAAATTAAACCGTGTCAATGTACTAATGTTTATTAACTTTCCTCAGCATGGATCCCAACACAAACGTATAATAACTTCAAATAATTGCATGGTTTCCTGTCAATTTACAACACTTTGTTAACTATTAATTAGGTTAGCTTTTAAAATAAATTCAGTGAATTGTTAATGGCAACACTTTTAAAAATTGTGCAATACATTACGTATCTGTGACTAGTTACTAATTTTCCCCAACAGCTGCACTTTTATATTATTTAGTATAGTATTATTTATTTCTGTCCCCCATTATTATGTTTTTTTAAGATAAAAAGATTTATTCACATAACCTGCTTATTAAAAAAGCTAAGTGAAAGAGTTTCAATGAGAGTGAAAGAGAGAAAGAGAGAGAGAGAGAGAGAGAGAGAGAGAGAGAGAGAGAGAGAGAGAGAGAGAGAGAGAGAGAGAGAGAGGAGAGAGAAAGAGAGAGTTTGACAACTTGACAGAGCTAAGAACTTGGCCAGGGTGAGTCTCTGACCTTTGATGAAGGTTAGGAACTCTTCGTGTTTGACCCTGTTGCTCTGCATGTCGATCTTGAGAGTGAGTAGTAGGGTGAATAAAAATTTGTGCTCTTCATAGAGACCCCGAGCTGCATACTTGTGTACTTCGAAGGTCATGTACTCAATGATGTTGGCAATCCGCTTGCCTGTAATTGGACTCTTTGAAGACCTTAACACATAGAGAAACCCAATGTTACAGAAGAACAGTGTGGAATCTAACTTACAGTATTACTCTCCTAAGTGTACTCAAATGAAGTGTTGCTAAACATAAATAATTTCATGTTAGCAACATCATGTGCTTTTTCTATTGTGCAACCTAGATCTGCTAATGTAACCCGATTTGCTAATGTAAGAAACATATTGGTACATGTTGTGTCTCATATATCTTCTCCAGAAGTTCTACATTTCACAACAAAAACATAATTCTGGCTCTGAAAAAAACATTTAAATAGAATGAACATGCACTTTACTTGGTCAAGGACAAATCGAACAAGCCCAGGAACTGGCGGAGAGAGGTCTGATACATCACATTCACCATGCTCATCTCAGTGATCAGAAAGTACAAGATACTTCCTCTTGTGGCAACTAAAAAAAGGCAACACACACAAGTTAGTTTTCTAATTCATGGATAAACTGTACATCACTGAATTGTTTTGTGATTCTTCTTTGTCAAACAGTGTTTGACTGAATTTTCAGAAAACGGTGACTCCATCACAACAGTTGCTACCTACCAAGTGGGCCCTGAAACTGTGAACATAACTAATGTAACTGGGATAACATAATTCAACATATGGAAACGAGTGTCATGAAAATAATTCTACCAATTGATTTATCTGGGTTTTGTCCTACTGGGTTCAAAACTGTTAGTGTTATATATTGGCACATTGTAAAAGTACTTAAAAGAGAATATGAAGTAAAATATTGTAAATATTTTTTTGCATTCATGCGTGTAGCAGTCACTTTTATCCAGAAGTGACATTCAATAGAGCAAGAGACAAAATGTGAATTCTATCCAAAGTAGTTTCTTGGGGGTAGTCTCAGGAGATCACCGTGTCCAAAACCGGGTCCAAAATAATCAGCAAAAAAGAAAAAAAAATTCCTAAAGCAATACTCCCACACTTTAAAATGAAAATTTAATCATAAATCACTTAACTTATATTAGTCCAGAAGGCCAGTGAATGCTCCGTTGACATTTAAAGCAAGTGCCATAACATTTCTGATTCTGCCTTCAAGGGTTAAATAAAAATGTATAACAGTGTCTAGACTAGCTAGGTGCACTTACATCTTGAGTTTCATGTATGCACAATACATGGGGTTTTAATGATTCAATTGCATTTTGGGGGTGGAGTATCCCTTTAAATATAAATGATGATGTAAGTGCTAACAAATAAGAAGTTTTGCAATTTTCTTTAAAGTCATTACTTGCTGGCTGAGTTAGGGAGATCATTTCACTCCCAGCAAAAGAAAAGGTTCTGGCACCACAATAATTGATTGATTCATTGATTGCCTTTATTTGTCACTACATTACAATAAGCTGTTCTTTCTATGAAAACAAGCTTCTGGTGGGCATGTAGTATTATAAAGCTTGGGAAGGTGGTCAGGCCACATCTAGTGATGTTTTAGCAAGCTAAAAATCAGTGTTTTGAAGTTTGGGGCTACAATTGGAAGAGTGATGAAGAGGGGACTATAGAGGTCTTGCAGCTGCACTTTAAACACCAGACAAGCTGTAGAGTTCTGGATCACATGCAGACCACAAATATTTGCAAGTTGTAATTGTCACTCATCAATATATTTTATGACAAAGAAGCATGATGTTTTTACAAATAAAATAACAAGCTGGGTTTTAGCTTTCTTCTAACTGTTCTGACCACCAATGAAAATGGAATCAGATCAAATTAGTGTGTAGTCTCTACTTTTACTTGTTTTTAGTATGCATCTTTGAAAAAAAAAATATCAAGATTTCATTTTTTACCAGGTCTGTATTCCTCCCGTGCTGCATTAATCTGTATCTCAGTCTCAGCAGCGATCTGGAGTTTCTGTGTGACCTCCTCTGCAGTGCGTTTGGTATTTCCCAGCACTGTGATGAGACTCTCGTCATCCACCAGAGAGCCCTGCGTGCTTGTCAGTCTGAAAAGTAGATTATCCTCTAGCTCCTTCATTTTACGTTTATTGGCAGTCACATCCTCCAACAAGTCAGTCCGCTCCTTCTCAAGTTCCTGTCAATCCAAGCGCATCATGTATTTTAACACTTCTTCTTCATTATTTAGGATTATTTCTCTAAAACATAGAGTGCAACATGTCTCGGAATGAATAAAACATTTGTAAAATAATCAATTAATGGTAATTCAAAGGGGTCATGGATCCATGTCCTATTTAATCTCCACTGCCCACAAGAATGAACGTCAATTTCATCTTTCATTCATATTTTTTTGCATTTTGCATTTAGAATTATTGGTAGCTTTAGAGCAGGATGATGACATTGAATGCAACACTTTCAAGTAGTTTGTACAGTTACCCTCTGTGTTTCCATGACCAGGAAAATCACGAGTCAAAGGCTTGTTATCTACTTTCTAAATGTTCCTTTCGATTTTTAAAATAGGTAAAACATAATTTCCCTTCAAGCAGAGATTGCTACCTTGCCCGAGGTAAGGTCATGAATGTATAATCTTTCAGGATGAGTCAGTGCTGGGTGCCATGCTGATTAGTGCACTTGTCAAAATCTGTGTGGAAGGTGACGCATGATCAAGGCCCTTATTCTTGATCGACAAATCAATGTCTTGCTGTGTGTATGTTCTGAGTGGTCATTCAATTATCTCTACCAAGGAATCTGTAACACTATCTAACTCCAACTGAAGTTGCTGGACTGAGCAGAGACTAGAATGATTCTGTCTAACAATAGGACGAGGACGAGATTGTTTGCTCTTGGCTTCTATTCAACCAGCTGAATCATCCAATTTATATCAAGAGCACCCAGCAACCAGTAACATTTTGACCCCACGTCTTTTTAAGCTATTTTACAAATTAGCATCAACAAATAAAAAAATCACTAGGTAGTTTTCAGATAAAACCCTTGAGTCTCTTACAAGAACAACACTTTGCTATTCACACTCATTATTCGGTGACCCAAAAACTGTTGTCTAGAGCCCTAAAGGCTGGTGATCCTAGGGTCACAGTCTGATCCCCTGCTCCAGCAGAACTTAAAGGTTGAGAATGTGATAAGTGAAGTGAAGCTTTTTAAATGTTTGACAAATGTACCTGTGATGTGGTGCACTTCAGTAACTGATGACCAATTACTCCCTGAAGTATTTGCCAGGCTCAGCGGTTGAATAAGGATTCACAACAATTTTGTGCAAAATGTTTAGGTTATAAATTCAGACATATAAATAATTATTGTTTCTTTATTATTTTTTTTGGCAATTAGCGAAATGTAACGTGAGAAAGAAACACTTTATAGAAGATTTAAAACTGGGCAAGGAACAGCCAAACTCTTCTGCCAAGGTAAGGTTGAAAAGACACTTTATGGTATGGCAAGATTGAGCACAGCAACAAGACACAAGTATGTTATTCTGCACCAGGATCCTCTCTCCCAGACACAAGTTTCAAAGCAGACAGGCCTTTTAAGATGTGCTGCTCCAGCTTTTTTGAATAAGCTTAAAGAAAGAAGCAGAGTTGGTAGTTGAGTAGTAAATCAAGGAAAGACACATCAAGCTTATTAGCCTTTAAAATCAGAAGATTTCAAAGTCAGTGCCATCAGCTCAGACATCAGCTGACATAAACCAGAGGGATTCAGGTACACACATCTACTGTCAGGAGAAGTCTGGCCAGGAATGTTCTTAGTGGAAGAGTTACAGCCAAAAAGATATGCCTCCGGCGTTAAAGCAAAACTGAGGCTCAAAACAACCAAGCCACAAAGGAAGGGAGAGGTTCCTTGAATTTTTATGAGCTGACTTCTTCAAATGCAAATTTCATATAATAACTCAGAGTTAAGTTGTGCTGGAAATCCTATTTAAAAGAAACAATACATTTAAGTTTCATACCACCAATCACAGAATGCTGGAACAAACTGACCATCATTCTTCAATCCATGTATCCACTTCCTCCATCTAGTCCCTTTCATCCACTTTTATAAAGCATCAACTGTTAAAGTGTCCATGAACTATGAAACCTCAAAGCTGTTCATCTTTTGACATATATGAGTTGGAGGATTACTGAAAAACCCTCAGAACTCAAAATAGTCTCATTTCTATATTTAAAAACTCATTTTGAAGCCAGTTCCAGGAGAGAAGTCTTAGTAACGTGCTGGGAATGATAATCCCCAGCATCAACTTCACTTAGAGAAACAGTGTCCCATTCAAATTTGGATAGAAAACAAAATAAACAACTTAAATGGCAACATGGGTATGCATTGCAAATAGTAAGAGCTTTTTGCATGCTTCCAAAAGCAGAATGAACATTTAGGAAACCCAATGAAATAAATATCTAATAAATGTGTAGTGTACTATAATCACGGATATAGCTGCCACCATTGAAATAGAATAATTTTTTATATAAAAATGTCCTTTACTGTTCCCATTGTTCTTTAAGAACCAAAATCATGGTCTGTCACATTCAGATCAATTGTGACCTAAATTGAATCTCATTCAACAGCCTCACCTGTTTCTCCGTGAGTATCACTCTGCCCAGTAGCTGATCTTCCAGACCTCTCATTGTAACGGTGAAGTCTATAATAGATGTCCGTGCACTGATTTCAGGAGTGTATGCTGGGTTTGGCAACTTGGTAGTCACATAGAGACGAAAACCCGGCATTACATCCACTTCCTTATCACCTATTTTCACCTGTGGCAACAGAAGAATCATAGATTAGAATGAGGCCTTTAAATCTAAAAATGCTCCAGAAATAAAATGCTTTTTAATAAAGTGTAATAACTTGAATTCCCCAGAACTACGCTGTGTTAATGACATTCCTAATATTAAATGGTTTTGTGAAGATGTTTAAAATTATAGGCTTATTATCACCACAGGGAGCCACTCAATTTATTTCTGTGCCAATTAGTGAAAATTGAATGTAGAGTGCTGTGATTTGATCATTGCAGTGGTTTGATAATGATAAACGGACGTCAGTGTCTCCCCCCTCGGTTTGCTATTAAAATGTGTGATCAGGTGTTTTCAACTTTGTATTAATAAACCTGTTAAAATAGTCAAACGCTATTTCCCCTGCTTGCTGTTTTCACCTCTATTGGAAATGTGTGAAGCAGCTGCTCTAAGTTATGGTGAAGCTGGGACACTTTTGATAATGAGATCAGTGAAAGATGCCTCCAAGCACACGACTGTCTCTAATAATCGTCTGCAGAGATACACTTGCAGCAGGCGATTTGAACAGCTGATGTCACGGTTAGAAAATATAACAACATAGAAACTTTTATGTCCTTAACTTTAAGCTAATGCAGAGATGGAAATAAGGGAGCATTTTTTCTATTATTTGATTAATTTAAAAGAATAAGATGACTTCATGATTTTACATTTTCATGTCATCAATTCTATTTGTTTATATTGGATTTAATAATTCACTCTAAACTTTAGTCTTTTTTGCAATCTGTTTTATTACTTTGTGATTGAGGTGTACCAGTTTATATGAAATGAGAAATTGTAGCCTACTGTAGATTTGATATTACGATGTACTACTAGGTCATTCTCTATTCTAATTGTATTTTAAAAAGCAGCCTGCACTTATTTGTCTTTGCATTGGAAAAACACATTTACGTGGATTTGATTTATTTTAAACTTAAAAGAAAAGTACATTTTAACATTTTGAATCAAAACATTGTTTTTATTTTGCTTATCTAAAATAATACTGCATAAATAACTTGTTCTCAGTAAATTAGGTGACTATAAACATTTTTTTTTGTTTGCATTAGACACTTGTTAGATAATTCGATAGCCTCTATGCCTGACACACTGCCTACATACTTCCACTAAAATCTCAGTTGTAAATGCGTTTCAGGTTTGAGCTTTCAGATAGGAATGTTGTGTTGATACCATGGTTTAGTTTTTTCAGAAGGGATCATGGGTAGTTTTAATTTTGTCAGTTTTTTTTACCATTTTACTGTCATTTCAGATTTTAATTTCATCTGTCATTTCCTTTTTGAAATTCATTCTAAAAGTTGTAAGTTTCTCCGTTGTGGGGGTGCAGTGTCGATATACTGTTGTGTTCAATTGTGAAATAATTCATCCCGGTTTAATTCAGAGAATTTGTTTCCACACTTCTCCTCAAGATAAGGGTATAAGACAAGCGTAAAAGTTCACGGCGATCGCATCCATTGAAGCGAATGAGAAAACAACTTCTGGTGCTGAACCGGTAGTTGAAGAACAACTAAGATGAAACAATCAAGCCTTCATAAACAATCAGTTGCAACGCTTTCATTTTATGATCCTGAATTCATAAAACTTGATCCCCTATTTAACTAATTTGCACAACAAACGCTCTCATCTAATGAACTAAATTGCACAAATGAAGTCCCTTTAAGACATTTGTAATTTTTTTACTATACTGATTTTCAAAATTTTATATTCAAATGAAAATTCAGCTCAGTATAATTACAAAAAATGTAAAGACATTGTTCTTTAAGACAATCAGCACAATACATCTCTGTCATGGTATGACTGTTCCCCTTTTAAATGTTACCTTATAAGTTAACCCAGCCTTGATAAAGTTTTTTTCCAGGACATTGTCCAAGGCTGGATCCAATTCCTCCCCAACATCTTCAATCAGTAAAGGACGGCCAAGAGATAAACTGTCCTCCAGATGGTTTCTGAAGTACTTGTGATTCAGTGAGGTGATCTGTGAAAACAGCAAAGCTCTATTACCGATCCAGCTCAGGTTCTGTTCCTGAATAAAACTTATTACCAGAAGACACGGTGAATAGTTACGAGGTCACACCATTGAAAGAGTGTCTGACCTCTTAAAAGGAGACCAGCATCAAATGCAAGCTGCAAATATTATATTAAATTTCGCTATTGTTGTCATGAATAAATGTTTTTTAGTAAAGGCCTTTTGTATCAAGCTAGTTAGTGGTTCTTTTCTGTTTTACTAATATCAAATTTTCCTTTGACAAAGAGGAAAATTAGGTGATTTTTATTGTATTATACATGGAATGTTAATATGAAATAACATCTTAGTATAGTTGAACTTAATAAAATGTTATTCAATGTTTCAATAATTTAACCAATGTTAGTAGATAATAAAGTATATTTTTTGAGATATCAAGGTATCAATTTGGTATTGTTTTTAAAGTTTAATTGCAATGCTGTGTTATCCAATAACTTTTTTTAAATAGCTATAATTCGATCTTCCAAACTGAAAAGAAGACAGATGAAACATACATAAAATCATAGACTGTAAAACATATATTTTATATACAACTTGTCATGAGTGTTTGATTATGCATATGTTTTTACAGTGTTTTCCATTTACTTTCATTCTTACCTGAAGTTCATTCTTTGACTCTTTGTTCTTGATCCAGATCTTTCCCTGGGTCTGAGGGTCAATTAACAAGGGAAATCGAGCAGCTTTTGCGACAATAATTCCATTCTGGATAGACAGGTCATCATTGGGCAGTCCCTGCAGGTTCCATTCACTGACTGTTGGAGCATCAATCAACATTTCAGTGAGATTCAGATTGGTCCGAAATGGAATCTGCCGGGACTTCATCTCTCTCTGCCAATCAGTGAGAAGGAGGTTGCGGAACTCTTGATTAAAAGGTCCAGAGTAGGACAGGAAAGCAGTTGCTAGAAGGACATCACCTGTGCATTGGAAATATAAAACATTACTTAAAATAATAGCAATTAGAGGTTTACTTCACCTCTAATCAGCTTCACCTCTGCAAGAAACATAGCAATTTGATTAATTTTCATAAAGTCTTTCTTAAACTAACATTGAAAAAATCTTATGACTCGTTTTAAATAATTAAATTTCACTAAATAATATATTGTTTCATTTACGCAAAAGATATATAAAAAGACCTTTGGTTTATTCAGCTACTATTTTCTGGAATATTAGGATATTTTGGCAAGGATATGGTTAATGTTTTTTCAATAAAACACGTGCATCTTTTTTTACTCATAAAAAATTATTTTATGTTGAAAACACACCAACTAGTCGTTTGGTCTGTGCAGCAAATTCTTTACTGAGCTGTGTCCAGCGCTCCTTCTCTCCAGCCAGACCACTGATCAGATTCGAAGCTGTCTGCATCTTGTGCCGACATCGCTCTGCATCCTCCAGTAAGGTCTGAAACAGACACAAGAAAGAAAGATTAGTGAGCTTACTAGATTTTCAAGAACTTCAGAAAAACGAAGCCAGAGTACAGTCAAATACATTCATTTTTTGGAATTTCATATTACACCAGTAAAGTGAACCAACAGACCAATATGTTTAAACTGGGGTGTTTTTTTCAGCAGGTGATAGCAACTTTAGAGTGTAGGATATTTTAGTTAGTTTTAAAACAAACCTTTACAAGTGGAGGATATAGTGGTAGAGGCAAACCATGTGAGAGGTAGTCAAGGAATATATTTTAACAGCAGTACTACTTTTTCGTTCCCTGAAAAATTCGACAGAAAAAAATCACGAAAAATGGAAGCGTGCATACCCAACGTAAAGCTTTTTTTGTGTGTGAGATAACTTGACCAACAACTATTGAATTATAACCAAATATACTTATTTTCTAACATACAAAAACACATGCAACTTGATAGCAATCGCGCATGACCAATTAAGCTGTCAATAAATCTCTAATTTGATAAAACTTCAATTATACAGTATATAAAGATTTCACATTGGGATCAAAGTCGGAGTGAGATAAGCAAGTTCTTTTCATTTCCATTCAAGTCGATATCTCTCTGTTAATGACTACATTAAATGGATAGAAATGGATGTGGAGTTACCTGTTTTTCCATCATGGCCTTCTCATACTCAGCTTGGACAACATCCAGTTCAGCTTGCTTAGCATCCAATTCTGCCTGTGCTTTTTGGAGGTCCACATTAGCTATGGCCAACCTGTTCTCCTGCACTGCCAGATTAGCCTGAGGGTGATAGAGAAAAAGAGCTGTAAAATGGGCCAGCTGATAGGGAAAGAAACATTGGTTGCAGAGTGAGAATGCCATTCAGGAGGAAGAGCATTCTCATACACAGCTTCAAAACATCTTGAATTAACTTCCTGAGAGTGTATGGGTTCAGCTTCACTCTTACAACCAACCTTTTAAGCAGGCATTTAATTGAATTATCTCATACAAGATACTTAATTGAATAAACAACAAATGGAACAATGTGATTGTCATTTACATGTAGTGTAAACATTTATTTATAATAATATCTAATTTATTTAACTGCTGCATGCACCACACAGAGGGAACTCTTAATTTTTTACTTTTGGGCCAAATCTAAATTTAGAAATTCTCTTGAATAAATGTAATTAATAATAAAATAATGAGTTAACAATGGCGTTTACCTCAATGTGTCAATGAATGCATTAATTAATTAACTATACGAAACAAATAATTAATTAATTAATTTATGTATTAATTTATATGACTGATGTACATGCTTAATGAGTCCATGTTTAACACATGTTAAATCATAATTAGTGCATCAATAACTCATTATAAATTTGTATTTTAAATAGAGAGCATTGCATTGGATGGTTCTTACCTTCATAGGAAGCACCTCTTTATTGATAGAAAAGAAAGCAGCCATTGCTTTGGTCCAGGAGCAAAGGCCTGCAACATTGCCGCATACTCTCTTGGCTGTTTCAATGTTGTAGTCTTCCATTTCAAAGTATGGTGCAAGCAGTTCCACCACCTCTTCGTTGATGGTGTCCTTGGGAAATTGCTAGTAGGAATTCAGCATATTGTTATACTTTTGCTGTTGTTTTGCTTAATTTTTAAATATGTATTTTCTGCAAATGTAAAAAAATAAACTTATGACTCAATTTCAGCACAAATCTACAAACCGACAATTAAAAGATATGGTAGCAATGAATGTTGTGATTGTGTTCCAAATGTCAATTGTTTTTAAATATATAATTCAATAGCGGTTTTTATTTGATGACCCCATTTAGGGGCAAAAATGTTGTAAGTATATAAGAATAAAACATTAAAACTAGTGCATATAACTAATATGAAATAATCTGTCCTGTTAACCAGCATTTGTATGATTTAATTTGTCTAGTTAAACCTATAGTAAAGCACACCCTTGTCATTTTGCACATTATGTTTTAAGTTTATCAGTTTAACAAATAAAAAAGTAATTTAATGTCTAAGCCAGCTTTTCTGCAGTTTTCAGATTCAGCTTCAGAATCAGATTTTATTTGTCACATACATATACATACAGAGTATGACGTGCAGTGAAATGTATTGTACGACTGTCCAACCTGTAACCATTTAGGAAATAGATAAAAAGAAAGAAAAATAAAATATAAATTATAAGAAAACAAAGTAGATATGAATTTAAATAAGTACTAAATACAATATAATACAAATGAAATAAAGTACAAATGGAATACAATATAATACAAATGAAAATGAAATAAAGTACAAAATGAAATAAAGTACAAATGGAATAGAGTACAAAATGCAGGAGATGTGACATGCAAGAGTTTTGATGTCAAATCATTTGAAAATAGATTTTTCATTAGTCACTTAGTTCTGATTAGGGTCAAGAGTTTAATGGGTTCGTATCTCCAAGCAAAACAGAGTGTTCAGCTTAAATGGGCTCTTTTGAGACCAACACAAGCACAAAGACAAATTTAGTCCTTGAATATACAATTTCAGGCGTCACGGTGGCGCAGTGGGTATCACGGTCGTCTCACAGCAAGAAGGTCGCTGGTTCTAGGCTCGGCTGGGGCAGGTGGCATTTCTGTGTGGAGTTTGCATGTTCTCCCCGTGATCGCATGGGTTTTCTCCGGGTGCTCCGGTTTCCCCACAAGTCCAAAGACATGCAGAGTAAGTGAATTGAATAAGAACAATTGCCCATAGTGTGAATGTGTGTGTGAATGTTTCCCAGCGATGGGTTACGGCAGGGAAGGGCATCCGCTGCGTAAAACATATGCCAGAGAGTTGGCGGTTCATTCCGCTGTGACGACCCCGAAAGGGAATAAAGCCGACATGAAGATGAATGAATGAATATACAATTTCAGAGAATAAATTGTTTATCATGTCATTATTTTTCGCTACTCATACTCACATTAGACCTGTAATTATGTTTTAGCCAACTGTATACCGCTCACGTATGGTATTAATTGTAAATGTTTGCTTTTTTAAAAGTCTGGTACCTGCAGACTTCCCAGGAAGTTCCCAGCGGTCATGAATTTGAGTGACTCTTGCCAGGAGGGTGTGATGCAGTTTTTCTCTGGATCGATTTTCACAGAGTTTACTCTTCTCTGAAAGAGTAGCAGCACACAGTCCATGATACGCATGATGAGGTGAGGTGGTCTGCCCAGGGTCCGAACCGTAGCAATGTCAGCAGGCTTGATGGTCTGTTAGATAAAAATAGAGAAATACTGGTTAGACAAGTAAAAGCGATATCTTTATGTTAAGTTTTTTTTTTTTAGAAATTCGAAAAAAAGATTATAACTTTGGCTTAGTGTGTGATATTTTAACCGAAGTAGGTAGTAAGTAGTTACATTTACTTGAAAAAAATTTAGGACAACTGGTGAGCTAACAAGTGAGATTTCTTTTCTGAAACAAAAAAAAATGAAAATAAAATATTTTTTAGGGATACTCTACCTACCTCTGGATTTCAAATGAGGTAATCATCTGATTAACATAAGTTCGATAAGGCTGATAATTGATAATCAATCATATAGTCCCTCCTATCCATATCATCTCCAGTTTATAGGACATCTACATTGTGCAAGCTATCCCTTCTTCCACCCCTTCGCAACTCACAACGCATGTTTTACCCTGTTTAACTTTGAGTAAGAAGATTTTCAATACAGTTAAACTATGGTAATAGTTGGGAATCAGAATCAAACGGCGGAATTTCACAAGGACAGCTTACCTTGTACTCTTCTCCATTGCTCATCAAACCCACTTGATACTAGGCAATTATGAGCAAGAGCGAACTCGTGAAAGCCAAATAAAACCCCTTACAACTAGTGTAGAACAACTATGACCATACCCTGGTATTAGGCTAACTCTTGAAATGAAGTGTATATGTGATTGGCTGATAGAAATGTTCTGTCCAGCCCAACAGATTATTATCTTAAAATGTTCTTAAAATAGTCTTGCCAAAACTTTTTAGAAAAAACACAATAAGTGTCTTGAATTATCCAGAGAAAACTTTTACACGGTAAAACTAAAGAGTATAGTTTATGAGAAAAAATATACCAGGTTTAGTTAAATGTAAATAAAATGTTGTCAATGCACAATGGACAATGCAAAGCGGCAACGAAGAGGATCAGCACCTTCAAATCTGCTGCTCCCATGACTGACTAAAACTTTGAAAATAAATGAGGCAATTGTTTAGGTAATTATCAAAACGTTAAATAACCTTATTCGCATTAACTGTGTAGAAAAACAAACAGTAAAATGTCCCAAGAGCAATGGGACATGTTTTAGATGGAAGGATTCATGGAAGGATGACAGCGGGGATGGGTTTGTGTTTGGGTGGCTGTGTGATTGAGAGGGTGTGTGAGGAGTTGGTTAAATGTGGCTGCTGTCAGACCCCTGCTCGCTTTGAGACCACCTACAGCAACCCTGCCATCACACAGTCTATTTTTACACCCTCACAGACAGCATGTAATTACACTGAAACGGCAGGCGCCATAATGCTCCATGAACATCACACTCCTCTCATTAGCTATGTTCCATCCACCTGGCTTTGTGCGCATTTTAGGAAATTACGTAATCAGGATGAAACACCCAAGAGATTTATAGGACATTTTCTGTATCACAAGATCTTGGATTTAGTTTTAGAAAATACATTTTAAATCTTCAAATGATTTCCTACAATTACCAATTTTCTACTTGCCTTCGTCTCTAAAATGAAGATTCAACCAAAAATATTTTTACTGTTTAACACAAATACTCTTCAAAATTAAGTGAAAGAGATATGCTGTACTCCACTGTAAAAACATAAGATTTTTAAGAAAATGTGTCTGAGACCTGTGGAACGTTTGACAGTTTGATGGAATTCATTAATACATTTAATAATTACATTTAAATACACACGCAGTGCCATCATTTAGCACATTAGGGACTTGAGGATTACAACTTAAGAATTTAATACAACTATTAAGCCTAACTCTTGTTAATAGCCAACAACACCTAATATTCAAAGAATAAGTGACTTTTACTACTTGAAATGGGAACAGTTATGATTGAACCACAAGGGAGGGTCAAGAACCCAACTCTGGATGTGTTGTGGCACTAAATATTGAACTTGATTTTTACACATCACATGGCTATTAAATAAGGAAGTAAATTAAATAATAACAATAATATAAAAAAATCAAAAAGCATCAAAATCATTACACAACACAAGTGCACAATGGCTTAAGGTAATAGTGAGTATCCTATAGCATCTTTTTTTCTTCTTTTTTTTTCAATTTCAATTCAAAAGTGCCATTATGCACAACTCAAATTGGTTGTGGTTATTTCCCTCAAAGATGTGGTGTGTGGGAAAAAACCTCTTTGCAATCCATGATTTTGCTGACTGCTAAAGCAAGTTTGTCTCCAATCAGTGTTAAGCTATAATCAATAATGGTTTTAATTACAGAACCACAACACAGCATAATAATAATGTGTAACAGAACCTTCAGCATACAACAGAACACACATCTTAATCCTTGTGTTTCGCGAGATGTTGTGTAAACATCACTTTAGCAACAATTGTAAACAAACACCTGGAACATTTTACAAGGTTAGTTAATCAATTAAGAAAGGTTCTGCGGTAGACTTATAATTGGCCACTAACCAGGTATTTCTATCTCAGCATATTAGTAACGCAGCATATAAGCACAAACTTATAGGCAATAGTTCATCATGTTCCATCGCAGTCTGGGGGGTAGCAAGGCCACCTCCTGATTCCAAACCGCTCATTCAACTTGCTTAGTACGCTTCTCATTGCTTGTCATGTTCACATGTGATACTAGGCAATTATAATTACAGGTAAGAAACCTTATTTGTTTAATTTGAAACTTCAGCTTTCTGTGGATGCATTTTGTGGGATCATGTGAATTTTTACAGAGTAGGTTTAGGCTTTACTAAAGTTCTCTTATTGTGTTAAACTCAAAAAAGTTTTTTTTACTGTTATCTAACTTTATTTCACAGTTAGCCATTTTTCCAGGATTTTGTGTTTTTTTTTTTTTTTTTTTTGTTATGTTTTTTCAACCTTTTTGGAATAAATACCAAATAAAGTTTTAGATAACATTTTAAAAGTGAAATGTGCTTCATAAAATTGATAAAACAAAACTATCAGATTTTTAACTGTGGCTCCAAGTTTTAAATTTCCACATTGATGCATGAAAGGAAATTTCATCTTTGAATGGATTAATGCTGATTCTCCTGACCTGCAGTGCTGCTTCAGCCTCTTCCAGAGCTGGTCTTGCTGCTTCCAGCTTTTCCTTAGCAATGGCCTTGTCTGCGGTGATGCAGTCCACAATGGCTTGTGCTTTGTCTTTGACCTTTTGAACCTCAACTTTGACCTTTTCTGCAGCTTGTGCTTTCACAGTCACCTCTTTCAGCACCTGAAACACAAAAGTGTAAAAGTTAATGATTAGTGTTAGGTCTGAGATCAAACCTTTATACAGTATTCATAATGTATTAATCTTTGTCTTTGCTAAGCAAGTTTTTCACCAAATGGGAGCCAAACTGGATTGAACATATTTTTTATTGTAGTCTGATACTATGCAAAAATGGGGAATAACACTAATCATATGTGATAAAGAATATAATTGGTTATATATTTTGACAGGTCTCTGAGTGAAATGAAAACAATGGGGCTAATTTTCTATTAATCATATGTAGAAGAGAGTGAGAGTGTGTGAATTGTTCGCATTTGCTTTAGATTAATATTGAGGGTGTATTTTAAGGGTTGACTCTTTCTAATGATAGACTAATTAATCATTGAGTGGAGAGATGGACATTCATTTCACAAAGCTAATTTTCAATGGCAGATTTTTGAGGTGAGAAATCTCTGATTTTATCTGTTCTGACAACATACTGCAAAGCAAATTACTGTGATGCAAATGAGAAGGAAGTCTGCATGTCGGATAGCAACACTGCAGCAGCCAGGTCAGTTTAGCACAACATTTGCATGTTAAGGCACAATTAAATAAATTAGTTTTTCATACCAGATCAAAGCAAATGTTAAAAATTATTAGCAACAAAAGCTGCAAAATAACGAGAGTAATGAAAGCCCTTAAAATGTATACATTTCAAAAGATTTCAGTGGTTGTTATTATAAACTATTTAAAAAAATAATAATTTGCAAAATTATGCCTTTGTAATGCCCTGTAATCAATATAACAACAGAGTAAATCAAGAGTTAGATGGTCTCTTAAATGCTTATTTACCATATCAGCCTTGGAATTGGCTATCTGGAGCTCTTTCTCCTTGACCTCCAGCTCTATACTGAGTGCACCAACAGATTCAGCGGCCTCCTTGAGTTTCTGGAGGCCAGTGTTCATCCTGTTAATAAAAATCAGAGCATATTTTTATTTTGTTTAAGATGCATTTATCACACAAAGTTTTCCCACTGAAATACAACAATAGAGTTTCAGTGGGATCAGCCATCTGTGCTGCTTTGGAGGGATTTCACAGTATCATCTATTAGAATCTTTTCATCTTTTCCAATTTCCCATCTCCTTACAATTGTATGCAACATTTCACTAAACGTACAAAGAAACAAAATTATTAGTTCAGAAAATATATTCTTCAGATGAATTGTAATTGAAAGGGTATTGCCATTCAATAGACATTAAACTGACAAAACAAGTTGAGCCTAAAATTCTGAAAAAGAATTTTTTTTGCAACAAAATTATGAGGAAGAAATTTGATTGACTGTGGGCTAGAAGACACTCATTGTCACCCTTTAAAAGGAGGGCAAATTCAAATGAGTTGGATTTTCACAGAGAGCTTTACCAGGAAATTGAGGGAAAGGAAATGTTGAAGAAAAAATGCACAACCAACTGATATTATAGCAAACACTTTTCAGCAACATTTTAATTTATTGAGATGACCCTGTAATTACAGGCCGATGCACTGTTGTAGAATTAAGTTGGAAATTCTGCTTTACTAACCTAACAGCTAGAGTCTGAACCTCGGAGTGCTTCTCTTTGTAGATGGTCTTGTAGTCATGGATGAAGGACAGGTAGGATTTGGGTGTTACATGTGTGGACCGCCGGTACCTCTGAAAATAGTCTGCACACTTTTCTGCCACCCCATCCTGAAAAGAGCCCATGCACTGAACCACTTCCCTCTTCACCTCTGTTGTACAGTCTATTTCATATGTGGATAGGAAATGTTCTGACACTGAGAAGAAACAAAACAACCATTGTTTTATTAGTGGTCATAAACATAAAGATAATGCAATAGTGTTGAACTTCATTGTGAATTGTTTATTTTTCTGGCTTTAGATTCAACCCACTCAGGTTTGACTATGACTGACCTGCGATCAGAGCATCTTTAGGCCAGCGGCTGAACCAGTCCATGGTGCAGCCCGAAATAAGAGCAGGAAACTTCAAAGCACGATTTCTGAATCTCTCACCGACCGGAGAGAAGCACAGGACCACGTGAAGGTTCTGCCTCACTCTGCTCATAAAATACTCATGTAGGTTTTCATTTGTGGGTGGTCGCCGTGGAAACTCCCGCTTCATGACTGGAATGAGGTCACTGATAATCTCGTCAATCTCGTCTCGAGCAAACAGATTGGACACCTGTGGCAGGGAGAATATTTCACATCTCATTAGGTTCATCCCAGCCATGGCTTCAATGGGGGCTTATATCTAATGCACAATTTAAACATAGTGAGAAACCTGAGGGAAGAGTTAATTCCTCGTGGGATGGGAGAATACATTTAAATGTGTTTAGCCCTTCTCCGGCAAGAGGCATATTTAAGTCTAACTTTATAAGCATGTCATGATTTATTTTTCCTGGAAAATTCAAGGTAATATTGCGAGATCCCTGCCCTTTTATGATTAAAAGGTGTAATGATAAAACGTATTGATTTTGAATGTTTGCACTGCAAAGATGGAATACAGCACTTTGCTTTTGAGATCATATAAGGTAATAAAGTTAATAACAATTTCAAATGTTATTAATTTAATCAATTTCAACGTATCATACACCTATATAAAACATAAAACATGACAATATAGATTTCTTCTATAACTATGAAACTATTACAATAGTAAAGCTTGTGGTATTTCAGCCTAAATTAACTGTAACTATAGGCACCTTTGTTTTTTAATGATTAACATTTTTATAACATTGGGCTTAATAAAATCATTCTTGAAACATAATTGTCATTAAATGAAAAATTACATTAGTTACAGCGTCTATCTTTGACTGAAGTTCCTCTTCGACCTTCTTAACTGAGCCAAGAGATCCTTCATTAAACAGAGCGCTTGTGTTTTCATTAATATTTTCAAGAAGTGTTCTCAAGTGTTTCTGTGCAGACAATTCTCTTTATGCACTTATCCATTTGATTAATGAAATAACACCCTTCACCAAACCTCAAAGACCAGACTTTAGTCCTTACAGTCCCTCAAAAGACCCCAAGAGGTGCATCCTCAGAAAAACAGTTCATATAACGAGGGATGGAAAGACAGTCTTAATAGAGTAAGAAATGTATCGACACAATAATTGCTTGTATCAAATACAAATACAATTTTTACAAATATTTATTTTACTATATATTTTAGGTATATATTTTAGGGTACTATCTTAAGGTGTTCTAGTCTAAGATACTTGATATTGTCTGGCTTTTCCTCATTTTATCTGTGTCGCTTATATGAAGCTATGCATTTCATCATCTGTTTACACACATCCATCAAGCTCTGAAATTTCATAGATAGAATTTTCCATGTATTAGCATCTAAAGTAATTTGAGTATTATGAAGTGAAAAAGAGTTTAAAATATGTGGTAACCTTGAGCACACATGATGCTTGGGTTAATTTACTATGTTCTATAAACACTGACTCACAATGGATGCTATGAGGCTTGTGATTCTAGTGTTAGTGGGTGTTTCGAAGTCAAACCATTTACTGTCAGACTGATTCTCTGACCTCTCCTGAAGAAAGGACGTTGTTCATGTATTCTAGGAAGGATTCATCCTTGATCTCGTTGTCAGTGAAAATAAAGCTAATGCCTTTGCCCTGCTGTCCAGCGGTCCTGTACAAGCCCTTTAGGTCCTCCATCAGGTTGCTGGTGTTATAGGAACTACATTAAAAAAACAATTGTTATTAAAAAAAAGTCTATTTTTCAAGAGATGTTTGAAGTATACACTGTAAGTTTTTTTTGCTGCTATTCAAAAACTCCCCAAAAAAGTATAAAATGTATTTTGTCCTTAACTAGTCAGTCCATAACATCTACAACCTGAATTAAGTAAGTTTTAGTAAGATTTTTTTAACAATTCCACATTTTAACTAAAATACAGTACAGTCCAAGACTGATGAATACCAATTATGCATTTGAATGCAAATAATGCACACTGTACAACCCAAGCAAAATCCGGACATAAAAAAAATCGCTTTGATTTTTGTCCCTGCGATTGACAGATGAAGTTTTCCATAATTAATATTCAACACTGAATTCAAATGTTAAAAAACTATCATTTAAGAATACAGTGAAAATGTCATTATTTAAGGAGCTGAGCATTTTTTTTCAGATGTTTTACATTGAAGTTTATACTGTAACGTTAATCCATTATCCCCTAGTCTTTCTTTGAGCTGTTCAGAACTCTCTAATTCCGTTCACTATCTTGCCTTTGCAACGCACTATCCACACCAATGCATCACACTATCTCATTCTCTGGAACATACTATCCCTGCCTCTGGAACACACTATCCCCGCCTCTGGAACATACTATCCCTGCCTCTGGAAAACACTATCCCTGCCTCTGGAAAACACTATCCCCGCCTCTGGAAAACACTATCCCCGCCTCTGGAAAACACTATCCCCGCCTCTGGAAAACACTATCCCTGCCTCTGGAAAACACTATCCCCGCCTCTGGAACATACTATCCCCGCCTCTGGAACATACTATCCCCGCCTCTGGAACACACTATCCCTGCCTTTGGAACACACTATTCCCGCCTCTGGAACACACTATCCCACTATCCCTGCCTCTGGAACACTATCCCCGCCTTTGGAACACACTGTTGCCGCCTCTGGAACACACCATCCCCGCCTCTGGAACACACTATCCCTGCCTCTGGAACACACTATCCCCGCCTCTGGAACACACTATCCCACTATCCCTGCCTCTGGAACACTATCCCCGCCTTTGGAACACACTGTTCCCGCCTCTGGAACACACTATCCCCGCCTCTGAAACACTATCCCCGCCTCTGGAACACACTATCCCCGCCTTTGGAACACATTATCCCCGCCTTTGGAACACACTATCCCCGCCTTTGGAACACACTGTTTCCGCCTCTGGAACACACTATCCCTGCCTCTGGAACACACTATCCCCGCCTCTGGAAAACACTATCCCCGCCTCTGGAACACACTATCCCCACCTTTGGAACACACTTTTCCCGCCTCTGGAACACACTATCCCACTATCCCTGCCTCTGGAACACTATCCCTGCCTTGGGAACACACTGTTCCCGCCTCTGGAACACACTATTCCCGCCTCTGAAACGCTATCCCCGCCTCTGGAACACACTATCCCTGTCTCTGGAACACACTATCCCCGCCTTTGAAACACACTATCCCCGCCTCTGGAACACACTATCTCCGCCTCTGGAACACACTATCCCCTCATCTGGAACACATTATCCATGCAGCTGCACCACAGCTTTGTTTGCTCATTTTGCATTTTGTACATTTACAATGTGTTTTTATCTTTCTGAAAGCATTCTTAGTGCACAGCCTTTTATCACACCTTCTTAAATGTTTTCCACAGCACTGTCTATATTTATCTCTACAATTTTTCTTTCAGATGAGAAAGCAGCTGAACATCTTTAAAAAAGTTGAAACATTGAAAAAAAATATATATTTCTAATTTATTCATATTATATATAATTCAAAAGCCTTAGAAACAATCCTATATTATGATACCCCAACCGTTGATGTTGTGGGTGAAATTAGACAGAAAGGTACATTTAGCTGTAGCTATCAATTTTAAAGAGACAAGATGATGAGTAGATTTCAACAGACTTTCTAGTTATTTTTGATGACCATTAAAATAGAATCAGCATTCTGATACAGCTCCACACAGACCAATTCTGCTAGCACTTATTAATAAAAATAAGAGATACTTAAACAGTTTTTATTAGTGTTATACAAAATGTGATGGGATTCAACATGCAATGCCCAAATATATTTTATTTGTAGATATTTTTTATTTTAGATTTGTAATAATTTTATGATAAAGTAACATATGAATAATAATGTAATGTTTGGAGTCTTTGTCATCCTATCAAAGTCCTTTGGACTATTATTTTTCTTTTATAGCCCACTGCCCACTCTGAAATGAAAGGCAGAAATGCAGCCTTTTTACAGCAAGAGTGATGAAATTGGGTGTGAAAATGCTGTCTGGAACCTGCGATTTGAGATCAGCTTACTTTATGTCTTGTGCATCTGTTATTTTTTCTGGAGGCACACATTTTGAGGTCAACCCTGTATTCATTCCCAACCTTATAGAAATTCCCATTAATGAATAACAAGCACACTGGCAAAGGTTTCTCCCACCACCATAAACCAAACAAAGATGTGAGGTGGAAATTTGCAGGAGTGCTTCCACCACTAACCAGCGTTCCACTGAAGGTGACCAAAATAGAAATCACTTGAAAGTTGACAGGGTTTTTTTTCTTAGACTTATCAAGTACATTTGGAGACAAGGCTCTGAATTGAGGTGTCCAGTCTCATTGTCTCTATCAGACTGTGAAGAAGATTGAAAATGGGAACATTCTCTTTAGTCCTGTAACAGCTGAGTTGAATTGGAATTGTAGGAACAGACAGATCTGGCTAAATAAACCCTTTACATGACACATGACAACAAAGACAGACAATCTATATCATTAAATTATTTAAAAATTCAGGAAATGTCAAAGTTTGTATGAAGAAAATCAAGGACTACTGTTACAGTGATTGATTTACGGCTACATGGACACTTTAAAAATGTTTAATCATGTAAAGGGAACAGCATGATACAAAGAGGCTACAGTAAAAGAGAATTATTCTGGACATGTGGCTCACCGAGTGAGAGTTATCTGGAAGGTCTTGTAACCAGCGATGAAGGATGCTAGTCTAGTAAGACTTTGTTTCCCAGACCCCCCGACACCAACTAGGAGAGCATTTCCCCGAGGGGTTCTGATAATCCGAGAATCTAAAGAAAAAAATGTGAAAAAGAGAGAGACAGATGCCAGCTCATTGCCATGCAAAACATTTCTACAAACTCCACACACATGCAGCAAAGGTCTGGGTCATTTACCAGCAAAGCAAGTAAATGTGAACTAACATAAAGCATCACAGGCTAACAAAGTCTCTATTGGTGCCCTGCATTCAAAACGGCATTGTTCAAATTATATTCTTTGTTTTGACCTGACTGTTTGTAAAAACAAGCTGGATACCCTTAAGGGCCCCTTTTTAATTGACAATGTATGGTGTCAATGAACCTAAACCCAAGCCTAGGTCATTAAAGCTGGCTGGAGTTTTTATCAAACTCATCTGGGTACAAAATGTATATATTAATTTACCATGGTAACTTCTGGGCCTTTCAAAGACTAAAAAAGGACAGGTTTTATATGCATCCCCATACATCGTAGACCATCATACAACAACCCCATACATACATCCGTTGTTGCTGTAGAAGTACTGTCCTTGCACTGATCAATTATAGTGTTATATACTATATACTATAGTACTATATATTATAGTGTTGCTGCTAACAATGTTATCTTCTAGCTTGCCAAACTAAGATAAAAAAGAAGGTTATTTACTTAATAGCCAACATTTTACTCCATTATCCAGTGTTTAACATGGGGTGCACACCAAGAAAGAGAGTGAAAGAGCTTGATCTCCTTCAACTCGACCAATCACAGCGCTCGAGCTCTGCGAAGCCTTGACAGGAGGTCGTGGTCAGCGCAGGATTATGTGAATGTGCAGCCTTCGCAAAGGGGAATTTGTAGGCTTGACTCACAAGTATAGATTGGCCTTTTATTTGTGTCCATCATGCAACAACCCTAAGGAACACCTGCTATTCAGGGCCCGTGGGTAGCCATGGGGCCCTAAGCAGCTGCTTTGCCTGGTTAAACACAAAACCTAGCATGTGTTACAATTTTAGATTTTCAAAAATAAATTTTATATATTTTTGTGCATGAGTAGTGGGCTGTTATGGTCTGGGCAGTTGTGGTCTAGTGTATAAAGACACTCAACTTGTGATCGGAAGGTCGCAGGTTCAAACTCCAGATCCACAGAGTTGAAGGTGGTTTGAGTGATGAAACACTTGCTCTCCCATCTTCAACAACCACAGCTGTGGTGCCATTGAGCAAGGCATCAATTTTCCCTTACTGCTTCCTGGGTGCCATAGGCCATGGCTGCCCACTGCTCCAGGTGTGTTCACGGTGTGTTTGTTCACTTCATTGAGTGTACACTGGGATGGGTTAAATGCAGAGCACAAATTCTGATATGGGTCACTGGTCACTTTCACTTCACTTTTTCCCTTCACTTCGCATTGGATTATGAGAATTTGCACTGAAACATTAGAAGATTCCAGATAACTATAGCTATGTTTAAAATATGCAATTTTAGGTATACAAATATTTTTCTTGAAACAAACATTTCCATCCATTTCTCTTGCTGGCCCCAACACTTCCACAATGATAACTCAATATACCTCAATCCTTGATTCTAATAAAGCAATTAAAAATCTTTAAAGTTTACCTTAACCAGGTGAATCATGGCATCCCTGAAGAATACTAAATCCATGCCGGCTCCTCTGATGCTCTCGTTATAATGACTCAAAAACATGTTCAGCCTCTCCATTAGACAGTCAATGATTTGATGGGTTCATATATTTTTGGCATGTCTAAATCAACTCCTTCGGGTTCTTCACCTGAGCAAACATAACAAGACACAAGTTATTTACGCCAGAAGTTCCAAAAATGAAACCATCAAACCCACTGTACCTGTGGCATCAGGTGCATCTCTGAGAAAATCCACAAAATAGGAATCCACCTCAGCATCCACAACCGCTCGTTCTTGTTCTCCAAGCTCTTCCTCCACCAGTTTGGCCAAGTTGCTATCAAACCAGGCCACGTCTTCTGGGGCGGTAAATCGGTCGGCGATAACACGCATACATTCATGCTTCCACAGCATTAGCAATAACTGTACAAATGGAGTAAATGGAGCTTTTTTTGAAAACATGTGCAAGTACAATAAGTCCCATTCATCTTTTTTTTAACGCACAACAAGTCTGAAAAAAGAACACATCATTTTTCACTCACATTCGGAGAGCGGATGACCTCTGCAGTCACACTGAGCATTCCCTGCCAGATTCGGGACAGGTTCACGCAGATTAAAAATATAGTGGAAGTTGGCCGGAGTGGGAAGCATTTTAATCTTTGTCATTTGCCATAGCTTTCGGGTCAGTGGAACCAGCTTGACCACTGTGTCACGTACTTCCTCTGAAAATCCCCGGCGGATACAATAATGGCCCCAAATCCTATCACACCTAAGGGAGAAGAGAAAAAACATACACACCATATAGAATGAAAAAAATAACGGTTGAGCTGCAGCAGGATATTCAGAAAAATGGATAGAATGATTTACACGGTGACCTTCCTCAATGACAAAACATACAGCTGGAAAATAATAGTTTTTTTTTTATCTCAAATGTCCAGTATTGCACACAAGCGGAAGTGTGTATTGGATAGCCTGGATGTAAGCATGAAATATAATATAAACAAAAAACTAAATCAATCTAAAGATCCAAACATCAGACAAGGCAGATAGAACTAATTCATGCTCCTAGTCTGAATCAATATACATACAATAAAAGTTCCCCTGAAGCAATACTGATGACAAACCTTGACCAAATTGAACATAATGCAATCAAAAATTTTTCTTTGTGAATAGATGCAAAGATAATTATGTGTATAATACTGTGTGTGTAATGTACTAGCTGAATGGACAACAGGTACTTTATTATTTTAAATATTGTTTACATTTTTTTACATTTAATTTCTGTTTTAAAACCTTCAATTTCATAATTTATTTAGCTTATTGGCTTAATTTCAAAGGAACAAAACGGACATAAAAAACATAATAAATAGTATATTATATAGTATTTTGGTTTAATGGTATCCTCATTTACCAGTTTCAATCTGTAGCAAGGTATCTGTTGGAATATTTTCTTTTAAATAATAAAACAATATTAGTCAACACACACACACAAAAAAACAAAGCTTAACTTAATATTGAAACTAATATCACACGAAATAAATGGATTAAAATAGAAAAAATTTCTGAACAATTTAACTTTACCATAAAACATTTTTTAATAAGTATCTACTAATTGTGCTGTAAATGTTTAGCTGTTTTCAAATACTTTCAACAAAACAAATGAAACAAATTTTTTTTTTAATGTTTTGTGGCATGTTTAAAAAGATACATTTTTAATTTCTTTCAATAATTTAAAGTGTACATAATCTACCGTTATAATAGAAGTTATGATTTTGAGACACTTTATCCACCATGTGGACACGATAGACTAAAATCTATCATAGTTTACAAAATATACAGAATTTTAAATGGTCATTTAGTGCAAATCGTGGAATACAAACCAAAAATCTTATCTATGGAGGCATTTGAAGGAAGGGTGCAGTTGAAAATTGGAAAACTGTCTCTTCGTCGCTGGGGGATGTCATTTCGTCCCCCTCCTGGATGGATCATAGCTGCTAGGAACTGTATATCCACAATGTTTGTGAATTCTCCTGGTTTCTCAAGTTGAAGAATCCATTTTGCTCCATTAGCTGCTGCCGAACTATTTCATTGGTGACCTTTAAAGTGAGGGAGTTATTAGGTGAGCAGAAGTAGATCTTTAAGAGCAATATGTATTTACAACCTAAGTCATCTAACATACCATTTTATGGCTTATTTGATGAGTTTAGGCAGCATGTTTCTTCACCTGGTCACCCCACTCATTTATCATGGGCATGTTGATGTCATCAATGAAGATGGACATTTTCTTTCCAGCCGGAGGGCCATAGGTGGTTCCCATTCTTTATCTAAATAGCTTTCCACAGAGCGCTAATAAAAGTCACAGACACAGAAACCATCATACAAAAAAAATATATATGCTTAACACATCCAACAGCTGCTCATAAATTAAGAAGCACACGATGAGATCTGGATCAATAATGCAGCCGTCAATAGCTACGCAGAGACTGGAGGGGAAATTTAGTGAGGCTAAATGACTTTCCACACATGAGCATAAAATCAAAGCACACAGAGGAATTCAGTCCCTTGGCATCGCTCATATCTGAAAAAGATTACATGGCATTATTGTAAATGTGTGAACAGCATGCAAATGCGTGTGAAATAAAAATAATACTATGAAGCTAATAGGGTGTGCAAACGTTTTCCTTCAACAAGATAACAAGTGTGATGAAAACATACAATCATAGCACATTTAAGGTGGCAGTGTACAATTTTCTAAAATAAAGTTTGATCCGGACCAACCTGCCATGGTATCAAATAACTTGTAAACATTTAGAGCTATCAAAGTAACCTACTACTTAACCTAGTACTCTTAACTTTGAAATTAGCAAATGGAGTTACTTTATCTAAGCTTCATCCGACATAAGACCAAGCAGTAAGGGATGAAACATGTATGTCTTTATAAAAAAAATACAAAGAAAAAACACTCTCAATTTTTTGCTTTGATAGGAATCTACTTAATAGTAGTGGAGAGCTGCCATTACTCCACATTTTGGGTGTAAAGACTAAATCTTTCTTTTAATAATCAGAGAATGTATCAGTTTGTAATTGAACTCGGAATGCCTTGTCCAAATTAAGAAAACTCCCTTGTTTCCTTGTTAGCAATATAGCGTGATAGCTACTTATGTGATACGAGACGTAAAACTGTTGAAAAAATCTGTAGAAAACATGAGAAGATACTGTAAGAAAAAAATAACTGAAACATTTTAATAATCTAAAAACTCTAATTTCCATCATTTTAAAGGAGCACCTGGTCTGTATAGTCCTGTACACTACCCATACAACCAAGAGGCAGATGCCTGTTAACAATTTGATTTAACTTTAATTCAATATGCAGTACATTGGCTCAACTTAGATAGTTGTATCTCCTCTGCTGGACTGACTGCATAAAAAGATAAACACATCAGGCAGGTTTAAGGTATAGATTGGCCCCTGTTCAGTCAGCAGACTACTTCAGAATGCAATGCACCGAGTTACAAAACATTGATTTAAACCCTGTAGATCATGATAACGGAGCAATTTAGTAACATTAACATGGCAATTGTCCTGTGTTTTTAATTTTTTGGTTTTTATTTAATCTTTGAAACACTATTTGGTTGACACTGTTTTAGGGTTTACATGTAAATGAGGTTTAGGCCAGAGCAGCTAGTTCATCAGCAGTTCAACCCTAGAATGCAATGGAAGTTAAAACACTGAATAAAACCCTGTAAATCAAGAAACAGACTGATTCCGTAAAAATTAACATTTGCATGTGACCTGGATTATTAAACTTTTTAACAGTAAATTTGTTTCAATCTGAGCTGGACTAATTTTCAAGAAATGTGCCATTTGTGTTTCGAAACTGTGCTAAATGATTGTGGTGCAACTTTATGGGCAAATTAAGTTGATACTATTATATACTCAGTACAAATTTTACAAATTATTTTGTTGTTTTGAAAACAGGTTGAGCCACATACATTTCAAACATTTACCAAAAATTGTGGCTCTTAAAAACAAAGAAAGCACCAAAATCGACTTAATTTTGACAAAATCATCTTGTACCTGAAACATAAGTGGTGTGGTGGCTGAGGAAAAATTGAGACTCTTGGCAGCATGGGACTCTGGGTCATATTTGGACATGTAGCCCTTTGATGATGACGGTTTTGGCAGTGCCCTGCTCCCCTATCAAAAGCACAGCCTGAAACACACGAAGAAAACATGAGTCGACTCCAGAGAGAGAGAGAGCCACCATCTGTCTGTATGTACAGCTAATCATAGTGCTGGCAAAGCCTGGATAAAAAACAAAGTAGCTGTGCGTTTCAACAAGCCCCAGTCAGAAAAATCAATACAGCAGCGGTATATGGTGTCACAACACAAAACAGATGGTTTAGAAAAAAACCTAAAATTTCAAAACCACTTCATATTGTTAAAGATTATCCTTTTTCAGCAAAACATGGCTTGTTTGTCTTATATTCTGCACTTATGAAATGTCCTATAGGCTTATAAATCAATAGACTGAGAACTAAAGTGAAAGATCGCCCCAAGTGAAAATTGTTTTGCAAACTCCTTAGAATCAGGCTTTTGTTACTCTTTTAACAAAAAAAGACGTTAAGTTCAAACTAGAGATATTTTGAATCCAAATTTTTTAAAAGCACTTCCTGCCCAGCTATTTTCAATCTTTATGAAAATTATACCATACAACAAGTCATTTTGGGTTGTTTGGGGTTACTAGTTGGTGAATTACACAATAATTGTGCAAGATGTCTCATGACCTTTTTGACCTATGACAAATCTGGACCTTGAATGCGTACATTTTTTACTTTTGAATAAAAAAAATTATGAATTAAAGATGCTGGAAAGACTCTTACCTTGCCTTGTTTTGCAATGGTCTGGATGAGAAAGTCAGTACGAACATTGTCTACATTAGGCACCAGTATGGATCCATACTCAGGTGTAGAGTCAGGTGGATAAATGTATTCTTCCACTCTGGTATTCCAGTGAACCCAGTGGCCTTAAAAACACAATATAAGCATTGCTTGAGACAGCTGTCAAAAACATACAACTCCACCATCTTGTGTATTGTAAATAATATTCATTCATTCATTCATTCATTCATCTTCATGTCGGCATTCTTCGCTTTTGGGGTCACCACAGTGGAATGAACCGCCAACTCTCTGGCATATGTTTTTCACGCAGCGGATGCCCTTCCAGCTGTAAATAATATGTATTATATTAAATACAACCTTTTCCCAGCGATGGGTTGCGGCTGGAAGGGCATCCGCCGCGTAAAACATATGCCAGAGAGTTGGCGGTTCATTCCACTGTGGCGACCCCAAAAACGAAGAAAGCCGACATGAAGATGAATGAATGAATGAATAAATACAACCTAAATTTATTGTAATAAAAACTACGTGTTTTGTCTATCAATTCAATTAATGCTGACTCAGTAAGCACACAATCACTTTGGCCCATTTTAACTCTGCTCTTTAATCTACTATTGTTTTGGGTGAACGTCATAAAGAAATTCCAAACTTGGTATTAAAAGGCAAGATGGATGTATTCTTTCAAATACACAATTTATTTTAAAGGCAAGTGCAAAAGTGAAATGAAATTTCTTAACACTCTTCCATCAGTTCTATTATACTAATTTTAAAAAACAGCATGTCTCTGTGGTTTGTCTAATCAGCCACATGCAAATGCAATTATGGTGAAGAAAAACATTGGTTTTCAGATTGCCCAAAACGGACAACCTTCCTTTGAGACATCTGACAGTTCAAAATCATATTTTTTAACTCTCAAAAAAGTAAAAATACATAAATTAGACAAATAACCATTTAGATGTTTCAATAGCTTTTTCAAATCAGTAAATAACTGTTGCAGCTCTAGCCTTTTGTGGCCCTAGGCAAGATTCAATTTAGTTTGTTTTACATCAACTGAACCAGTCATTTAATTTCATTTCGTTTCAATTAACTGCTTTGCCAATTGTGTGTTTTAACTGATTCAGTGCTTTAAGAGTTATGTACTGTCTTAGCAATTGTAAAAAACTGTAATACATCTCAGTTGTCCTTTTTTTACTTAAGCAAAAACTCCTCTTCTAGCTCTCAATCGGGACAATAAAGACAGTAGCGAGTAATTTGACAAAGTAATCATTTGCCTTTGTAAACCAAGGGTTTAAACAGAACACTACAGTCACATAACAAAACTTTTATAGGTGTACTGCAATGTGTAAGTGTTTAAGATACCATCATTAGTGACATAAAAGTCGAACATGGTGTCTTCACAGTGGGAAGGAATATCGGGAAGATCCAGGCAGATGCTCTCATGCTGACGGAGCCATCTTTCCAGCTTCATCCGATCCTCCAGCTCTAACAGAGCTCCCACGCTCCACATCAGAGCAAATACATAGAGGCGCTCCATGTGCTCCCGAGACAGCTCTCCTCCCTGCTCCTGAGGGGTTATATCATCAAAGAAACGTTATCAAAGCACTGTCAGATAGCGCATTATAGTCTTGAATGGGGGAGGGGTCATATTTTTTTGTTTAGTAAGACTATTATATATACAAATATTATAACATTGTCAGGGATTTATTCTTGTACTAGTATACACAATCATTATCATAACATATGTTGAGTATGGCAGTTAAATGGCTAGAAGGTGCAAGTTTTAAACTGATAGTGACGAAATCAGTGGCAAAAACATTACATAACCTTTAGCGGGCTTTAGATTTCTCATCCGTAAGAGGAAAAAGACAATGGCAGATTTTATTATCATATTATCATACACTGTATTTTCACAAAGTCTGAACTCATAAACTTTACTTAGCACATCATTCTCAGTTGATAAGATAGCACAAACTTTTCAACAAACAGTTTTTTTCAATACATTAAACAACCCCCTAAATTCTTAACAAGATCAGCACAACATCTGTCTAGGTAGGCTATGCAATTAACATATTTTTTGTTGCTTTGATACAAATGCATTCAGTTAACACAAATTTCAAATGCTTGAACTTCTTTTACACTCAAGCACCAAAACTATGTCATTTTAAAGCCAATTTTTTTTCTCAATGTTTTCTGATTGACTAAATGTTGCTGTAGGAAGAAAACATGTGTTTGTGTTTTGAAACTGTGTAATTGTATTTTGAAAATGAGTTTTGCAGTTTTGTTTACAATGGGTTTTTTTTTTAGAATGAAATGAACTGTTTTCGAGCGTCACGGTGGCGCAGTGGGTAGCACTGTGAGACACAGCAAGAAGGTCGCTAGTTCTAGGCTCGGCTGTGGCAGTTCTGTGTGGAGTTTGCATGTTCTCCCCGTGATCTGGGTGCTCCAGTTTCCCCCAAGCCCAAAGACATGCGGAATAAGTGAATTGAATAAGAACGATTGCCCATAGTGTTAAAGAGTGTGTGTGAATGTTTCCCAGCGATGGGTTGCGGCTGGAAGGGCCGCGTAAAACATATGCCAGAGAGTTGGCGGTTCATTCCGCTGTGGCGACCCCGAAAGGGAAGAAAGCCGACATGAAAATGAATGAATGAACTGTTTTCCCAATTGTGTGTTTTAACTGATTTGGTGCTTTAAGAGTTGAGCAAAGTTGTTAAATGTATTTAAAAAACCGTCTTAGCAATTTAAAAAAACTGTAAACTGTTGCATTGCTTAAACTTCTTTTTTCACTCTCCGAATGTTAGTTAGTATGCCTTTGTCAAAAGCAATGAAAGAGAGAAAAACCTGACAAGTTAGAATTGACTCCTAAAGTACATTCAACTCATTTGATTATAATTGAATATGATTAATATTAAAGGACACTACAATCCAAGTTTTTTTTGTTTTTGGTCATACGATGTTCATAAAAACTCTTTATTTAACAATGTGTATTGCACTGTGCAGTGTTTGCTATTGTAGCAACCTTACTTTGAGCTACTGTGAGAAATGAGGAAAAACACAATTTAGATATCTAATTCCGTTTGCAATGCAACTTAATGTACAACCTCAGCAGTCTGTTTATTTAGCAGGAAGAAGATTATTTTTTCATGTTTAAATGTCTTGAAAGTGTAAGGACAAAAGAACTGTCATATATGTATCGCTGAACTAAATGGTTTACAAATGATGAGAATAATGTGTGACATTTATTGGGAACATTTCACCATAATCATATTCATGACTTTCAGATAAGAGGAATATTTGTGTGGGTCAAATGTCAAAATGAAATATTGAAGGAAAATATTCAGCAATTGAAATGCAAATACTTATTCAGGCGGATCCATGTATTGCTCTTTTTACCCCTACTTGTCAGTAATGTTCCATGTTTAATGATCGCCGCTGTCAAATCTATAAAGATTATTATTACTCATTTTAATTTCTTGGGAAACATGGAAAGTTGCAAATAATTAATGAGATTATTAATTATACACTATTGTAAAACATCAGACATGAATTCAATTTTTTTATTACCTACATTAAAATAACACAAATAAAAAAAAATTATATTATATGATATTATACCTATTGGAGAAGTTCCTATGTGACCACTTATTAAAGATTAATCAACATTTTTAAGTATAGCATCTTCTATATGGATAAGAAATAAAAAAATAACAGCAAAAACAGAAAAAAAACACTTAACATTTAATAATGATTTAATTTAGATTTGTAATGATTATTAAAGTAAACTCTAAATAAAAAATCTAATTGTAATCTTAAATTCTAAACACAACTAAACAAAGAATTTTTAGGAAACACTGGTTAAACCAAGAAAAACTTGTAGCCAATCAGCAGGAGGCATAAAAACACAGATTAGGCACTATCTACTATCTAGAGCAATTTCAAATGTCAAAACTGGGTTTGAGAAATCACAAACCACACCTTTAAGTTCATGAAGGCTTCAGAGTGTCCACCCCAATACCGTTAGGGTGAAATTTGAGGCACACACACCATACACATCACACACATGCACGCACGCGCACACACACACACATTTGTCAAATTCTCCATCCAAACTAACCCTAGCAAATCCCCCCATACTCCTTCCCAAGTTGGGACAACAGATGCCCAAATTGATCTCATGGTATATCTTTGATACTTAAGTAGTCCCAGAGTGCTCTGAAGACACTCATGCATAGTGCATCCGCTCAGTCAGAAACTGATTCTAGTTATTTCTTAAAGGTACAGAATTATAAATGTAAGAGAGCTGCCATCTTTTAACCTTTATTCCATTTCACATAGTACGTTGTGTTCACTAATCTACATGTATGACCTTGAATGTCAGAAACTACATATTAACATGCATTGGTAGCCTGATGCATTTTGTTGTTTCCAAATGTTTAATTTGGGTTAATGAGGATTAGAACAGTTGAACTCTAACCTTGGGCTGAATGAGTCCTTGCAGCATGTTTATGCATTGCATGATGATGAAGGCCTCCAGCATGTCCGTCTTATACTGCAATGATTGCACACTGAACCGATAGAGCTCAGGGAATGAGGAAGAGAAAAGATCCCTCAGTACCACTGCTTCTTGAGAAGAGCGTTTCTTCAGCCAGCCCTAAGGGCACCCAAAACACAAATGAGAAAGCTGTTAGAAAGGGCACAAAACAGCAGCAACACAGAACTTAAATGAGTATTATAATGAATAAAAAGCTAAAAATGGTATGTCCTTCTTTTCTTTATTTCACTTACTCATTTCTCTTGATGTACTGAATAGTTGAACACTTTGAAGTGTGAAAAGCCAAGGGGATTTTAGAATACATTAAAATCAGGCCAAAGAAAAAGGAACAAAATATCAAAGCCACTGGTTTATTCATTTGCAATTCCTTGGAGAACATTATTATATACACACACGCACACACACACACACACACACACACACATATATATATATATATATATATATATATATATATATATATATATATATATATATATATATATATATATATATATATATATATATATATATATATATATATATATATGAGCGTCACGGTGGCGCAGTGGGTAGCACGGTCGTCTCACAGCAAGAAGGTCACTGGTTCTAGGCTCGGCTGGGGCAGGTGGCATTTCTGTGTGGAGTTTGCATGTTCTCCCCGTGATCGCGTTTTCGCGATTTCTCCGGGTGCTCCGGTTTCCCCACAAGTCCAAAGACATGCGGAATAAGTGAATTGAATAAGAACAATTGCCCATAGTGTTAAAGTGTGAATGTGTGTGTGAATGTTTCCCAGCGATGGGTTGTGGCAGGGAAGGGCATCCGCTGCGTAAAACATATGCCAGAGAGTTGGCGGTTCATTCCGCTGTGGCGACCCCGAAAGGGAATAAAGCCGACATGAAGATGAATGAATGAATATATATATATATATATATATATATATATATATGCAGACTACAGCATACAATACCGAAATACAATTAAAACAGCTTGTTAATGTTAAGATATAGTTTGTTACCAGGGTTTACAGGACTTTAAAATTTCCATCTAAATAGTGTTTTAGTTTTATTAGTAAATTTGCTCATTTGATGAGTGTATAATACATTGATTGTGCTTTTTAAATAACTCTAAAAATCCAGTTAAACTGAAAAAAAAATTACAGCTAAAGGCTTTAGGTATTGCTGGCACTATGCAGGACTAAATATGTATATTGACAAAATAACATATTAATTAAACAATAACAAAATAAAAATGTTTATTTTTTAATTTAAAATTAATTCATGTTTAGTAAAAATATGAAAACGTCTGTTTTAAAGTAGGAAAAAAAAAGAGTCCTGAGATATACATATATAAAGGTTGCCTGGTTCACTGAAAAATACGTTATAATTCTTATTCTTCCCGTATCTGAATCTCACTAAATTATAAATTACCCAGTCCATTACAAATATGTTTCATGAAGTAGGGAAATCTAAAAGATATTATTTAGTAAAGTAATAAATAAGTATTCTTATTATACAGTATTATGTAGCAGTTCCTTGCACCCTTTCTGCAAGTAGCTGAGAGGCGATTAGAGCTGCTGGGGAGATGTTAAAGTTCAAAAATGATGTCCTCATGCATCAGTAACCAGATCCACAGGTAGGTGAAGTGTTCTGTGCGTGTATGCGTCAGGACTGTCATTTTAGCCAGGGAAGAAGTCCACTTCTTTTCATACACATTTTGACTTCCATTACCCAAATGTCACACATGTTTTGCATTAACCCAATTAAAGTAAGTTAACCTAAAGTTAATTTCACTACCAAAAAAATTAAAACACTAAATACATTAGAAGAGTAAAATGAGAAAAATGTTGCCAGGATTTTCACTTTTCAAATCTATCTAACTATGTAGTCTGGCCTCAAGCTCCACCCACCAACGCTTACAGAAGAGAATGTATCCAAGATCAAATACTATGCTCACATTGTCCATTCCCAAATGTGATGAAGACACTATTCAGTATTTTTATTTGCCCTTTCATTCAAAACTAGTAAACAATACAACAATCACAACTGTCGTTAGTTTATATATCAGATATTTGTGAAAAATATTTTTTTTGAAAGAAGAGGTTTATTTGAAATCTGACTTTAAAGTGATGCTCTCCATTAAACTGAATGTTATCCTTTAATTGAACTTCTAATGTCATTAACTCTCTTATTCTGTTTTTTCTCTCCACTTTGTTCCAAACCTGTATCTTTAGTGCTTCAATATTTCAACACTCCAAAACCACTCCAACCTACCTCCAAAATTGGGCTCCAGTTCAGGATAGAAGAGCTCATAAACACCATGCCATTACGTGACACTGTGGCGGGCGAGGCGTTATCTATATTGTGTGGCTCAAACACAATTTTACAATTGGGAGCCATGGGGATCCGGTCACCATTGGCTAGTGTCAGAGTGCGGTTATCATCCAGAACTGAGTTTAGATTCTCAATCCAAATTGCGTCGACTGGGCCATCAAGAACAATCCAGACATGTTCCCCTATACAGAAAACAGAAATAAAACTGAGTGAAATATCCCAAAAGCAAAACTTTCTGGCTTCCATCAATCATTATGATCAATAACGGACATTTGACATCTTATGGGTGATTGCTTTGCCCATTAGTGTCTAAAGCCCTGTCTGATGTCTGCACTTTGTTCATTGATTTAAAAAAGGCTATTCAATAGATTTCAGCATGTTTTTTCCCTGGGTTTAAATGAACCATTCTCTTTCATGTGCTTATGGATCTCACTGCCTTTTATGTAACAGGAGGAAATAGTACACCCTTGCCTGTTTGAGAGGGTTTGCAACCACTTTGGAATCCATCAGCTTTCTTTCACAAGTGACCAGACAAAAAAGCCCAGGGGCGCTCTAGTGACACATATTAAAGCATTGGCTTCCATTAAAGTAGTGTTTGTGCAGATTTTAGAATATAAAAATTGTCTCCCTTAAAATATATATAATATATTTTTTTCTTTTGTCTTTAAAGAAAAATGTTAATCATACCTGGCATTCTATCCCTACTACCTGTAAGCCTTTTGAATTTTGCTTTGTTCTTTAGAAGGAAGAGGTTTTTTTTAATGTTTGCAACCAAACGAAAAAAGGGGATTTTCAAAAATTAGTTATCACTATTTCCCAAACCTATTCAAAATGTCTTCCTCTGTGGTCAGTAATGGAATGAATTGCAAATAGAGGTATGATGGAACTCAGGACAGATATCTATCCACATTTGTCATTTTTGGACAAACTCTCAAAAGAACTTGGCATCTGAGAATTATTCTCTGAAATAATCAATCAAGTTTTTCTATAGAGCTTCTTTAGCAGTTGCTTTCAAAGCAGCTTCACAAAAACCTAGTGAGGATACACTTTTATGGATTTAAAAAGTTTGTTAAAAAATGTTCTTCAGTACCTTTCTTTGCCCGGAGTGTTTTCCTCCAAAGAGTCGAAAATATTCCATCCGTCCAGTCGTTGGTTGCAACATCAAGGCGGCCAAACATTTGAGGTGCAGTTATAGCTTTAGGGTTCATTCGCATCTCTCTATGAGGCTGACCACAATCTAAGAATTCGTAATTTGAGTTCTACACACATTAAATATTATGTTTGATTATATATTTTGTTATCATCTCATTCTCACCAGTCATCGCCTTCATTAGTGTGTGGATGCAGGTTGTTTTTCCTGCTCCACTGGGTCCTAGTGCCATCATGCCATGCCTAACTCTTTGAGTCTCATAGAGCTGAATGACCTTTAACCTCCAGGGTGGGTGGTTGATTAGACCAGCCTCAGTAACCTAAAGTAGTGGTAAAACATTTTTACGTCTTAATTATAATTTCTTTGATAATGGGAATGTTCTCATTTATTCAAACCTGTTTGTCAATGGCTGATTCTAGATCAGGGTATCCAACTTTATCCAACTGAATTCCAGGGAACAGATCCTCAATTAAACTCAGAAACAAAGGTTCGTCTTCATCAATCTTTGATAAAAGAGATGAACAAATAATTATTTATTTAAACTTAAAGTAACTATTATGGCAGATTGTTATTTTGAATGTATTTATGAGTTACAATTGTGCCTAAATCCATCTTTATTGAGTGTTTATGATCTAATAAGATGAAATCCTTTATTTTAGTACCTAGAAAAACAAAGTTAACCCCCTACAGCCACAGTGAGTGCTTTTATCTGAGAGTGTAATAATAGAAAAAGTGTAATATTGTATGCTTCAGAAAATGATGTATTCATGTGCCTGAGTCTATTACCAGTTTGGAGAGGTTCATGTCTCTTAAAACTCTCATCACAATGGTCGACTCTGTGTCATTTGGATTGGCCCGTTTGGCGGCACCAAGGGTGCGTAGAACAGACAAAATATTGCGAAGACCAAAGTCATAGTGGACCTGGGAGAAAAACAATGGGATTGAACAACAGTTATTGTAGTCAAGAAAAAAAATGAAGAAAAATTATATTAACAAACTAAACCAAACAGAACTACATTTAAAAACAATGAAATAAGACTAAACTAAATAAAACTAGAGGAGAGCAGAAAAGTCACACAAAATTCACACAATTTGAAACAGAACCTAAACAAATGTACCAACTGAAGAAAATGAATCGAAGCAAAGCAAATGAGTACTAGTTTGTGTTTTTAAACTTCACCTTAATGGCACATGTTAAAGTAGACTAATAACCATTTTCTGGTAGATTTTTCTCACTTGAGTACAGATAGCAATCACCTGTTTGGAGAGCTGCTCCTCGCACAGTTTGTACAGAGTGAAGAATTTCCTGGCTAGCTCAATATTGTCAATGAAGCCACAGCTAGCCAGCTTGACTCTTATAATTATCTGTCTGTCAGGCACCATCATTGCCACTGTGCGGAAGTTAATTTTGAGATTTTCAGGAAGTTCTTGTCTCCCTGCATACCCAGGGTTCTGTACAAATAATGAAAAACTCTTTAGCTGTAATTATTGCACAATTTACACTGAGGAAATATTGTTATTTTGGTGAGACATCCTGAAAAGCACACAATGACAAGTAATTTATAGTTTCATTATAGTCTAACCAGAGGCCTCTTTTATTAATGATTAACAGATAACATTTAATAATGTCTCAATTTACCATGAGTCATTTGCAGTATTAACTCTGTTGATTAGGTTGTTTGATTTAGTATGTCCTAGGAATCTACTGAAGGCTCAAGCTTACCATGGTGAGGAAGATGCCAAACTCAGGGTTCATTACCACGCTATCTCCATCAGTGAAGAGGAAATTCTTCCGCCGTTCCTTTTTGCAGGTGAGCACAATGGCGATTTGCTGGGCTGCAACTGAAAGCACTGGAAGTTCGATGCGATTAAACTCATCAAAACAACCCCAAGACCCAGACTGAGCTAGACCTACGGATAAAAAAACAAAAAGAACATGAAAATTCTGATGACATTTCCTAAAGATTAACACATTTCTCATTTCACACATCAGTTCAGAATACTTCTGGCATACTGTGTATGTGTGATGAACTACATTCATATGTATTCATATGTAATATGTAAGTTCATATGCATTGGTATAATGATTAAGCTCTAGAATATTTGCAAGACAGAAGTTAGACATGTTTATGTGCATTGGACCTTTGAATATCCTTCCCAATCCCCTGAAGTCCATCTGGTCAGAGCAATTGAAGACCACCACATATTTGCCCAGGCAGCGCCCCATGTCCTTTGTGGTTTCAGTCTTTCCTGTTCCTGCTGGACCTGCTGGAGCTCCCCCCATGCTCATTCCAAGACCCTGGGCTAATGTTATATAGCACCTGGGGAATTCATGGACGATGAATTTGTAAGTAACAATTTGTATATTCAAACAAGTCAACAAATACATAATATGTATTTTGTTTGCATTTCATCAAATCCTGTTCAAAAGTCAAACTACATTTTTTTGTTATAAGTTTATTAAAATAAAAGAATCTACTAAAAAGCATGAACTATTCTTTTACAAATACAAATCGCCAAGATTTGTAATTCCTCCCATCTGTATTTGAAATACTCATCTTTTCATTATTGTTCATTTTTGAATGAGTAGTCACATCTTTCTTCAAATTAACACATTGATATCCCCACAGTGGGGAAACAGAAGTGAGAAATGCAATTACCACAGCAGTACCTGTCAGTGAGAGGAGTGATGACCAGCCTGTCAGTGCAGCCTAGAAACTCATTCTGGTACACGAATCCTACATCTGTGATGTTGATCATCATCTTATCAGTGTCGTCATTGAAGTAAAAGCGGCACTGCTTCAGCCATTCAAAGTCTGTTGGGCTTTTGATGTGCAAGCGGCACTAGAAGAGAAGAGCAGAAATCCAGAAGATTAGTTTATCAAGATCAAGGAATTTCTGACACCATTTGCAAACATATTGTATTATGACTAATTGACAAAATTACTTACTGACAGAATTAATTACCTTAACTAAAATCACTACCAAGCGTATAAACCCAAAAATCATTTTTTTATAATAACCTTCTTATAATCTATAATTTCATAATGTATGTTTCCCCTCTCAATCATTCTTATACATGATATGTAATTTTTTGGTGGTAAAAGACACTTTTTTATTTTTAAATCAAGTTGGTCAGTAAGAGATTTAAAACACCAAGTAACATTATAACTAATTCAAAATAATTGCAAATTAGCTTGTAATTCAAAATGCCTTCAAGATATTAAAAAATAAGGTGTTTTTTGTTTGTTAATCATTTTTCCATCACCATCTTCAAGAACCACAGCTTATCAGAGTTAGTAACCAGCAAGCTGTTGTTTATTATGTGCTACTACTACAGCTCATGCACGCTCATGCATAAATTCTGAAGATTTTAATTGTTTTATATTGTTCAGTTTTTTCTAATCCAAAGTCTTTAACCCAAAATAACCAGCATCCTATTTTCCTTAAAGGAAAATGATGAGCGCTAAAATAAAAGAATAGAGCTAAATAAGGAAATTTACAGAACACTTTAACGACTGATGATACCTGTCACCTGTCAGTTAATTATTCCTCCCTGTCTAGATCTGCTTAAATAATATTTACTGAAACTTTGTGCATTTCCTGGCTGATAATCAGTATTATTTATATTGCTTTACAAAAGCTTGATTTGCCAGAGATGAACATCGATCTATTCATTGACAAATATGATTCACTGAAACACACAATTTCATTTCATAATGTTTGTTACATGGCATGTTTAGATCATATAATAAGTATTAACATATTTAGCTTTTTGGCCCATACCAAATCATCAAAGATGTCCCTCTGGTGTACATGAATGGTGATTAATGTTTCATATTTTGTTCGTTCGACAGTTTCAAGGTCCTTGGTGGTCATGTCAATCAAACTGTTGAGGAGCTCAAGAAAGAACTGGTTGGTTTTTGCCATGATTTTACGGTCGTGTCTGGCACTGCTCAAAGCATCTTCAGAGTCCTTTGTCCAGATCATCTGTATACCTAACAAACCAACCTACAACAGAGAAGACAAAAGACAAGTTAACATGTTTAAGCCAAGCTTAACAAAGTTGGCCAATACTAAAAACAATTACCTTAAAAGATTTTCCAATATGCATTTTTTTTAGGTCAAAATTTCAAGGTCAGTATTTAAACTAAGTACTCATTATTCTCAAGCCATCACTCTTTCAGAATACCTGTGCTGGAAATGAGTCCAAAAATTCAATCAACTCAAAGCTCGAGTCTTGAATGGCAAGAGCTGCCTGACGGATGACAAGGTGCAAAGACCTCTGGGATTCCTTCAGTAGTGCATTGAGCCAGACCTCCACATTGCCCTCGGCTATAACCGGCCTGTCCAAGTCTACACTTTCACCCTCTCGAGAAGATATTCCCAGAATCTTATCATACATCTGAAAGCAAACACAGTACTTGTTTCAATTTGTTTCAAAGACAGAAGTAGCTGTACTTTTGCAGAATTTGAATGTGATAAGATCAGAATGTTTGCTACAGTATGAAAAATTGTGTGCCATTATTATTGAAATTACCTTTTCATGGAAGTGAACAGATTTGATGTTATCAAAGACGTTGAGAAGGTGAGCTTGGATAGTGTGCGAGTCAGATGCCTGGCCCAAAATCTCCAGCAAAGCGGGATCTGACACGAAGAAGAAACGAGGAAACAGCAATCGTTTCTTCTCCAGATACCTGTCAGGTAGAAAAATGTTTTGTTTGACAACCTGCATAACATAGTTGTTTTGTTTCTTAAGTTTAACAATTTAGCTAAAGTTATAATTGTCAGTTGTCAATCAATCGATCAATAAGTCAGTCAAATCAAACATTCATTTAATTAATCACTCATACAAAAAATCCATCACATAACTACTTGGCCGGTCAGGTAAATAGCTCTTGGGTTTACAATTTCACACAAATTAGAGGGAGCTAGCTCGATAACAGGTTAAAAAAAACTTGAGCATCTTAAATGTATTAATAAGCAACTACATTTGAGGTATGATTTCTAATTAAATTAGTTTTTGTCATATTTCTCTATAACAATTACTGCTAAAGACTCCAGGTAACTGCTAAAAGGTTGCATTTTATGTAAATTCTCAATTTAAAAAAACATAATACTCTATACTGTAGCATACCCCGTGAGGGACTTTTGGCACATCTCCATCTGCGATGCAATCAAGTTCCCCACATGGAACCTACAGGGATGAAAGCTGGTTAAAGAGGAACTTATGGAGCGGAGCCCAGTCTAGTGGTATTGAGTTCCTCTTGGCAGAACCTCAGTCAATTTCAATTGTCTTAAGAAATCAACAAAATTCAAGGACAATACAACAAAAAATTTTTTTTTTTCTGCCCTATTGTTAAAATTACAGATTTCTTTGAATTTTTTATAAATCTTAATCTTTCTCAAATAATCATGACTCTAAAGATTTAATATGATGAGAGATGTTGCAATAAAACATGTTTAACTTTAGGTTAATTTAACTCTGACGTCCTGTACTGAAATACTCCCCAATCAACGCTATCTGCATTTTGTGGCTGATACTCACTCCAAACCTAAGAGGGGGGTCCAAACCTTTTACTGGATACCATTTAGAAGAAAAGAAAGCAGAGATTACATGGATAAAAAGTATGTGTTTTGAGTTTAATGTCAGAGGTTTGCAGAGTTTGGACACCTGATTGTCCAAGTTAGTTCTGGAAGCGTTAAAGTTAGATTAGCGTTTTACTGATTTCTATCTATTGCACTGTATGTGTCACAGATCTGGTAAACTTGATGCATTTACAATGTCATTAATTAAAATAACCACTCTTTGATCATCCTACATCCATAGTTTGGAGGTGCTGATTCCAAAAAATACTGTATTTCCTAAAGTGCATGGACAGATGCTCATTGTCATCACTTGGGTGTACAGACAGGAAAATTGACGTATGTCTAATGCTTTATTATTTGTGTGCTGCAGCAATTTTGGGCAAATTAAAAATCCTTTACAATTAAAGTGTGTAGTATATAGAAATATAATATAATAATACTTTACAGGTATCAGTCAGGACGGCTGGATGTAATAATGCATCTTCAGTGGAGGACCATTTATAGTGAGTGGCATCCCCATTCCACGGTTCAAGATAGGCGAAAATATGGACTCTTGGGTGGAATATTCCCATTGAGTTTAATCAGGCAGGATTTCAAGCTACATACAGTTCGTACAAAACCCTCTAGCCGATGTGGACATCAGAAGTAATTAGCCATGGAACTAGCAAGCTATATGACGTGTTTCAGTGTTGAGGAGGTTAGGGATTAGTCGGAAGTTATTAGTTGGTTGGTTAGTTAGTCCAGGCACAGAAGTTAGTTACTGGGTGATTGGATAGGTGCTGGGTTGGTTGGTTGGTTTATTGCTAGACCCGTTATGATTGGTTTGTTGGAATTGTGGTTAGTGGGTTGAATTGGGGATGTTTGGTGGTTGGTTCATTCATTATTAGTTATTTGGTGGTGGTTAAGAGTCAGTCAGTCAGTAAGAGTTAGTGATGGATGATTGGATTAGGTTGTTGGTTGGTGCGTTGGTTGACTACTCAATCCAACAATTGTTACAACAATTTATTAAAACAGTCGGATTGTTTGGTGTGCATTTTAGTGGTGGCTATATCAGTTATGATGAATGTCTGGTGGGTGTTGGGGGTGTTGATTTGGATTATATCGAGTTACGTTGTTGATTTTTTTTTAATTTGGTTGTTGGTGTCACAGGTGTATGTATTGGCTGGAGACAGATTGGTTGGTCTCCACAGGTACGTGAGTGCATGTTTGTTTTGTTGTTTGGTTAGTGTAGGCTCTGCTGGGTGATTTAGTTACCAGTTAGTGGATTTTTTGTGGGATTTGGGGGTGAGGTGAATGGTAGGGGGGTGTGAGGTAAAATGGATGTTGACTTCTACAGTCGGAAAATGGTTAGTTGTAAGGTTGGTCTGCTATGGTTTGGGTGAGTTATTGGTTGATAGATGTTGGTGGGTCATATAGAGATGTACTTGATAAAATTAAACATGAGAAAGCTTAAGTAAGTTAGCTATTGATGCAGTAAGCAGTTTTTTTTTCTCAACAATTTTTTTG